>CAVLFC010000060.1:0-363185 GCA_963668005.1 Melieria crassipennis | reverse complement strand
TGCAAAATCGATATCAAAATGCTTGTAAAATATGAATTTATATGTTTATTTTAAAAGTAATACCCTTAAAACCTAGCTTAAAATCCAAACGCGTATGGTTACCTTAATAAAAACCCCTTAAAATGTAGCTAAAGGTTGCAGCTTTATCAAATTAAATCAATAATTCCATTACTATTCGGCAATCATGAACAGATCGATGCGCAAGAGTGACATTAAATGGCTGCCTACTGCAAAATCGATATCAAAATGCTTGTAAAATATGAATTTATATGTTTATTTTAAAAGTAATACCCTTAAAACCTAGCTTAAAATCCAAACGCGTATGGTTACCTTAATAAAAACCCCTTAAAATGTAGCTAAAGGTTGCAGCTTTATCAAATTAAATCAATAATTCCATTACTATTCGGCAATCATGAACAGATCGATGCGCAAGAGTGACATTAAATGGCTGCCTACTGCAAAATCGATATCAAAATGCTTGTAAAATATGAATTTATATGTTTATTTTAAAAGTAATACCCTTAAAACCTAGCTTAAAATCCAAACGCGTATGGTTACCTTAATAAAAACCCCTTAAAATGTAGCTAAAGGTTGCAGCTTTATCAAATTAAATCAATAATTCCATTACTATTCGGCAATCATGAACAGATCGATGCGCAAGAGTGACATTAAATGGCTGCCTACTGCAAAATCGATATCAAAATGCTTGTAAAATATGAATTTATATGTTTATTTTAAAAGTAATACCCTTAAAACCTAGCTTAAAATCCAAACGCGTATGGTTACCTTAATAAAAACCCCTTAAAATGTAGCTAAAGGTTGCAGCTTTATCAAATTAAATCAATAATTCCATTACTATTCGGCAATCATGAACAGATCGATGCGCAAGAGTGACATTAAATGGCTGCCTACTGCAAAATCGATATCAAAATGCTTGTAAAATATGAATTTATATGTTTATTTTAAAAGTAATACCCTTAAAACCTAGCTTAAAATCCAAACGCGTATGGTTACCTTAATAAAAACCCCTTAAAATGTAGCTAAAGGTTGCAGCTTTATCAAATTAAATCAATAATTCCATTACTATTCGGCAATCATGAACAGATCGATGCGCAAGAGTGACATTAAATGGCTGCCTACTGCAAAATCGATATCAAAATGCTTGTAAAATATGAATTTATATGTTTATTTTAAAAGTAATACCCTTAAAACCTAGCTTAAAATCCAAACGCGTATGGTTACCTTAATAAAAACCCCTTAAAATGTAGCTAAAGGTTGCAGCTTTATCAAATTAAATCAATAATTCCATTACTATTCGGCAATCATGAACAGATCGATGCGCAAGAGTGACATTAAATGGCTGCCTACTGCAAAATCGATATCAAAATGCTTGTAAAATATGAATTTATATGTTTATTTTAAAAGTAATACCCTTAAAACCTAGCTTAAAATCCAAACGCGTATGGTTACCTTAATAAAAACCCCTTAAAATGTAGCTAAAGGTTGCAGCTTTATCAAATTAAATCAATAATTCCATTACTATTCGGCAATCATGAACAGATCGATGCGCAAGAGTGACATTAAATGGCTGCCTACTGCAAAATCGATATCAAAATGCTTGTAAAATATGAATTTATATGTTTATTTTAAAAGTAATACCCTTAAAACCTAGCTTAAAATCCAAACGCGTATGGTTACCTTAATAAAAACCCCTTAAAATGTAGCTAAAGGTTGCAGCTTTATCAAATTAAATCAATAATTCCATTACTATTCGGCAATCATGAACAGATCGATGCGCAAGAGTGACATTAAATGGCTGCCTACTGCAAAATCGATATCAAAATGCTTGTAAAATATGAATTTATATGTTTATTTTAAAAGTAATACCCTTAAAACCTAGCTTAAAATCCAAACGCGTATGGTTACCTTAATAAAAACCCCTTAAAATGTAGCTAAAGGTTGCAGCTTTATCAAATTAAATCAATAATTCCATTACTATTCGGCAATCATGAACAGATCGATGCGCAAGAGTGACATTAAATGGCTGCCTACTGCAAAATCGATATCAAAATGCTTGTAAAATATGAATTTATATGTTTATTTTAAAAGTAATACCCTTAAAACCTAGCTTAAAATCCAAACGCGTATGGTTACCTTAATAAAAACCCCTTAAAATGTAGCTAAAGGTTGCAGCTTTATCAAATTAAATCAATAATTCCATTACTATTCGGCAATCATGAACAGATCGATGCGCAAGAGTGACATTAAATGGCTGCCTACTGCAAAATCGATATCAAAATGCTTGTAAAATATGAATTTATATGTTTATTTTAAAAGTAATACCCTTAAAACCTAGCTTAAAATCCAAACGCGTATGGTTACCTTAATAAAAACCCCTTAAAATGTAGCTAAAGGTTGCAGCTTTATCAAATTAAATCAATAATTCCATTACTATTCGGCAATCATGAACAGATCGATGCGCAAGAGTGACATTAAATGGCTGCCTACTGCAAAATCGATATCAAAATGCTTGTAAAATATGAATTTATATGTTTATTTTAAAAGTAATACCCTTAAAACCTAGCTTAAAATCCAAACGCGTATGGTTACCTTAATAAAAACCCCTTAAAATGTAGCTAAAGGTTGCAGCTTTATCAAATTAAATCAATAATTCCATTACTATTCGGCAATCATGAACAGATCGATGCGCAAGAGTGACATTAAATGGCTGCCTACTGCAAAATCGATATCAAAATGCTTGTAAAATATGAATTTATATGTTTATTTTAAAAGTAATACCCTTAAAACCTAGCTTAAAATCCAAACGCGTATGGTTACCTTAATAAAAACCCCTTAAAATGTAGCTAAAGGTTGCAGCTTTATCAAATTAAATCAATAATTCCATTACTATTCGGCAATCATGAACAGATCGATGCGCAAGAGTGACATTAAATGGCTGCCTACTGCAAAATCGATATCAAAATGCTTGTAAAATATGAATTTATATGTTTATTTTAAAAGTAATACCCTTAAAACCTAGCTTAAAATCCAAACGCGTATGGTTACCTTAATAAAAACCCCTTAAAATGTAGCTAAAGGTTGCAGCTTTATCAAATTAAATCAATAATTCCATTACTATTCGGCAATCATGAACAGATCGATGCGCAAGAGTGACATTAAATGGCTGCCTACTGCAAAATCGATATCAAAATGCTTGTAAAATATGAATTTATATGTTTATTTTAAAAGTAATACCCTTAAAACCTAGCTTAAAATCCAAACGCGTATGGTTACCTTAATAAAAACCCCTTAAAATGTAGCTAAAGGTTGCAGCTTTATCAAATTAAATCAATAATTCCATTACTATTCGGCAATCATGAACAGATCGATGCGCAAGAGTGACATTAAATGGCTGCCTACTGCAAAATCGATATCAAAATGCTTGTAAAATATGAATTTATATGTTTATTTTAAAAGTAATACCCTTAAAACCTAGCTTAAAATCCAAACGCGTATGGTTACCTTAATAAAAACCCCTTAAAATGTAGCTAAAGGTTGCAGCTTTATCAAATTAAATCAATAATTCCATTACTATTCGGCAATCATGAACAGATCGATGCGCAAGAGTGACATTAAATGGCTGCCTACTGCAAAATCGATATCAAAATGCTTGTAAAATATGAATTTATATGTTTATTTTAAAAGTAATACCCTTAAAACCTAGCTTAAAATCCAAACGCGTATGGTTACCTTAATAAAAACCCCTTAAAATGTAGCTAAAGGTTGCAGCTTTATCAAATTAAATCAATAATTCCATTACTATTCGGCAATCATGAACAGATCGATGCGCAAGAGTGACATTAAATGGCTGCCTACTGCAAAATCGATATCAAAATGCTTGTAAAATATGAATTTATATGTTTATTTTAAAAGTAATACCCTTAAAACCTAGCTTAAAATCCAAACGCGTATGGTTACCTTAATAAAAACCCCTTAAAATGTAGCTAAAGGTTGCAGCTTTATCAAATTAAATCAATAATTCCATTACTATTCGGCAATCATGAACAGATCGATGCGCAAGAGTGACATTAAATGGCTGCCTACTGCAAAATCGATATCAAAATGCTTGTAAAATATGAATTTATATGTTTATTTTAAAAGTAATACCCTTAAAACCTAGCTTAAAATCCAAACGCGTATGGTTACCTTAATAAAAACCCCTTAAAATGTAGCTAAAGGTTGCAGCTTTATCAAATTAAATCAATAATTCCATTACTATTCGGCAATCATGAACAGATCGATGCGCAAGAGTGACATTAAATGGCTGCCTACTGCAAAATCGATATCAAAATGCTTGTAAAATATGAATTTATATGTTTATTTTAAAAGTAATACCCTTAAAACCTAGCTTAAAATCCAAACGCGTATGGTTACCTTAATAAAAACCCCTTAAAATGTAGCTAAAGGTTGCAGCTTTATCAAATTAAATCAATAATTCCATTACTATTCGGCAATCATGAACAGATCGATGCGCAAGAGTGACATTAAATGGCTGCCTACTGCAAAATCGATATCAAAATGCTTGTAAAATATGAATTTATATGTTTATTTTAAAAGTAATACCCTTAAAACCTAGCTTAAAATCCAAACGCGTATGGTTACCTTAATAAAAACCCCTTAAAATGTAGCTAAAGGTTGCAGCTTTATCAAATTAAATCAATAATTCCATTACTATTCGGCAATCATGAACAGATCGATGCGCAAGAGTGACATTAAATGGCTGCCTACTGCAAAATCGATATCAAAATGCTTGTAAAATATGAATTTATATGTTTATTTTAAAAGTAATACCCTTAAAACCTAGCTTAAAATCCAAACGCGTATGGTTACCTTAATAAAAACCCCTTAAAATGTAGCTAAAGGTTGCAGCTTTATCAAATTAAATCAATAATTCCATTACTATTCGGCAATCATGAACAGATCGATGCGCAAGAGTGACATTAAATGGCTGCCTACTGCAAAATCGATATCAAAATGCTTGTAAAATATGAATTTATATGTTTATTTTAAAAGTAATACCCTTAAAACCTAGCTTAAAATCCAAACGCGTATGGTTACCTTAATAAAAACCCCTTAAAATGTAGCTAAAGGTTGCAGCTTTATCAAATTAAATCAATAATTCCATTACTATTCGGCAATCATGAACAGATCGATGCGCAAGAGTGACATTAAATGGCTGCCTACTGCAAAATCGATATCAAAATGCTTGTAAAATATGAATTTATATGTTTATTTTAAAAGTAATACCCTTAAAACCTAGCTTAAAATCCAAACGCGTATGGTTACCTTAATAAAAACCCCTTAAAATGTAGCTAAAGGTTGCAGCTTTATCAAATTAAATCAATAATTCCATTACTATTCGGCAATCATGAACAGATCGATGCGCAAGAGTGACATTAAATGGCTGCCTACTGCAAAATCGATATCAAAATGCTTGTAAAATATGAATTTATATGTTTATTTTAAAAGTAATACCCTTAAAACCTAGCTTAAAATCCAAACGCGTATGGTTACCTTAATAAAAACCCCTTAAAATGTAGCTAAAGGTTGCAGCTTTATCAAATTAAATCAATAATTCCATTACTATTCGGCAATCATGAACAGATCGATGCGCAAGAGTGACATTAAATGGCTGCCTACTGCAAAATCGATATCAAAATGCTTGTAAAATATGAATTTATATGTTTATTTTAAAAGTAATACCCTTAAAACCTAGCTTAAAATCCAAACGCGTATGGTTACCTTAATAAAAACCCCTTAAAATGTAGCTAAAGGTTGCAGCTTTATCAAATTAAATCAATAATTCCATTACTATTCGGCAATCATGAACAGATCGATGCGCAAGAGTGAAATTAAATGGCTGCCTACTGCAAAATCGATATCAAAATGCTTGTAAAATATGAATTTATATGTTTATTTTAAAAGTAATACCCTTAAAACCTAGCTTAAAATCCAAACGCGTATGGTTACCTTAATAAAAACCCCTTAAAATGTAGCTAAAGGTTGCAGCTTTATCAAATTAAATCAATAATTCCATTACTATTCGGCAATCATGAACAGATCGATGCGCAAGAGTGACATTAAATGGCTGCCTACTGCAAAATCGATATCAAAATGCTTGTAAAATATGAATTTATATGTTTATTTTAAAAGTAATACCCTTAAAACCTAGCTTAAAATCCAAACGCGTATGGTTACCTTAATAAAAACCCCTTAAAATGTAGCTAAAGGTTGCAGCTTTATCAAATTAAATCAATAATTCCATTACTATTCGGCAATCATGAACAGATCGATGCGCAAGAGTGACATTAAATGGCTGCCTACTGCAAAATCGATATCAAAATGCTTGTAAAATATGAATTTATATGTTTATTTTAAAAGTAATACCCTTAAAACCTAGCTTAAAATCCAAACGCGTATGGTTACCTTAATAAAAACCCCTTAAAATGTAGCTAAAGGTTGCAGCTTTATCAAATTAAATCAATAATTCCATTACTATTCGGCAATCATGAACAGATCGATGCGCAAGAGTGACATTAAATGGCTGCCTACTGCAAAATCGATATCAAAATGCTTGTAAAATATGAATTTATATGTTTATTTTAAAAGTAATACCCTTAAAACCTAGCTTAAAATCCAAACGCGTATGGTTACCTTAATAAAAACCCCTTAAAATGTAGCTAAAGGTTGCAGCTTTATCAAATTAAATCAATAATTCCATTACTATTCGGCAATCATGAACAGATCGATGCGCAAGAGTGACATTAAATGGCTGCCTACTGCAAAATCGATATCAAAATGCTTGTAAAATATGAATTTATATGTTTATTTTAAAAGTAATACCCTTAAAACCTAGCTTAAAATCCAAACGCGTATGGTTACCTTAATAAAAACCCCTTAAAATGTAGCTAAAGGTTGCAGCTTTATCAAATTAAATCAATAATTCCATTACTATTCGGCAATCATGAACAGATCGATGCGCAAGAGTGACATTAAATGGCTGCCTACTGCAAAATCGATATCAAAATGCTTGTAAAATATGAATTTATATGTTTATTTTAAAAGTAATACCCTTAAAACCTAGCTTAAAATCCAAACGCGTATGGTTACCTTAATAAAAACCCCTTAAAATGTAGCTAAAGGTTGCAGCTTTATCAAATTAAATCAATAATTCCATTACTATTCGGCAATCATGAACAGATCGATGCGCAAGAGTGACATTAAATGGCTGCCTACTGCAAAATCGATATCAAAATGCTTGTAAAATATGAATTTATATGTTTATTTTAAAAGTAATACCCTTAAAACCTAGCTTAAAATCCAAACGCGTATGGTTACCTTAATAAAAACCCCTTAAAATGTAGCTAAAGGTTGCAGCTTTATCAAATTAAATCAATAATTCCATTACTATTCGGCAATCATGAACAGATCGATGCGCAAGAGTGACATTAAATGGCTGCCTACTGCAAAATCGATATCAAAATGCTTGTAAAATATGAATTTATATGTTTATTTTAAAAGTAATACCCTTAAAACCTAGCTTAAAATCCAAACGCGTATGGTTACCTTAATAAAAACCCCTTAAAATGTAGCTAAAGGTTGCAGCTTTATCAAATTAAATCAATAATTCCATTACTATTCGGCAATCATGAACAGATCGATGCGCAAGAGTGACATTAAATGGCTGCCTACTGCAAAATCGATATCAAAATGCTTGTAAAATATGAATTTATATGTTTATTTTAAAAGTAATACCCTTAAAACCTAGCTTAAAATCCAAACGCGTATGGTTACCTTAATAAAAACCCCTTAAAATGTAGCTAAAGGTTGCAGCTTTATCAAATTAAATCAATAATTCCATTACTATTCGGCAATCATGAACAGATCGATGCGCAAGAGTGACATTAAATGGCTGCCTACTGCAAAATCGATATCAAAATGCTTGTAAAATATGAATTTATATGTTTATTTTAAAAGTAATACCCTTAAAACCTAGCTTAAAATCCAAACGCGTATGGTTACCTTAATAAAAACCCCTTAAAATGTAGCTAAAGGTTGCAGCTTTATCAAATTAAATCAATAATTCCATTACTATTCGGCAATCATGAACAGATCGATGCGCAAGAGTGACATTAAATGGCTGCCTACTGCAAAATCGATATCAAAATGCTTGTAAAATATGAATTTATATGTTTATTTTAAAAGTAATACCCTTAAAACCTAGCTTAAAATCCAAACGCGTATGGTTACCTTAATAAAAACCCCTTAAAATGTAGCTAAAGGTTGCAGCTTTATCAAATTAAATCAATAATTCCATTACTATTCGGCAATCATGAACAGATCGATGCGCAAGAGTGACATTAAATGGCTGCCTACTGCAAAATCGATATCAAAATGCTTGTAAAATATGAATTTATATGTTTATTTTAAAAGTAATACCCTTAAAACCTAGCTTAAAATCCAAACGCGTATGGTTACCTTAATAAAAACCCCTTAAAATGTAGCTAAAGGTTGCAGCTTTATCAAATTAAATCAATAATTCCATTACTATTCGGCAATCATGAACAGATCGATGCGCAAGAGTGACATTAAATGGCTGCCTACTGCAAAATCGATATCAAAATGCTTGTAAAATATGAATTTATATGTTTATTTTAAAAGTAATACCCTTAAAACCTAGCTTAAAATCCAAACGCGTATGGTTACCTTAATAAAAACCCCTTAAAATGTAGCTAAAGGTTGCAGCTTTATCAAATTAAATCAATAATTCCATTACTATTCGGCAATCATGAACAGATCGATGCGCAAGAGTGACATTAAATGGCTGCCTACTGCAAAATCGATATCAAAATGCTTGTAAAATATGAATTTATATGTTTATTTTAAAAGTAATACCCTTAAAACCTAGCTTAAAATCCAAACGCGTATGGTTACCTTAATAAAAACCCCTTAAAATGTAGCTAAAGGTTGCAGCTTTATCAAATTAAATCAATAATTCCATTACTATTCGGCAATCATGAACAGATCGATGCGCAAGAGTGACATTAAATGGCTGCCTACTGCAAAATCGATATCAAAATGCTTGTAAAATATGAATTTATATGTTTATTTTAAAAGTAATACCCTTAAAACCTAGCTTAAAATCCAAACGCGTATGGTTACCTTAATAAAAACCCCTTAAAATGTAGCTAAAGGTTGCAGCTTTATCAAATTAAATCAATAATTCCATTACTATTCGGCAATCATGAACAGATCGATGCGCAAGAGTGACATTAAATGGCTGCCTACTGCAAAATCGATATCAAAATGCTTGTAAAATATGAATTTATATGTTTATTTTAAAAGTAATACCCTTAAAACCTAGCTTAAAATCCAAACGCGTATGGTTACCTTAATAAAAACCCCTTAAAATGTAGCTAAAGGTTGCAGCTTTATCAAATTAAATCAATAATTCCATTACTATTCGGCAATCATGAACAGATCGATGCGCAAGAGTGACATTAAATGGCTGCCTACTGCAAAATCGATATCAAAATGCTTGTAAAATATGAATTTATATGTTTATTTTAAAAGTAATACCCTTAAAACCTAGCTTAAAATCCAAACGCGTATGGTTACCTTAATAAAAACCCCTTAAAATGTAGCTAAAGGTTGCAGCTTTATCAAATTAAATCAATAATTCCATTACTATTCGGCAATCATGAACAGATCGATGCGCAAGAGTGACATTAAATGGCTGCCTACTGCAAAATCGATATCAAAATGCTTGTAAAATATGAATTTATATGTTTATTTTAAAAGTAATACCCTTAAAACCTAGCTTAAAATCCAAACGCGTATGGTTACCTTAATAAAAACCCCTTAAAATGTAGCTAAAGGTTGCAGCTTTATCAAATTAAATCAATAATTCCATTACTATTCGGCAATCATGAACAGATCGATGCGCAAGAGTGACATTAAATGGCTGCCTACTGCAAAATCGATATCAAAATGCTTGTAAAATATGAATTTATATGTTTATTTTAAAAGTAATACCCTTAAAACCTAGCTTAAAATCCAAACGCGTATGGTTACCTTAATAAAAACCCCTTAAAATGTAGCTAAAGGTTGCAGCTTTATCAAATTAAATCAATAATTCCATTACTATTCGGCAATCATGAACAGATCGATGCGCAAGAGTGACATTAAATGGCTGCCTACTGCAAAATCGATATCAAAATGCTTGTAAAATATGAATTTATATGTTTATTTTAAAAGTAATACCCTTAAAACCTAGCTTAAAATCCAAACGCGTATGGTTACCTTAATAAAAACCCCTTAAAATGTAGCTAAAGGTTGCAGCTTTATCAAATTAAATCAATAATTCCATTACTATTCGGCAATCATGAACAGATCGATGCGCAAGAGTGACATTAAATGGCTGCCTACTGCAAAATCGATATCAAAATGCTTGTAAAATATGAATTTATATGTTTATTTTAAAAGTAATACCCTTAAAACCTAGCTTAAAATCCAAACGCGTATGGTTACCTTAATAAAAACCCCTTAAAATGTAGCTAAAGGTTGCAGCTTTATCAAATTAAATCAATAATTCCATTACTATTCGGCAATCATGAACAGATCGATGCGCAAGAGTGACATTAAATGGCTGCCTACTGCAAAATCGATATCAAAATGCTTGTAAAATATGAATTTATATGTTTATTTTAAAAGTAATACCCTTAAAACCTAGCTTAAAATCCAAACGCGTATGGTTACCTTAATAAAAACCCCTTAAAATGTAGCTAAAGGTTGCAGCTTTATCAAATTAAATCAATAATTCCATTACTATTCGGCAATCATGAACAGATCGATGCGCAAGAGTGACATTAAATGGCTGCCTACTGCAAAATCGATATCAAAATGCTTGTAAAATATGAATTTATATGTTTATTTTAAAAGTAATACCCTTAAAACCTAGCTTAAAATCCAAACGCGTATGGTTACCTTAATAAAAACCCCTTAAAATGTAGCTAAAGGTTGCAGCTTTATCAAATTAAATCAATAATTCCATTACTATTCGGCAATCATGAACAGATCGATGCGCAAGAGTGACATTAAATGGCTGCCTACTGCAAAAACGATATCAAAATGCTTGTAAAATATGAATTTATATGTTTATTTTAAAAGTAATACCCTTAAAACCTAGCTTAAAATCCAAACGCGTATGGTTACCTTAATAAAAACCCCTTAAAATGTAGCTAAAGGTTGCAGCTTTATCAAATTAAATCAATAATTCCATTACTATTCGGCAATCATGAACAAATCGATGCGCAAGAGTGACATTAAATGGCTGCCTACTGCAAAATCGATATCAAAATGCTTGTAAAATATGAATTTATATGTTTATTTTAAAAGTAATACCCTTAAAACCTAGCTTAAAATCCAAACGCGTATGGTTACCTTAATAAAAACCCCTTAAAATGTAGCTAAAGGTTGCAGCTTTATCAAATTAAATCAATAATTCCATTACTATTCGGCAATCATGAACAGATCGATGCGCAAGAGTGACATTAAATGGCTGCCTACTGCAAAATCGATATCAAAATGCTTGTAAAATATGAATTTATATGTTTATTTTAAAAGTAATACCCTTAAAACCTAGCTTAAAATCCAAACGCGTATGGTTACCTTAATAAAAACCCCTTAAAATGTAGCTAAAGGTTGCAGCTTTATCAAATTAAATCAATAATTCCATTACTATTCGGCAATCATGAACAGATCGATGCGCAAGAGTGACATTAAATGGCTGCCTACTGCAAAATCGATATCAAAATGCTTGTAAAATATGAATTTATATGTTTATTTTAAAAGTAATACCCTTAAAACCTAGCTTAAAATCCAAACGCGTATGGTTACCTTAATAAAAACCCCTTAAAATGTAGCTAAAGGTTGCAGCTTTATCAAATTAAATCAATAATTCCATTACTATTCGGCAATCATGAACAGATCGATGCGCAAGAGTGACATTAAATGGCTGCCTACTGCAAAATCGATATCAAAATGCTTGTAAAATATGAATTTATATGTTTATTTTAAAAGTAATACCCTTAAAACCTAGCTTAAAATCCAAACGCGTATGGTTACCTTAATAAAAACCCCTTAAAATGTAGCTAAAGGTTGCAGCTTTATCAAATTAAATCAATAATTCCATTACTATTCGGCAATCATGAACAGATCGATGCGCAAGAGTGACATTAAATGGCTGCCTACTGCAAAATCGATATCAAAATGCTTGTAAAATATGAATTTATATGTTTATTTTAAAAGTAATACCCTTAAAACCTAGCTTAAAATCCAAACGCGTATGGTTACCTTAATAAAAACCCCTTAAAATGTAGCTAAAGGTTGCAGCTTTATCAAATTAAATCAATAATTCCATTACTATTCGGCAATCATGAACAGATCGATGCGCAAGAGTGACATTAAATGGCTGCCTACTGCAAAATCGATATCAAAATGCTTGTAAAATATGAATTTATATGTTTATTTTAAAAGTAATACCCTTAAAACCTAGCTTAAAATCCAAACGCGTATGGTTACCTTAATAAAAACCCCTTAAAATGTAGCTAAAGGTTGCAGCTTTATCAAATTAAATCAATAATTCCATTACTATTCGGCAATCATGAACAGATCGATGCGCAAGAGTGACATTAAATGGCTGCCTACTGCAAAATCGATATCAAAATGCTTGTAAAATATGAATTTATATGTTTATTTTAAAAGTAATACCCTTAAAACCTAGCTTAAAATCCAAACGCGTATGGTTACCTTAATAAAAACCCCTTAAAATGTAGCTAAAGGTTGCAGCTTTATCAAATTAAATCAATAATTCCATTACTATTCGGCAATCATGAACAGATCGATGCGCAAGAGTGACATTAAATGGCTGCCTACTGCAAAATCGATATCAAAATGCTTGTAAAATATGAATTTATATGTTTATTTTAAAAGTAATACCCTTAAAACCTAGCTTAAAATCCAAACGCGTATGGTTACCTTAATAAAAACCCCTTAAAATGTAGCTAAAGGTTGCAGCTTTATCAAATTAAATCAATAATTCCATTACTATTCGGCAATCATGAACAGATCGATGCGCAAGAGTGACATTAAATGGCTGCCTACTGCAAAATCGATATCAAAATGCTTGTAAAATATGAATTTATATGTTTATTTTAAAAGTAATACCCTTAAAACCTAGCTTAAAATCCAAACGCGTATGGTTACCTTAATAAAAACCCCTTAAAATGTAGCTAAAGGTTGCAGCTTTATCAAATTAAATCAATAATTCCATTACTATTCGGCAATCATGAACAGATCGATGCGCAAGAGTGACATTAAATGGCTGCCTACTGCAAAATCGATATCAAAATGCTTGTAAAATATGAATTTATATGTTTATTTTAAAAGTAATACCCTTAAAACCTAGCTTAAAATCCAAACGCGTATGGTTACCTTAATAAAAACCCCTTAAAATGTAGCTAAAGGTTGCAGCTTTATCAAATTAAATCAATAATTCCATTACTATTCGGCAATCATGAACAGATCGATGCGCAAGAGTGACATTAAATGGCTGCCTACTGCAAAATCGATATCAAAATGCTTGTAAAATATGAATTTATATGTTTATTTTAAAAGTAATACCCTTAAAACCTAGCTTAAAATCCAAACGCGTATGGTTACCTTAATAAAAACCCCTTAAAATGTAGCTAAAGGTTGCAGCTTTATCAAATTAAATCAATAATTCCATTACTATTCGGCAATCATGAACAGATCGATGCGCAAGAGTGACATTAAATGGCTGCCTACTGCAAAATCGATATCAAAATGCTTGTAAAATATGAATTTATATGTTTATTTTAAAAGTAATACCCTTAAAACCTAGCTTAAAATCCAAACGCGTATGGTTACCTTAACCCTAATCCGTCGTTCGGGTGATTTTTCACCCATTTTCAACTTTGGGATGCTATAACTTTCCTATATATTTATCAAAATGATTAAGGTTTCTTGTATTTGTGGCAAACCAATATAAGTTTTAGAAATTATCTACAACATATTGATTATTTCATTATAACGGTGATTACAAAAAAAGTTACGTGGGCGACGTTCGGGTGATATTTCACCCATATACAAATTGTATGGAAATTCAACACAACACATACAGAAAATGCCCTAAAATTATGTCACTGGAGTGAACGTTTTGAACTGCTTTTATAGGCAAAACCTTTTTATGGATCAATGGGCCTCCTGAACTTAACGGAAAAGTAAGAGCCAATTATATAATTTCAACTAAAGTTGGTATAACTCGCTATGCTTGAAGTCGTGTGTCAGCAATACAAAATGCCAATGAAGACCAATGTTAAAGATAGTAACTGACAAAACTAATGTTGAAGGTTTGGGAGTTTTTGGCAGTGCATGGATCAGCGGTGGTGATATTCAGGCATATTTTGGTATTTCAATTTTGAGTGGTGTTTATAAGTCGAATGGGGAATCTCTTGATAATCTGTAGAGTTACACAACAGGCAGACCAATTTTTCGTTCTGTCGGTGACAAAACCACTCGCTAGGAACGTAACGATTGTAATCAAGAATGAAGCTCGTTAACACCCATAAGACATATATGAGAAAAGTGGGTTTAGCGACAACTATGACCTATGACCTATGAAAAGGACACACTAAGTAAACAATTGCCGGCTTTTCGCGGAAGATGCCCCTTTGAGCACTTTTCATCATAACCAGGAAATGTGGGTGAGAAAAAATTATTCGAAATTACATCGTTTTACAATAAGTCACTAGCAGTAGTTGACACTTTAGACCAATTGGTTGTTCACTAACTATATCGTCAAGTAAAAACTAATCGCTGTCGATCCCAGCTGGAATCACAACAAAAAGTACAAGCGGCGAATTTTTCTCGAAGACATAGATTTGAGTTTAGTAAAGCTAAAGATTTTACGTAGAACAACGTTACCGAAAGGGAAATCTTCCTGCTGACTTCTTATCTCAATACAGCCAATTTCCCAAACCTTGTCAGAAAATCAGAGTGTAAAAAAGTGAAAACCTATTGAAACACGGTGCCAATTTGGTATCAAAAACGATCGAAAGGCATATTCTGCTTGCAATTCTTGAAAAAACTATACATGTGGTGAACACAAAGTTTTAGTTAACTACTGCCCTTTCTTCCCCCCTTTCACCATCCGCTTGAAATGTGTGCTGTAACATATGTTGGAAAAAACAGTGTTACATACACATTTAAAAAACAGGTGAAATATGTGGTAGCACAACGGGTCTCATAATAGGCCTCCGAGTGTGTCTCTTACAGAGGAAAACCCCTTAAAATGTAGCTAAAGGTTGCAGCTTTATCAAATTAAATCAATAATTCCATTACTATTCGGCAATCATGAACAGATCGATGCGCAAGAGTGACATTAAATGGCTGCCTACTGCAAAATCGATATCAAAATGCTTGTAAAATATGAATTTATATGTTTATTTTAAAAGTAATACCCTTAAAACCTAGCTTAAAATCCAAACGCGTATGGTTACCTGTAATAAAAACCCCTTAAAATGTAGCTAAAGGTTGCAGCTTTATCAAATTAAATCAATAATTCCATTACTATTCGGCAATCATGAACAGATCGATGCGCAAGAGTGACATTAAATGGCTGCCTACTGCAAAATCGATATCAAAATGCTTGTAAAATATGAATTTATATGTTTATTTTAAAAGTAATACCCTTAAAACCTAGCTTAAAATCCAAACGCGTATGGTTACCTTAATAAAAACCCCTTAAAATGTAGCTAAAGGTTGCAGCTTTATCAAATTAAATCAATAATTCCATTACTATTCGGCAATCATGAACAGATCGATGCGCAAGAGTGACATTAAATGGCTGCCTACTGCAAAATCGATATCAAAATGCTTGTAAAATATGAATTTATATGTTTATTTTAAAAGTAATACCCTTAAAACCTAGCTTAAAATCCAAACGCGTATGGTTACCTTAATAAAAACCCCTTAAAATGTAGCTAAAGGTTGCAGCTTTATCAAATTAAATCAATAATTCCATTACTATTCGGCAATCATGAACAGATCGATGCGCAAGAGTGACATTAAATGGCTGCCTACTGCAAAATCGATATCAAAATGCTTGTAAAATATGAATTTATATGTTTATTTTAAAAGTAATACCCTTAAAACCTAGCTTAAAATCCAAACGCGTATGGTTACCTTAATAAAAACCCCTTAAAATGTAGCTAAAGGTTGCAGCTTTATCAAATTAAATCAATAATTCCATTACTATTCGGCAATCATGAACAGATCGATGCGCAAGAGTGACATTAAATGGCTGCCTACTGCAAAATCGATATCAAAATGCTTGTAAAATATGAATTTATATGTTTATTTTAAAAGTAATACCCTTAAAACCTAGCTTAAAATCCAAACGCGTATGGTTACCTTAATAAAAACCCCTTAAAATGTAGCTAAAGGTTGCAGCTTTATCAAATTAAATCAATAATTCCATTACTATTCGGCAATCATGAACAGATCGATGCGCAAGAGTGACATTAAATGGCTGCCTACTGCAAAATCGATATCAAAATGCTTGTAAAATATGAATTTATATGTTTATTTTAAAAGTAATACCCTTAAAACCTAGCTTAAAATCCAAACGCGTATGGTTACCTTAATAAAAACCCCTTAAAATGTAGCTAAAGGTTGCAGCTTTATCAAATTAAATCAATAATTCCATTACTATTCGGCAATCATGAACAGATCGATGCGCAAGAGTGACATTAAATGGCTGCCTACTGCAAAATCGATATCAAAATGCTTGTAAAATATGAATTTATATGTTTATTTTAAAAGTAATACCCTTAAAACCTAGCTTAAAATCCAAACGCGTATGGTTACCTTAATAAAAACCCCTTAAAATGTAGCTAAAGGTTGCAGCTTTATCAAATTAAATCAATAATTCCATTACTATTCGGCAATCATGAACAGATCGATGCGCAAGAGTGACATTAAATGGCTGCCTACTGCAAAATCGATATCAAAATGCTTGTAAAATATGAATTTATATGTTTATTTTAAAAGTAATACCCTTAAAACCTAGCTTAAAATCCAAACGCGTATGGTTACCTTAATAAAAACCCCTTAAAATGTAGCTAAAGGTTGCAGCTTTATCAAATTAAATCAATAATTCCATTACTATTCGGCAATCATGAACAGATCGATGCGCAAGAGTGACATTAAATGGCTGCCTACTGCAAAATCGATATCAAAATGCTTGTAAAATATGAATTTATATGTTTATTTTAAAAGTAATACCCTTAAAACCTAGCTTAAAATCCAAACGCGTATGGTTACCTTAATAAAAACCCCTTAAAATGTAGCTAAAGGTTGCAGCTTTATCAAATTAAATCAATAATTCCATTACTATTCGGCAATCATGAACAGATCGATGCGCAAGAGTGACATTAAATGGCTGCCTACTGCAAAATCGATATCAAAATGCTTGTAAAATATGAATTTATATGTTTATTTTAAAAGTAATACCCTTAAAACCTAGCTTAAAATCCAAACGCGTATGGTTACCTTAATAAAAACCCCTTAAAATGTAGCTAAAGGTTGCAGCTTTATCAAATTAAATCAATAATTCCATTACTATTCGGCAATCATGAACAGATCGATGCGCAAGAGTGACATTAAATGGCTGCCTACTGCAAAATCGATATCAAAATGCTTGTAAAATATGAATTTATATGTTTATTTTAAAAGTAATACCCTTAAAACCTAGCTTAAAATCCAAACGCGTATGGTTACCTTAATAAAAACCCCTTAAAATGTAGCTAAAGGTTGCAGCTTTATCAAATTAAATCAATAATTCCATTACTATTCGGCAATCATGAACAGATCGATGCGCAAGAGTGACATTAAATGGCTGCCTACTGCAAAATCGATATCAAAATGCTTGTAAAATATGAATTTATATGTTTATTTTAAAAGTAATACCCTTAAAACCTAGCTTAAAATCCAAACGCGTATGGTTACCTTAATAAAAACCCCTTAAAATGTAGCTAAAGGTTGCAGCTTTATCAAATTAAATCAATAATTCCATTACTATTCGGCAATCATGAACAGATCGATGCGCAAGAGTGACATTAAATGGCTGCCTACTGCAAAATCGATATCAAAATGCTTGTAAAATATGAATTTATATGTTTATTTTAAAAGTAATACCCTTAAAACCTAGCTTAAAATCCAAACGCGTATGGTTACCTTAATAAAAACCCCTTAAAATGTAGCTAAAGGTTGCAGCTTTATCAAATTAAATCAATAATTCCATTACTATTCGGCAATCATGAACAGATCGATGCGCAAGAGTGACATTAAATGGCTGCCTACTGCAAAATCGATATCAAAATGCTTGTAAAATATGAATTTATATGTTTATTTTAAAAGTAATACCCTTAAAACCTAGCTTAAAATCCAAACGCGTATGGTTACCTTAATAAAAACCCCTTAAAATGTAGCTAAAGGTTGCAGCTTTATCAAATTAAATCAATAATTCCATTACTATTCGGCAATCATGAACAGATCGATGCGCAAGAGTGACATTAAATGGCTGCCTACTGCAAAATCGATATCAAAATGCTTGTAAAATATGAATTTATATGTTTATTTTAAAAGTAATACCCTTAAAACCTAGCTTAAAATCCAAACGCGTATGGTTACCTTAATAAAAACCCCTTAAAATGTAGCTAAAGGTTGCAGCTTTATCAAATTAAATCAATAATTCCATTACTATTCGGCAATCATGAACAGATCGATGCGCAAGAGTGACATTAAATGGCTGCCTACTGCAAAATCGATATCAAAATGCTTGTAAAATATGAATTTATATGTTTATTTTAAAAGTAATACCCTTAAAACCTAGCTTAAAATCCAAACGCGTATGGTTACCTTAATAAAAACCCCTTAAAATGTAGCTAAAGGTTGCAGCTTTATCAAATTAAATCAATAATTCCATTACTATTCGGCAATCATGAACAGATCGATGCGCAAGAGTGACATTAAATGGCTGCCTACTGCAAAATCGATATCAAAATGCTTGTAAAATATGAATTTATATGTTTATTTTAAAAGTAATACCCTTAAAACCTAGCTTAAAATCCAAACGCGTATGGTTACCTTAATAAAAACCCCTTAAAATGTAGCTAAAGGTTGCAGCTTTATCAAATTAAATCAATAATTCCATTACTATTCGGCAATCATGAACAGATCGATGCGCAAGAGTGACATTAAATGGCTGCCTACTGCAAAATCGATATCAAAATGCTTGTAAAATATGAATTTATATGTTTATTTTAAAAGTAATACCCTTAAAACCTAGCTTAAAATCCAAACGCGTATGGTTACCTTAATAAAAACCCCTTAAAATGTAGCTAAAGGTTGCAGCTTTATCAAATTAAATCAATAATTCCATTACTATTCGGCAATCATGAACAGATCGATGCGCAAGAGTGACATTAAATGGCTGCCTACTGCAAAATCGATATCAAAATGCTTGTAAAATATGAATTTATATGTTTATTTTAAAAGTAATACCCTTAAAACCTAGCTTAAAATCCAAACGCGTATGGTTACCTTAATAAAAACCCCTTAAAATGTAGCTAAAGGTTGCAGCTTTATCAAATTAAATCAATAATTCCATTACTATTCGGCAATCATGAACAGATCGATGCGCAAGAGTGACATTAAATGGCTGCCTACTGCAAAATCGATATCAAAATGCTTGTAAAATATGAATTTATATGTTTATTTTAAAAGTAATACCCTTAAAACCTAGCTTAAAATCCAAACGCGTATGGTTACCTTAATAAAAACCCCTTAAAATGTAGCTAAAGGTTGCAGCTTTATCAAATTAAATCAATAATTCCATTACTATTCGGCAATCATGAACAGATCGATGCGCAAGAGTGACATTAAATGGCTGCCTACTGCAAAATCGATATCAAAATGCTTGTAAAATATGAATTTATATGTTTATTTTAAAAGTAATACCCTTAAAACCTAGCTTAAAATCCAAACGCGTATGGTTACCTTAATAAAAACCCCTTAAAATGTAGCTAAAGGTTGCAGCTTTATCAAATTAAATCAATAATTCCATTACTATTCGGCAATCATGAACAGATCGATGCGCAAGAGTGACATTAAATGGCTGCCTACTGCAAAATCGATATCAAAATGCTTGTAAAATATGAATTTATATGTTTATTTTAAAAGTAATACCCTTAAAACCTAGCTTAAAATCCAAACGCGTATGGTTACCTTAATAAAAACCCCTTAAAATGTAGCTAAAGGTTGCAGCTTTATCAAATTAAATCAATAATTCCATTACTATTCGGCAATCATGAACAGATCGATGCGCAAGAGTGACATTAAATGGCTGCCTACTGCAAAATCGATATCAAAATGCTTGTAAAATATGAATTTATATGTTTATTTTAAAAGTAATACCCTTAAAACCTAGCTTAAAATCCAAACGCGTATGGTTACCTTAATAAAAACCCCTTAAAATGTAGCTAAAGGTTGCAGCTTTATCAAATTAAATCAATAATTCCATTACTATTCGGCAATCATGAACAGATCGATGCGCAAGAGTGACATTAAATGGCTGCCTACTGCAAAATCGATATCAAAATGCTTGTAAAATATGAATTTATATGTTTATTTTAAAAGTAATACCCTTAAAACCTAGCTTAAAATCCAAACGCGTATGGTTACCTTAATAAAAACCCCTTAAAATGTAGCTAAAGGTTGCAGCTTTATCAAATTAAATCAATAATTCCATTACTATTCGGCAATCATGAACAGATCGATGCGCAAGAGTGACATTAAATGGCTGCCTACTGCAAAATCGATATCAAAATGCTTGTAAAATATGAATTTATATGTTTATTTTAAAAGTAATACCCTTAAAACCTAGCTTAAAATCCAAACGCGTATGGTTACCTTAATAAAAACCCCTTAAAATGTAGCTAAAGGTTGCAGCTTTATCAAATTAAATCAATAATTCCATTACTATTCGGCAATCATGAACAGATCGATGCGCAAGAGTGACATTAAATGGCTGCCTACTGCAAAATCGATATCAAAATGCTTGTAAAATATGAATTTATATGTTTATTTTAAAAGTAATACCCTTAAAACCTAGCTTAAAATCCAAACGCGTATGGTTACCTTAATAAAAACCCCTTAAAATGTAGCTAAAGGTTGCAGCTTTATCAAATTAAATCAATAATTCCATTACTATTCGGCAATCATGAACAGATCGATGCGCAAGAGTGACATTAAATGGCTGCCTACTGCAAAATCGATATCAAAATGCTTGTAAAATATGAATTTATATGTTTATTTTAAAAGTAATACCCTTAAAACCTAGCTTAAAATCCAAACGCGTATGGTTACCTTAATAAAAACCCCTTAAAATGTAGCTAAAGGTTGCAGCTTTATCAAATTAAATCAATAATTCCATTACTATTCGGCAATCATGAACAGATCGATGCGCAAGAGTGACATTAAATGGCTGCCTACTGCAAAATCGATATCAAAATGCTTGTAAAATATGAATTTATATGTTTATTTTAAAAGTAATACCCTTAAAACCTAGCTTAAAATCCAAACGCGTATGGTTACCTTAATAAAAACCCCTTAAAATGTAGCTAAAGGTTGCAGCTTTATCAAATTAAATCAATAATTCCATTACTATTCGGCAATCATGAACAGATCGATGCGCAAGAGTGACATTAAATGGCTGCCTACTGCAAAATCGATATCAAAATGCTTGTAAAATATGAATTTATATGTTTATTTTAAAAGTAATACCCTTAAAACCTAGCTTAAAATCCAAACGCGTATGGTTACCTTAATAAAAACCCCTTAAAATGTAGCTAAAGGTTGCAGCTTTATCAAATTAAATCAATAATTCCATTACTATTCGGCAATCATGAACAGATCGATGCGCAAGAGTGACATTAAATGGCTGCCTACTGCAAAATCGATATCAAAATGCTTGTAAAATATGAATTTATATGTTTATTTTAAAAGTAATACCCTTAAAACCTAGCTTAAAATCCAAACGCGTATGGTTACCTTAATAAAAACCCCTTAAAATGTAGCTAAAGGTTGCAGCTTTATCAAATTAAATCAATAATTCCATTACTATTCGGCAATCATGAACAGATCGATGCGCAAGAGTGACATTAAATGGCTGCCTACTGCAAAATCGATATCAAAATGCTTGTAAAATATGAATTTATATGTTTATTTTAAAAGTAATACCCTTAAAACCTAGCTTAAAATCCAAACGCGTATGGTTACCTTAATAAAAACCCCTTAAAATGTAGCTAAAGGTTGCAGCTTTATCAAATTAAATCAATAATTCCATTACTATTCGGCAATCATGAACAGATCGATGCGCAAGAGTGACATTAAATGGCTGCCTACTGCAAAATCGATATCAAAATGCTTGTAAAATATGAATTTATATGTTTATTTTAAAAGTAATACCCTTAAAACCTAGCTTAAAATCCAAACGCGTATGGTTACCTTAATAAAAACCCCTTAAAATGTAGCTAAAGGTTGCAGCTTTATCAAATTAAATCAATAATTCCATTACTATTCGGCAATCATGAACAGATCGATGCGCAAGAGTGACATTAAATGGCTGCCTACTGCAAAATCGATATCAAAATGCTTGTAAAATATGAATTTATATGTTTATTTTAAAAGTAATACCCTTAAAACCTAGCTTAAAATCCAAACGCGTATGGTTACCTTAATAAAAACCCCTTAAAATGTAGCTAAAGGTTGCAGCTTTATCAAATTAAATCAATAATTCCATTACTATTCGGCAATCATGAACAGATCGATGCGCAAGAGTGACATTAAATGGCTGCCTACTGCAAAATCGATATCAAAATGCTTGTAAAATATGAATTTATATGTTTATTTTAAAAGTAATACCCTTAAAACCTAGCTTAAAATCCAAACGCGTATGGTTACCTTAATAAAAACCCCTTAAAATGTAGCTAAAGGTTGCAGCTTTATCAAATTAAATCAATAATTCCATTACTATTCGGCAATCATGAACAGATCGATGCGCAAGAGTGACATTAAATGGCTGCCTACTGCAAAATCGATATCAAAATGCTTGTAAAATATGAATTTATA
The DNA here is from genome assembly GCA_963668005.1 of Melieria crassipennis. Taxonomy (NCBI): domain Eukaryota; kingdom Metazoa; phylum Arthropoda; class Insecta; order Diptera; family Ulidiidae; genus Melieria; species Melieria crassipennis. The sequence continues at coordinate 339,851 of CAVLFC010000060.1, read as the reverse complement.
TGTTTATTTTAAAAGTAATACCCTTAAAACCTAGCTTAAAATCCAAACGCGTATGGTTACCTTAATAAAAACCCCTTAAAATGTAGCTAAAGGTTGCAGCTTTATCAAATTAAATCAATAATTCCATTACTATTCGGCAATCATGAACAGATCGATGCGCAAGAGTGACATTAAATGGCTGCCTACTGCAAAATCGATATCAAAATGCTTGTAAAATATGAATTTATATGTTTATTTTAAAAGTAATACCCTTAAAACCTAGCTTAAAATCCAAACGCGTATGGTTACCTTAATAAAAACCCCTTAAAATGTAGCTAAAGGTTGCAGCTTTATCAAATTAAATCAATAATTCCATTACTATTCGGCAATCATGAACAGATCGATGCGCAAGAGTGACATTAAATGGCTGCCTACTGCAAAATCGATATCAAAATGCTTGTAAAATATGAATTTATATGTTTATTTTAAAAGTAATACCCTTAAAACCTAGCTTAAAATCCAAACGCGTATGGTTACCTTAATAAAAACCCCTTAAAATGTAGCTAAAGGTTGCAGCTTTATCAAATTAAATCAATAATTCCATTACTATTCGGCAATCATGAACAGATCGATGCGCAAGAGTGACATTAAATGGCTGCCTACTGCAAAATCGATATCAAAATGCTTGTAAAATATGAATTTATATGTTTATTTTAAAAGTAATACCCTTAAAACCTAGCTTAAAATCCAAACGCGTATGGTTACCTTAATAAAAACCCCTTAAAATGTAGCTAAAGGTTGCAGCTTTATCAAATTAAATCAATAATTCCATTACTATTCGGCAATCATGAACAGATCGATGCGCAAGAGTGACATTAAATGGCTGCCTACTGCAAAATCGATATCAAAATGCTTGTAAAATATGAATTTATATGTTTATTTTAAAAGTAATACCCTTAAAACCTAGCTTAAAATCCAAACGCGTATGGTTACCTTAATAAAAACCCCTTAAAATGTAGCTAAAGGTTGCAGCTTTATCAAATTAAATCAATAATTCCATTACTATTCGGCAATCATGAACAGATCGATGCGCAAGAGTGACATTAAATGGCTGCCTACTGCAAAATCGATATCAAAATGCTTGTAAAATATGAATTTATATGTTTATTTTAAAAGTAATACCCTTAAAACCTAGCTTAAAATCCAAACGCGTATGGTTACCTTAATAAAAACCCCTTAAAATGTAGCTAAAGGTTGCAGCTTTATCAAATTAAATCAATAATTCCATTACTATTCGGCAATCATGAACAGATCGATGCGCAAGAGTGACATTAAATGGCTGCCTACTGCAAAATCGATATCAAAATGCTTGTAAAATATGAATTTATATGTTTATTTTAAAAGTAATACCCTTAAAACCTAGCTTAAAATCCAAACGCGTATGGTTACCTTAATAAAAACCCCTTAAAATGTAGCTAAAGGTTGCAGCTTTATCAAATTAAATCAATAATTCCATTACTATTCGGCAATCATGAACAGATCGATGCGCAAGAGTGACATTAAATGGCTGCCTACTGCAAAATCGATATCAAAATGCTTGTAAAATATGAATTTATATGTTTATTTTAAAAGTAATACCCTTAAAACCTAGCTTAAAATCCAAACGCGTATGGTTACCTTAATAAAAACCCCTTAAAATGTAGCTAAAGGTTGCAGCTTTATCAAATTAAATCAATAATTCCATTACTATTCGGCAATCATGAACAGATCGATGCGCAAGAGTGACATTAAATGGCTGCCTACTGCAAAATCGATATCAAAATGCTTGTAAAATATGAATTTATATGTTTATTTTAAAAGTAATACCCTTAAAACCTAGCTTAAAATCCAAACGCGTATGGTTACCTTAATAAAAACCCCTTAAAATGTAGCTAAAGGTTGCAGCTTTATCAAATTAAATCAATAATTCCATTACTATTCGGCAATCATGAACAGATCGATGCGCAAGAGTGACATTAAATGGCTGCCTACTGCAAAATCGATATCAAAATGCTTGTAAAATATGAATTTATATGTTTATTTTAAAAGTAATACCCTTAAAACCTAGCTTAAAATCCAAACGCGTATGGTTACCTTAATAAAAACCCCTTAAAATGTAGCTAAAGGTTGCAGCTTTATCAAATTAAATCAATAATTCCATTACTATTCGGCAATCATGAACAGATCGATGCGCAAGAGTGACATTAAATGGCTGCCTACTGCAAAATCGATATCAAAATGCTTGTAAAATATGAATTTATATGTTTATTTTAAAAGTAATACCCTTAAAACCTAGCTTAAAATCCAAACGCGTATGGTTACCTTAATAAAAACCCCTTAAAATGTAGCTAAAGGTTGCAGCTTTATCAAATTAAATCAATAATTCCATTACTATTCGGCAATCATGAACAGATCGATGCGCAAGAGTGACATTAAATGGCTGCCTACTGCAAAATCGATATCAAAATGCTTGTAAAATATGAATTTATATGTTTATTTTAAAAGTAATACCCTTAAAACCTAGCTTAAAATCCAAACGCGTATGGTTACCTTAATAAAAACCCCTTAAAATGTAGCTAAAGGTTGCAGCTTTATCAAATTAAATCAATAATTCCATTACTATTCGGCAATCATGAACAGATCGATGCGCAAGAGTGACATTAAATGGCTGCCTACTGCAAAATCGATATCAAAATGCTTGTAAAATATGAATTTATATGTTTATTTTAAAAGTAATACCCTTAAAACCTAGCTTAAAATCCAAACGCGTATGGTTACCTTAATAAAAACCCCTTAAAATGTAGCTAAAGGTTGCAGCTTTATCAAATTAAATCAATAATTCCATTACTATTCGGCAATCATGAACAGATCGATGCGCAAGAGTGACATTAAATGGCTGCCTACTGCAAAATCGATATCAAAATGCTTGTAAAATATGAATTTATATGTTTATTTTAAAAGTAATACCCTTAAAACCTAGCTTAAAATCCAAACGCGTATGGTTACCTTAATAAAAACCCCTTAAAATGTAGCTAAAGGTTGCAGCTTTATCAAATTAAATCAATAATTCCATTACTATTCGGCAATCATGAACAGATCGATGCGCAAGAGTGACATTAAATGGCTGCCTACTGCAAAATCGATATCAAAATGCTTGTAAAATATGAATTTATATGTTTATTTTAAAAGTAATACCCTTAAAACCTAGCTTAAAATCCAAACGCGTATGGTTACCTTAATAAAAACCCCTTAAAATGTAGCTAAAGGTTGCAGCTTTATCAAATTAAATCAATAATTCCATTACTATTCGGCAATCATGAACAGATCGATGCGCAAGAGTGACATTAAATGGCTGCCTACTGCAAAATCGATATCAAAATGCTTGTAAAATATGAATTTATATGTTTATTTTAAAAGTAATACCCTTAAAACCTAGCTTAAAATCCAAACGCGTATGGTTACCTTAATAAAAACCCCTTAAAATGTAGCTAAAGGTTGCAGCTTTATCAAATTAAATCAATAATTCCATTACTATTCGGCAATCATGAACAGATCGATGCGCAAGAGTGACATTAAATGGCTGCCTACTGCAAAATCGATATCAAAATGCTTGTAAAATATGAATTTATATGTTTATTTTAAAAGTAATACCCTTAAAACCTAGCTTAAAATCCAAACGCGTATGGTTACCTTAATAAAAACCCCTTAAAATGTAGCTAAAGGTTGCAGCTTTATCAAATTAAATCAATAATTCCATTACTATTCGGCAATCATGAACAGATCGATGCGCAAGAGTGACATTAAATGGCTGCCTACTGCAAAATCGATATCAAAATGCTTGTAAAATATGAATTTATATGTTTATTTTAAAAGTAATACCCTTAAAACCTAGCTTAAAATCCAAACGCGTATGGTTACCTTAATAAAAACCCCTTAAAATGTAGCTAAAGGTTGCAGCTTTATCAAATTAAATCAATAATTCCATTACTATTCGGCAATCATGAACAGATCGATGCGCAAGAGTGACATTAAATGGCTGCCTACTGCAAAATCGATATCAAAATGCTTGTAAAATATGAATTTATATGTTTATTTTAAAAGTAATACCCTTAAAACCTAGCTTAAAATCCAAACGCGTATGGTTACCTTAATAAAAACCCCTTAAAATGTAGCTAAAGGTTGCAGCTTTATCAAATTAAATCAATAATTCCATTACTATTCGGCAATCATGAACAGATCGATGCGCAAGAGTGACATTAAATGGCTGCCTACTGCAAAATCGATATCAAAATGCTTGTAAAATATGAATTTATATGTTTATTTTAAAAGTAATACCCTTAAAACCTAGCTTAAAATCCAAACGCGTATGGTTACCTTAATAAAAACCCCTTAAAATGTAGCTAAAGGTTGCAGCTTTATCAAATTAAATCAATAATTCCATTACTATTCGGCAATCATGAACAGATCGATGCGCAAGAGTGACATTAAATGGCTGCCTACTGCAAAATCGATATCAAAATGCTTGTAAAATATGAATTTATATGTTTATTTTAAAAGTAATACCCTTAAAACCTAGCTTAAAATCCAAACGCGTATGGTTACCTTAATAAAAACCCCTTAAAATGTAGCTAAAGGTTGCAGCTTTATCAAATTAAATCAATAATTCCATTACTATTCGGCAATCATGAACAGATCGATGCGCAAGAGTGACATTAAATGGCTGCCTACTGCAAAATCGATATCAAAATGCTTGTAAAATATGAATTTATATGTTTATTTTAAAAGTAATACCCTTAAAACCTAGCTTAAAATCCAAACGCGTATGGTTACCTTAATAAAAACCCCTTAAAATGTAGCTAAAGGTTGCAGCTTTATCAAATTAAATCAATAATTCCATTACTATTCGGCAATCATGAACAGATCGATGCGCAAGAGTGACATTAAATGGCTGCCTACTGCAAAATCGATATCAAAATGCTTGTAAAATATGAATTTATATGTTTATTTTAAAAGTAATACCCTTAAAACCTAGCTTAAAATCCAAACGCGTATGGTTACCTTAATAAAAACCCCTTAAAATGTAGCTAAAGGTTGCAGCTTTATCAAATTAAATCAATAATTCCATTACTATTCGGCAATCATGAACAGATCGATGCGCAAGAGTGACATTAAATGGCTGCCTACTGCAAAATCGATATCAAAATGCTTGTAAAATATGAATTTATATGTTTATTTTAAAAGTAATACCCTTAAAACCTAGCTTAAAATCCAAACGCGTATGGTTACCTTAATAAAAACCCCTTAAAATGTAGCTAAAGGTTGCAGCTTTATCAAATTAAATCAATAATTCCATTACTATTCGGCAATCATGAACAGATCGATGCGCAAGAGTGACATTAAATGGCTGCCTACTGCAAAATCGATATCAAAATGCTTGTAAAATATGAATTTATATGTTTATTTTAAAAGTAATACCCTTAAAACCTAGCTTAAAATCCAAACGCGTATGGTTACCTTAATAAAAACCCCTTAAAATGTAGCTAAAGGTTGCAGCTTTATCAAATTAAATCAATAATTCCATTACTATTCGGCAATCATGAACAGATCGATGCGCAAGAGTGACATTAAATGGCTGCCTACTGCAAAATCGATATCAAAATGCTTGTAAAATATGAATTTATATGTTTATTTTAAAAGTAATACCCTTAAAACCTAGCTTAAAATCCAAACGCGTATGGTTACCTTAATAAAAACCCCTTAAAATGTAGCTAAAGGTTGCAGCTTTATCAAATTAAATCAATAATTCCATTACTATTCGGCAATCATGAACAGATCGATGCGCAAGAGTGACATTAAATGGCTGCCTACTGCAAAATCGATATCAAAATGCTTGTAAAATATGAATTTATATGTTTATTTTAAAAGTAATACCCTTAAAACCTAGCTTAAAATCCAAACGCGTATGGTTACCTTAATAAAAACCCCTTAAAATGTAGCTAAAGGTTGCAGCTTTATCAAATTAAATCAATAATTCCATTACTATTCGGCAATCATGAACAGATCGATGCGCAAGAGTGACATTAAATGGCTGCCTACTGCAAAATCGATATCAAAATGCTTGTAAAATATGAATTTATATGTTTATTTTAAAAGTAATACCCTTAAAACCTAGCTTAAAATCCAAACGCGTATGGTTACCTTAATAAAAACCCCTTAAAATGTAGCTAAAGGTTGCAGCTTTATCAAATTAAATCAATAATTCCATTACTATTCGGCAATCATGAACAGATGGATGCGCAAGAGTGACATTAAATGGCTGCCTACTGCAAAATCGATATCAAAATGCTTGTAAAATATGAATTTATATGTTTATTTTAAAAGTAATACCCTTAAAACCTAGCTTAAAATCCAAACGCGTATGGTTACCTTAATAAAAACCCCTTAAAATGTAGGTAAAGGTTGCAGCTTTATCAAATTAAATCAATAATTCCATTACTATTCGGCAATCATGAACAGATCGATGCGCAAGAGTGACATTAAATGGCTGCCTACTGCAAAATCGATATCAAAATGCTTGTAAAATATGAATTTATATGTTTATTTTAAAAGTAATACCCTTAAAACCTAGCTTAAAATCCAAACGCGTATGGTTACCTTAATAAAAACCCCTTAAAATGTTGCTAAAGGTTGCAGCTTTATCAAATTAAATCAATAATTCCATTACTATTCGGCAATCATGAACAGATCGATGCGCAAGAGTGACATTAAATGGCTGCCTACTGCAAAATCGATATCAAAATGCTTGTAAAATATGAATTTATATGTTTATTTTAAAAGTAATACCCTTAAAACCTAGCTTAAAATCCAAACGCGTATGGTTACCTTAATAAAAACCCCTTAAAATGTAGCTAAAGGTTGCAGCTTTATCAAATTAAATCAATAATTCCATTACTATTCGGCAATCATGAACAGATCGATGCGCAAGAGTGACATTAAATGGCTGCCTACTGCAAAATCGATATCAAAATGCTTGTAAAATATGAATTTATATGTTTATTTTAAAAGTAATACCCTTAAAACCTAGCTTAAAATCCAAACGCGTATGGTTACCTTAATAAAAACCCCTTAAAATGTAGCTAAAGGTTGCAGCTTTATCAAATTAAATCAATAATTCCATTACTATTCGGCAATCATGAACAGATCGATGCGCAAGAGTGACATTAAATGGCTGCCTACTGCAAAATCGATATCAAAATGCTTGTAAAATATGAATTTATATGTTTATTTTAAAAGTAATACCCTTAAAACCTAGCTTAAAATCCAAACGCGTATGGTTACCTTAATAAAAACCCCTTAAAATGTTGCTAAAGGTTGCAGCTTTATCAAATTAAATCAATAATTCCATTACTATTCGGCAATCATGAACAGATCGATGCGCAAGAGTGACATTAAATGGCTGCCTACTGCAAAATCGATATCAAAATGCTTGTAAAATATGAATTTATATGTTTATTTTAAAAGTAATACCCTTAAAACCTAGCTTAAAATCCAAACGCGTATGGTTACCTTAATAAAAACCCCTTAAAATGTAGCTAAAGGTTGCAGCTTTATCAAATTAAATCAATAATTCCATTACTATTCGGCAATCATGAACAGATCGATGCGCAAGAGTGACATTAAATGGCTGCCTACTGCAAAATCGATATCAAAATGCTTGTAAAATATGAATTTATATGTTTATTTTAAAAGTAATACCCTTAAAACCTAGCTTAAAATCCAAACGCGTATGGTTACCTTAATAAAAACCCCTTAAAATGTAGCTAAAGGTTGCAGCTTTATCAAATTAAATCAATAATTCCATTACTATTCGGCAATCATGAACAGATCGATGCGCAAGAGTGACATTAAATGGCTGCCTACTGCAAAATCGATATCAAAATGCTTGTAAAATATGAATTTACTAGCTGGGCCCTGCGGCTTTGCACGCAAGCTCTCCTGTTTCCCCGATACGAATTCTTAACCCATTGTTAAGCCCATCAGATTTTGATTTAAGAAAAAACATGTGTCTATCTTTGATTTCGAGTGTTTTAAAAATTTTGAAGTCAGAAGGCCCTTTTAATCATATGTTTTCACATTTACTCCAAACAAATTCTTAACCCTTGGTTTACCATGGTAGATTTAGATTTTCAAAAAAATTAAAAGCACGTTTTTATTATTTCCCGATTGAACTGCTTTTGATAAATTTGAAGTAAGACAGAAACACGTGTCTAATTTTATTTATTTCAAATATTTTTACAATTGTTAAAGTCAATAGGCCCATCGGTTCGTGTTGTTTGTTTCGGAGTCTTTCCGTAAATAAACCTTAACCCATTGTTGGGCCAGTTAAATTTTGATTTTCGAAACATTTTAAAATACGTGTCGAATAAGTTTTGATCTATATTAGAATATTTTCAGGAAGTTCAAATTCAATATCATTATTAAATCACGTTTCTTCATACAACACTTTAACCCATGGTTTGCCTTTTTAGACCCCGAATTTCAAAAAATCCCTTCTTGGCGAAGGTTAATTCTTAAAGATGTACCTACAGTCCAAAATTCATGTTTGTAGCTTCAGCGGTTTGGGCTGGGCGATGACAAATCAACCAATCAATCAGTCAGTCAGTCAGGATAACAATCTATGTATAAAAAAATGGAAGCGGTACCACGCCCCCGTGTCAAAAACCCACCCCATTCCTCCTGTCGAAGGACACGACCAAATCGTTAGTTTGTACCGAGTGTCATTGATGTGAACGCTCTAGCCCCAAAGTTACACCGGAATTTAAAAAGTGCCACGCCCCTGTCCAACGCCCATTACATTTTACTGGTGGAATGACACGTTTACGCTATGCCACTGTACCAAATTGCAATTCTGTACGACTTATAATTCTGAAGATATTCCATATTAAAAAGTTGGGTTGTATGGGCGGTGCCACGCCCCCTTGCCAAAAAGCCACCCTATTCTCCCTGTCGAAGGACACGACCAAATCGTTAGTTTGTACCGAGTGTCATTGATGTGAACGCTCTAGTTCAAAAGTTACACCGGAATTTAAAAAGTGCCACGCCCCCTGTCCAACGCCCATTAAATTTTACCGGTGGAACGACATGTTTACGCCATGACACTGTACAAAATTTCAATGCTGTACGACTTATAATTCTGAAGATATTCGGTATTAAAGAATTGGGTTGTAAGGGCGGTGCCACACCCCCTTGTCAAAAACCCACCCCGTTCCACCTGTCGAAGGACAGGACTAAATAATAAGTTTGTACCAAGTGTCGTTGATGTGAATGCTATAGTTCAAAAGTAACACCGGAATTAAAAAAGTGCCACGCCCCTTGTCCCCCTGCCCATTAAATTTTACCGGTGGAATGATACACTTACGCCATGACACTGTAATAAATTTCAATGCTGTCCGATTTATAATTCCGAAGATATACCATATTAAAAATTTAGGTTGTATGGGAGGTGCCACGCCCACCTGCCGTACAAACATGTAATATCGCTATAAACCACCGCATTAACGTCTTCTATCACATACGAAAAAAATTTTCCCAAAAGAATGAACCGTTTTCGCAAACACTGGCTACACACAAGAAGTGAACTTTTTTTTATATATATAGATATGTTTATTTTAAAAGTAATACCCTTAAAACCTAGCTTAAAATCCAAACGCGTATGGTTACCTTAATAAAAACCCCTTAAAATGTAGCTAAAGGTTGCAGCTTTATCAAATTAAATCAATAATTCCATTACTATTCGGCAATCATGAACAGATCGATGCGCAAGAGTGACATTAAATGGCTGCCTACTGCAAAATCGATATCAAAATGCTTGTAAAATATGAATTTATATGTTTATTTTAAAAGTAATACCCTTAAAACCTAGCTTAAAATCCAAACGCGTATGGTTACCTTAATAAAAACCCCTTAAAATGTAGCTAAAGGTTGCAGCTTTATCAAATTAAATCAATAATTCCATTACTATTCGGCAATCATGAACAGATCGATGCGCAAGAGTGACATTAAATGGCTGCCTACTGCAAAATCGATATCAAAATGCTTGTAAAATATGAATTTATATGTTTATTTTAAAAGTAATACCCTTAAAACCTAGCTTAAAATCCAAACGCGTATGGTTACCTTAATAAAAACCCCTTAAAATGTTGCTAAAGGTTGCAGCTTTATCAAATTAAATCAATAATTCCATTACTATTCGGCAATCATGAACAGATCGATGCGCAAGAGTGACATTAAATGGCTGCCTACTGCAAAATCGATATCAAAATGCTTGTAAAATATGAATTTATATGTTTATTTTAAAAGTAATACCCTTAAAACCTAGCTTAAAATCCAAACGCGTATGGTTACCTTAATAAAAACCCCTTAAAATGTAGCTAAAGGTTGCAGCTTTATCAAATTAAATCAATAATTCCATTACTATTCGGCAATCATGAACAGATCGATGCGCAAGAGTGACATTAAATGGCTGCCTACTGCAAAATCGATATCAAAATGCTTGTAAAATATGAATTTATATGTTTATTTTAAAAGTAATACCCTTAAAACCTAGCTTAAAATCCAAACGCGTATGGTTACCTTAATAAAAACCCCTTAAAATGTAGCTAAAGGTTGCAGCTTTATCAAATTAAATCAATAATTCCATTACTATTCGGCAATCATGAACAGATCGATGCGCAAGAGTGACATTAAATGGCTGCCTACTGCAAAATCGATATCAAAATGCTTGTAAAATATGAATTTATATGTTTATTTTAAAAGTAATACCCTTAAAACCTAGCTTAAAATCCAAACGCGTATGGTTACCTTAATAAAAACCCCTTAAAATGTAGCTAAAGGTTGCAGCTTTATCAAATTAAATCAATAATTCCATTACTATTCGGCAATCATGAACAGATCGATGCGCAAGAGTGACATTAAATGGCTGCCTACTGCAAAATCGATATCAAAATGCTTGTAAAATATGAATTTATATGTTTATTTTAAAAGTAATACCCTTAAAACCTAGCTTAAAATCCAAACGCGTATGGTTACCTTAATAAAAACCCCTTAAAATGTAGCTAAAGGTTGCAGCTTTATCAAATTAAATCAATAATTCCATTACTATTCGGCAATCATGAACAGATCGATGCGCAAGAGTGACATTAAATGGCTGCCTACTGCAAAATCGATATCAAAATGCTTGTAAAATATGAATTTATATGTTTATTTTAAAAGTAATACCCTTAAAACCTAGCTTAAAATCCAAACGCGTATGGTTACCTTAATAAAAACCCCTTAAAATGTAGCTAAAGGTTGCAGCTTTATCAAATTAAATCAATAATTCCATTACTATTCGGCAATCATGAACAGATCGATGCGCAAGAGTGACATTAAATGGCTGCCTACTGCAAAATCGATATCAAAATGCTTGTAAAATATGAATTTATATGTTTATTTTAAAAGTAATACCCTTAAAACCTAGCTTAAAATCCAAACGCGTATGGTTACCTTAATAAAAACCCCTTAAAATGTAGCTAAAGGTTGCAGCTTTATCAAATTAAATCAATAATTCCATTACTATTCGGCAATCATGAACAGATCGATGCGCAAGAGTGACATTAAATGGCTGCCTACTGCAAAATCGATATCAAAATGCTTGTAAAATATGAATTTATATGTTTATTTTAAAAGTAATACCCTTAAAACCTAGCTTAAAATCCAAACGCGTATGGTTACCTTAATAAAAACCCCTTAAAATGTAGCTAAAGGTTGCAGCTTTATCAAATTAAATCAATAATTCCATTACTATTCGGCAATCATGAACAGATCGATGCGCAAGAGTGACATTAAATGGCTGCCTACTGCAAAATCGATATCAAAATGCTTGTAAAATATGAATTTATATGTTTATTTTAAAAGTAATACCCTTAAAACCTAGCTTAAAATCCAAACGCGTATGGTTACCTTAATAAAAACCCCTTAAAATGTAGCTAAAGGTTGCAGCTTTATCAAATTAAATCAATAATTCCATTACTATTCGACAATCATGAACAGATCGATGCGCAAGAGTGACATTAAATGGCTGCCTACTGCAAAATCGATATCAAAATGCTTGTAAAATATGAATTTATATGTTTATTTTTAAAAGTAATACCCTTAAAACCTAGCTTAAAATCCAAACGCGTATGGTTACCTTAATAAAAACCCCTTAAAATGTAGCTAAAGGTTGCAGCTTTATCAAATTAAATCAATAATTCCATTACTATTCGGCAATCATGAACAGATCGATGCGCAAGAGTGACATTAAATGGCTGCCTACTGCAAAATCGATATCAAAATGCTTGTAAAAATATGAATTTATATGTTTATTTTAAAAGTAATACCCTTAAAACCTAGCTTAAAATCCAAACGCGTATGGTTACCTTAATAAAAACCCCTTAAAATGTAGGTAAAGGTTGCAGCTTTATCAAATTAAATCAATAATTCCATTACTATTCGGCAATCATGAACAGATCGATGCGCAAGAGTGACATTAAATGGCTGCCTACTGCAAAATCGATATCAAAATGCTTGTAAAATATGAATTTATATGTTTATTTTAAAAGTAATACCCTTAAAACCTAGCTTAAAATCCAAACGCGTATGGTTACCTTAATAAAAACCCCTTAAAATGTAGCTAAAGGTTGCAGCTTTATCAAATTAAATCAATAATTCCATTACTATTCGGCAATCATGAACAGATCGATGCGCAAGAGTGACATTAAATGGCTGCCTACTGCAAAATCGATATCAAAATGCTTGTAAAATATGAATTTATATGTTTATTTTAAAAGTAATACCCTTAAAACCTAGCTTAAAATCCAAACGCGTATGGTTACCTTAATAAAAACCCCTTAAAATGTAGCTAAAGGTTGCAGCTTTATCAAATTAAATCAATAATTCCATTACTATTCGGCAATCATGAACAGATCGATGCGCAAGAGTGACATTAAATGGCTGCCTACTGCAAAATCGATATCAAAATGCTTGTAAAATATGAATTTATATGTTTATTTTAAAAGTAATACCCTTAAAACCTAGCTTAAAATCCAAACGCGTATGGTTACCTTAATAAAAACCCCTTAAAATGTAGCTAAAGGTTGCAGCTTTATCAAATTAAATCAATAATTCCATTACTATTCGGCAATCATGAACAGATCGATGCGCAAGAGTGACATTAAATGGCTGCCTACTGCAAAATCGATATCAAAATGCTTGTAAAATATGAATTTATATGTTTATTTTAAAAGTAATACCCTTAAAACCTAGCTTAAAATCCAAACGCGTATGGTTACCTTAATAAAAACCCCTTAAAATGTAGCTAAAGGTTGCAGCTTTATCAAATTAAATCAATAATTCCATTACTATTCGGCAATCATGAACAGATCGATGCGCAAGAGTGACATTAAATGGCTGCCTACTGCAAAATCGATATCAAAATGCTTGTAAAATATGAATTTATATGTTTATTTTAAAAGTAATACCCTTAAAACCTAGCTTAAAATCCAAACGCGTATGGTTACCTTAATAAAAACCCCTTAAAATGTAGCTAAAGGTTGCAGCTTTATCAAATTAAATCAATAATTCCATTACTATTCGGCAATCATGAACAGATCGATGCGCAAGAGTGACATTAAATGGCTGCCTACTGCAAAATCGATATCAAAATGCTTGTAAAATATGAATTTATATGTTTATTTTAAAAGTAATACCCTTAAAACCTAGCTTAAAATCCAAACGCGTATGGTTACCTTAATAAAAACCCCTTAAAATGTAGCTAAAGGTTGCAGCTTTATCAAATTAAATCAATAATTCCATTACTATTCGGCAATCATGAACAGATCGATGCGCAAGAGTGACATTAAATGGCTGCCTACTGCAAAATCGATATCAAAATGCTTGTAAAATATGAATTTATATGTTTATTTTAAAAGTAATACCCTTAAAACCTAGCTTAAAATCCAAACGCGTATGGTTACCTTAATAAAAACCCCTTAAAATGTAGCTAAAGGTTGCAGCTTTATCAAATTAAATCAATAATTCCATTACTATTCGGCAATCATGAACAGATCGATGCGCAAGAGTGACATTAAATGGCTGCCTACTGCAAAATCGATATCAAAATGCTTGTAAAATATGAATTTATATGTTTATTTTAAAAGTAATACCCTTAAAACCTAGCTTAAAATCCAAACGCGTATGGTTACCTTAATAAAAACCCCTTAAAATGTAGCTAAAGGTTGCAGCTTTATCAAATTAAATCAATAATTCCATTACTATTCGGCAATCATGAACAGATCGATGCGCAAGAGTGACATTAAATGGCTGCCTACTGCAAAATCGATATCAAAATGCTTGTAAAATATGAATTTATATGTTTATTTTAAAAGTAATACCCTTAAAACCTAGCTTAAAATCCAAACGCGTATGGTTACCTTAATAAAAACCCCTTAAAATGTAGCTAAAGGTTGCAGCTTTATCAAATTAAATCAATAATTCCATTACTATTCGGCAATCATGAACAGATCGATGCGCAAGAGTGACATTAAATGGCTGCCTACTGCAAAATCGATATCAAAATGCTTGTAAAATATGAATTTATATGTTTATTTTAAAAGTAATACCCTTAAAACCTAGCTTAAAATCCAAACGCGTATGGTTACCTTAATAAAAACCCCTTAAAATGTAGCTAAAGGTTGCAGCTTTATCAAATTAAATCAATAATTCCATTACTATTCGGCAATCATGAACAGATCGATGCGCAAGAGTGACATTAAATGGCTGCCTACTGCAAAATCGATATCAAAATGCTTGTAAAATATGAATTTATATGTTTATTTTAAAAGTAATACCCTTAAAACCTAGCTTAAAATCCAAACGCGTATGGTTACCTTAATAAAAACCCCTTAAAATGTAGCTAAAGGTTGCAGCTTTATCAAATTAAATCAATAATTCCATTACTATTCGGCAATCATGAACAGATCGATGCGCAAGAGTGACATTAAATGGCTGCCTACTGCAAAATCGATATCAAAATGCTTGTAAAATATGAATTTATATGTTTATTTTAAAAGTAATACCCTTAAAACCTAGCTTAAAATCCAAACGCGTATGGTTACCTTAATAAAAACCCCTTAAAATGTAGCTAAAGGTTGCAGCTTTATCAAATTAAATCAATAATTCCATTACTATTCGGCAATCATGAACAGATCGATGCGCAAGAGTGACATTAAATGGCTGCCTACTGCAAAATCGATATCAAAATGCTTGTAAAATATGAATTTATATGTTTATTTTAAAAGTAATACCCTTAAAACCTAGCTTAAAATCCAAACGCGTATGGTTACCTTAATAAAAACCCCTTAAAATGTAGCTAAAGGTTGCAGCTTTATCAAATTAAATCAATAATTCCATTACTATTCGGCAATCATGAACAGATCGATGCGCAAGAGTGACATTAAATGGCTGCCTACTGCAAAATCGATATCAAAATGCTTGTAAAATATGAATTTATATGTTTATTTTAAAAGTAATACCCTTAAAACCTAGCTTAAAATCCAAACGCGTATGGTTACCTTAATAAAAACCCCTTAAAATGTAGCTAAAGGTTGCAGCTTTATCAAATTAAATCAATAATTCCATTACTATTCGGCAATCATGAACAGATCGATGCGCAAGAGTGTCATTAAATGGCTGCCTACTGCAAAATCGATATCAAAATGCTTGTAAAATATGAATTTATATGTTTATTTTAAAAGTAATACCCTTAAAACCTAGCTTAAAATCCAAACGCGTATGGTTACCTTAATAAAAACCCCTTAAAATGTAGCTAAAGGTTGCAGCTTTATCAAATTAAATCAATAATTCCATTACTATTCGGCAATCATGAACAGATCGATGCGCAAGAGTGACATTAAATGGCTGCCTACTGCAAAATCGATATCAAAATGCTTGTAAAATATGAATTTATATGTTTATTTTAAAAGTAATACCCTTAAAACCTAGCTTAAAATCCAAACGCGTATGGTTACCTTAATAAAAACCCCTTAAAATGTAGCTAAAGGTTGCAGCTTTATCAAATTAAATCAATAATTCCATTACTATTCGGCAATCATGAACAGATCGATGCGCAAGAGTGACATTAAATGGCTGCCTACTGCAAAATCGATATCAAAATGCTTGTAAAATATGAATTTATATGTTTATTTTAAAAGTAATACCCTTAAAACCTAGCTTAAAATCCAAACGCGTATGGTTACCTTAATAAAAACCCCTTAAAATGTAGCTAAAGGTTGCAGCTTTATCAAATTAAATCAATAATTCCATTACTATTCGGCAATCATGAACAGATCGATGCGCAAGAGTGACATTAAATGGCTGCCTACTGCAAAATCGATATCAAAATGCTTGTAAAATATGAATTTATATGTTTATTTTAAAAGTAATACCCTTAAAACCTAGCTTAAAATCCAAACGCGTATGGTTACCTTAATAAAAACCCCTTAAAATGTAGCTAAAGGTTGCAGCTTTATCAAATTAAATCAATAATTCCATTACTATTCGGCAATCATGAACAGATCGATGCGCAAGAGTGACATTAAATGGCTGCCTACTGCAAAATCGATATCAAAATGCTTGTAAAATATGAATTTATATGTTTATTTTAAAAGTAATACCCTTAAAACCTAGCTTAAAATCCAAACGCGTATGGTTACCTTAATAAAAACCCCTTAAAATGTAGCTAAAGGTTGCAGCTTTATCAAATTAAATCAATAATTCCATTACTATTCGGCAATCATGAACAGATCGATGCGCAAGAGTGACATTAAATGGCTGCCTACTGCAAAATCGATATCAAAATGCTTGTAAAATATGAATTTATATGTTTATTTTAAAAGTAATACCCTTAAAACCTAGCTTAAAATCCAAACGCGTATGGTTACCTTAATAAAAACCCCTTAAAATGTAGCTAAAGGTTGCAGCTTTATCAAATTAAATCAATAATTCCATTACTATTCGGCAATCATGAACAGATCGATGCGCAAGAGTGACATTAAATGGCTGCCTACTGCAAAATCGATATCAAAATGCTTGTAAAATATGAATTTATATGTTTATTTTAAAAGTAATACCCTTAAAACCTAGCTTAAAATCCAAACGCGTATGGTTACCTTAATAAAAACCCCTTAAAATGTAGCTAAAGGTTGCAGCTTTATCAAATTAAATCAATAATTCCATTACTATTCGGCAATCATGAACAGATCGATGCGCAAGAGTGACATTAAATGGCTGCCTACTGCAAAATCGATATCAAAATGCTTGTAAAATATGAATTTATATGTTTATTTTAAAAGTAATACCCTTAAAACCTAGCTTAAAATCCAAACGCGTATGGTTACCTTAATAAAAACCCCTTAAAATGTAGCTAAAGGTTGCAGCTTTATCAAATTAAATCAATAATTCCATTACTATTCGGCAATCATGAACAGATCGATGCGCAAGAGTGACATTAAATGGCTGCCTACTGCAAAATCGATATCAAAATGCTTGTAAAATATGAATTTATATGTTTATTTTAAAAGTAATACCCTTAAAACCTAGCTTAAAATCCAAACGCGTATGGTTACCTTAATAAAAACCCCTTAAAATGTAGCTAAAGGTTGCAGCTTTATCAAATTAAATCAATAATTCCATTACTATTCGGCAATCATGAACAGATCGATGCGCAAGAGTGACATTAAATGGCTGCCTACTGCAAAATCGATATCAAAATGCTTGTAAAATATGAATTTATATGTTTATTTTAAAAGTAATACCCTTAAAACCTAGCTTAAAATCCAAACGCGTATGGTTACCTTAATAAAAACCCCTTAAAATGTAGCTAAAGGTTGCAGCTTTATCAAATTAAATCAATAATTCCATTACTATTCGGCAATCATGAACAGATCGATGCGCAAGAGTGACATTAAATGGCTGCCTACTGCAAAATCGATATCAAAATGCTTGTAAAATATGAATTTATATGTTTATTTTAAAAGTAATACCCTTAAAACCTAGCTTAAAATCCAAACGCGTATGGTTACCTTAATAAAAACCCCTTAAAATGTAGCTAAAGGTTGCAGCTTTATCAAATTAAATCAATAATTCCATTACTATTCGGCAATCATGAACAGATCGATGCGCAAGAGTGACATTAAATGGCTGCCTACTGCAAAATCGATATCAAAATGCTTGTAAAATATGAATTTATATGTTTATTTTAAAAGTAATACCCTTAAAACCTAGCTTAAAATCCAAACGCGTATGGTTACCTTAATAAAAACCCCTTAAAATGTAGCTAAAGGTTGCAGCTTTATCAAATTAAATCAATAATTCCATTACTATTCGGCAATCATGAACAGATCGATGCGCAAGAGTGACATTAAATGGCTGCCTACTGCAAAATCGATATCAAAATGCTTGTAAAATATGAATTTATATGTTTATTTTAAAAGTAATACCCTTAAAACCTAGCTTAAAATCCAAACGCGTATGGTTACCTTAATAAAAACCCCTTAAAATGTAGCTAAAGGTTGCAGCTTTATCAAATTAAATCAATAATTCCATTACTATTCGGCAATCATGAACAGATCGATGCGCAAGAGTGACATTAAATGGCTGCCTACTGCAAAATCGATATCAAAATGCTTGTAAAATATGAATTTATATGTTTATTTTAAAAGTAATACCCTTAAAACCTAGCTTAAAATCCAAACGCGTATGGTTACCTTAATAAAAACCCCTTAAAATGTAGCTAAAGGTTGCAGCTTTATCAAATTAAATCAATAATTCCATTACTATTCGGCAATCATGAACAGATCGATGCGCAAGAGTGACATTAAATGGCTGCCTACTGCAAAATCGATATCAAAATGCTTGTAAAATATGAATTTATATGTTTATTTTAAAAGTAATACCCTTAAAACCTAGCTTAAAATCCAAACGCGTATGGTTACCTTAATAAAAACCCCTTAAAATGTAGCTAAAGGTTGCAGCTTTATCAAATTAAATCAATAATTCCATTACTATTCGGCAATCATGAACAGATCGATGCGCAAGAGTGACATTAAATGGCTGCCTACTGCAAAATCGATATCAAAATGCTTGTAAAATATGAATTTATATGTTTATTTTAAAAGTAATACCCTTAAAACCTAGCTTAAAATCCAAACGCGTATGGTTACCTTAATAAAAACCCCTTAAAATGTAGCTAAAGGTTGCAGCTTTATCAAATTAAATCAATAATTCCATTACTATTCGGCAATCATGAACAGATCGATGCGCAAGAGTGACATTAAATGGCTGCCTACTGCAAAATCGATATCAAAATGCTTGTAAAATATGAATTTATATGTTTATTTTAAAAGTAATACCCTTAAAACCTAGCTTAAAATCCAAACGCGTATGGTTACCTTAATAAAAACCCCTTAAAATGTAGCTAAAGGTTGCAGCTTTATCAAATTAAATCAATAATTCCATTACTATTCGGCAATCATGAACAGATCGATGCGCAAGAGTGACATTAAATGGCTGCCTACTGCAAAATCGATATCAAAATGCTTGTAAAATATGAATTTATATGTTTATTTTAAAAGTAATACCCTTAAAACCTAGCTTAAAATCCAAACGCGTATGGTTACCTTAATAAAAACCCCTTAAAATGTAGCTAAAGGTTGCAGCTTTATCAAATTAAATCAATAATTCCATTACTATTCGGCAATCATGAACAGATCGATGCGCAAGAGTGACATTAAATGGCTGCCTACTGCAAAATCGATATCAAAATGCTTGTAAAATATGAATTTATATGTTTATTTTAAAAGTAATACCCTTAAAACCTAGCTTAAAATCCAAACGCGTATGGTTACCTTAATAAAAACCCCTTAAAATGTAGCTAAAGGTTGCAGCTTTATCAAATTAAATCAATAATTCCATTACTATTCGGCAATCATGAACAGATCGATGCGCAAGAGTGACATTAAATGGCTGCCTACTGCAAAATCGATATCAAAATGCTTGTAAAATATGAATTTATATGTTTATTTTAAAAGTAATACCCTTAAAACCTAGCTTAAAATCCAAACGCGTATGGTTACCTTAATAAAAACCCCTTAAAATGTAGCTAAAGGTTGCAGCTTTATCAAATTAAATCAATAATTCCATTACTATTCGGCAATCATGAACAGATCGATGCGCAAGAGTGACATTAAATGGCTGCCTACTGCAAAATCGATATCAAAATGCTTGTAAAATATGAATTTATATGTTTATTTTAAAAGTAATACCCTTAAAACCTAGCTTAAAATCCAAACGCGTATGGTTACCTTAATAAAAACCCCTTAAAATGTAGCTAAAGGTTGCAGCTTTATCAAATTAAATCAATAATTCCATTACTATTCGGCAATCATGAACAGATCGATGCGCAAGAGTGACATTAAATGGCTGCCTACTGCAAAATCGATATCAAAATGCTTGTAAAATATGAATTTATATGTTTATTTTAAAAGTAATACCCTTAAAACCTAGCTTAAAATCCAAACGCGTATGGTTACCTTAATAAAAACCCCTTAAAATGTAGCTAAAGGTTGCAGCTTTATCAAATTAAATCAATAATTCCATTACTATTCGGCAATCATGAACAGATCGATGCGCAAGAGTGACATTAAATGGCTGCCTACTGCAAAATCGATATCAAAATGCTTGTAAAATATGAATTTATATGTTTATTTTAAAAGTAATACCCTTAAAACCTAGCTTAAAATCCAAACGCGTATGGTTACCTTAATAAAAACCCCTTAAAATGTAGCTAAAGGTTGCAGCTTTATCAAATTAAATCAATAATTCCATTACTATTCGGCAATCATGAACAGATCGATGCGCAAGAGTGACATTAAATGGCTGCCTACTGCAAAATCGATATCAAAATGCTTGTAAAATATGAATTTATATGTTTATTTTAAAAGTAATACCCTTAAAACCTAGCTTAAAATCCAAACGCGTATGGTTACCTTAATAAAAACCCCTTAAAATGTAGCTAAAGGTTGCAGCTTTATCAAATTAAATCAATAATTCCATTACTATTCGGCAATCATGAACAGATCGATGCGCAAGAGTGACATTAAATGGCTGCCTACTGCAAAATCGATATCAAAATGCTTGTAAAATATGAATTTATATGTTTATTTTAAAAGTAATACCCTTAAAACCTAGCTTAAAATCCAAACGCGTATGGTTACCTTAATAAAAACCCCTTAAAATGTAGCTAAAGGTTGCAGCTTTATCAAATTAAATCAATAATTCCATTACTATTCGGCAATCATGAACAGATCGATGCGCAAGAGTGACATTAAATGGCTGCCTACTGCAAAATCGATATCAAAATGCTTGTAAAATATGAATTTATATGTTTATTTTAAAAGTAATACCCTTAAAACCTAGCTTAAAATCCAAACGCGTATGGTTACCTTAATAAAAACCCCTTAAAATGTAGCTAAAGGTTGCAGCTTTATCAAATTAAATCAATAATTCCATTACTATTCGGCAATCATGAACAGATCGATGCGCAAGAGTGACATTAAATGGCTGCCTACTGCAAAATCGATATCAAAATGCTTGTAAAATATGAATTTATATGTTTATTTTAAAAGTAATACCCTTAAAACCTAGCTTAAAATCCAAACGCGTATGGTTACCTTAATAAAAACCCCTTAAAATGTAGCTAAAGGTTGCAGCTTTATCAAATTAAATCAATAATTCCATTACTATTCGGCAATCATGAACAGATCGATGCGCAAGAGTGACATTAAATGGCTGCCTACTGCAAAATCGATATCAAAATGCTTGTAAAATATGAATTTATATGTTTATTTTAAAAGTAATACCCTTAAAACCTAGCTTAAAATCCAAACGCGTATGGTTACCTTAATAAAAACCCCTTAAAATGTAGCTAAAGGTTGCAGCTTTATCAAATTAAATCAATAATTCCATTACTATTCGGCAATCATGAACAGATCGATGCGCAAGAGTGACATTAAATGGCTGCCTACTGCAAAATCGATATCAAAATGCTTGTAAAATATGAATTTATATGTTTATTTTAAAAGTAATACCCTTAAAACCTAGCTTAAAATCCAAACGCGTATGGTTACCTTAATAAAAACCCCTTAAAATGTAGCTAAAGGTTGCAGCTTTATCAAATTAAATCAATAATTCCATTACTATTCGGCAATCATGAACAGATCGATGCGCAAGAGTGACATTAAATGGCTGCCTACTGCAAAATCGATATCAAAATGCTTGTAAAATATGAATTTATATGTTTATTTTAAAAGTAATACCCTTAAAACCTAGCTTAAAATCCAAACGCGTATGGTTACCTTAATAAAAACCCCTTAAAATGTAGCTAAAGGTTGCAGCTTTATCAAATTAAATCAATAATTCCATTACTATTCGGCAATCATGAACAGATCGATGCGCAAGAGTGACATTAAATGGCTGCCTACTGCAAAATCGATATCAAAATGCTTGTAAAATATGAATTTATATGTTTATTTTAAAAGTAATACCCTTAAAACCTAGCTTAAAATCCAAACGCGTATGGTTACCTTAATAAAAACCCCTTAAAATGTAGCTAAAGGTTGCAGCTTTATCAAATTAAATCAATAATTCCATTACTATTCGGCAATCATGAACAGATCGATGCGCAAGAGTGACATTAAATGGCTGCCTACTGCAAAATCGATATCAAAATGCTTGTAAAATATGAATTTATATGTTTATTTTAAAAGTAATACCCTTAAAACCTAGCTTAAAATCCAAACGCGTATGGTTACCTTAATAAAAACCCCTTAAAATGTAGCTAAAGGTTGCAGCTTTATCAAATTAAATCAATAATTCCATTACTATTCGGCAATCATGAACAGATCGATGCGCAAGAGTGACATTAAATGGCTGCCTACTGCAAAATCGATATCAAAATGCTTGTAAAATATGAATTTATATGTTTATTTTAAAAGTAATACCCTTAAAACCTAGCTTAAAATCCAAACGCGTATGGTTACCTTAATAAAAACCCCTTAAAATGTAGCTAAAGGTTGCAGCTTTATCAAATTAAATCAATAATTCCATTACTATTCGGCAATCATGAACAGATCGATGCGCAAGAGTGACATTAAATGGCTGCCTACTGCAAAATCGATATCAAAATGCTTGTAAAATATGAATTTATATGTTTATTTTAAAAGTAATACCCTTAAAACCTAGCTTAAAATCCAAACGCGTATGGTTACCTTAATAAAAACCCCTTAAAATGTAGCTAAAGGTTGCAGCTTTATCAAATTAAATCAATAATTCCATTACTATTCGGCAATCATGAACAGATCGATGCGCAAGAGTGACATTAAATGGCTGCCTACTGCAAAATCGATATCAAAATGCTTGTAAAATATGAATTTATATGTTTATTTTAAAAGTAATACCCTTAAAACCTAGCTTAAAATCCAAACGCGTATGGTTACCTTAATAAAAACCCCTTAAAATGTAGCTAAAGGTTGCAGCTTTATCAAATTAAATCAATAATTCCATTACTATTCGGCAATCATGAACAGATCGATGCGCAAGAGTGACATTAAATGGCTGCCTACTGCAAAATCGATATCAAAATGCTTGTAAAATATGAATTTATATGTTTATTTTAAAAGTAATACCCTTAAAACCTAGCTTAAAATCCAAACGCGTATGGTTACCTTAATAAAAACCCCTTAAAATGTAGCTAAAGGTTGCAGCTTTATCAAATTAAATCAATAATTCCATTACTATTCGGCAATCATGAACAGATCGATGCGCAAGAGTGACATTAAATGGCTGCCTACTGCAAAATCGATATCAAAATGCTTGTAAAATATGAATTTATATGTTTATTTTAAAAGTAATACCCTTAAAACCTAGCTTAAAATCCAAACGCGTATGGTTACCTTAATAAAAACCCCTTAAAATGTAGCTAAAGGTTGCAGCTTTATCAAATTAAATCAATAATTCCATTACTATTCGGCAATCATGAACAGATCGATGCGCAAGAGTGACATTAAATGGCTGCCTACTGCAAAATCGATATCAAAATGCTTGTAAAATATGAATTTATATGTTTATTTTAAAAGTAATACCCTTAAAACCTAGCTTAAAATCCAAACGCGTATGGTTACCTTAATAAAAACCCCTTAAAATGTAGCTAAAGGTTGCAGCTTTATCAAATTAAATCAATAATTCCATTACTATTCGGCAATCATGAACAGATCGATGCGCAAGAGTGACATTAAATGGCTGCCTACTGCAAAATCGATATCAAAATGCTTGTAAAATATGAATTTATATGTTTATTTTAAAAGTAATACCCTTAAAACCTAGCTTAAAATCCAAACGCGTATGGTTACCTTAATAAAAACCCCTTAAAATGTAGCTAAAGGTTGCAGCTTTATCAAATTAAATCAATAATTCCATTACTATTCGGCAATCATGAACAGATCGATGCGCAAGAGTGACATTAAATGGCTGCCTACTGCAAAATCGATATCAAAATGCTTGTAAAATATGAATTTATATGTTTATTTTAAAAGTAATACCCTTAAAACCTAGCTTAAAATCCAAACGCGTATGGTTACCTTAATAAAAACCCCTTAAAATGTAGCTAAAGGTTGCAGCTTTATCAAATTAAATCAATAATTCCATTACTATTCGGCAATCATGAACAGATCGATGCGCAAGAGTGACATTAAATGGCTGCCTACTGCAAAATCGATATCAAAATGCTTGTAAAATATGAATTTATATGTTTATTTTAAAAGTAATACCCTTAAAACCTAGCTTAAAATCCAAACGCGTATGGTTACCTTAATAAAAACCCCTTAAAATGTAGCTAAAGGTTGCAGCTTTATCAAATTAAATCAATAATTCCATTACTATTCGGCAATCATGAACAGATCGATGCGCAAGAGTGACATTAAATGGCTGCCTACTGCAAAATCGATATCAAAATGCTTGTAAAATATGAATTTATATGTTTATTTTAAAAGTAATACCCTTAAAACCTAGCTTAAAATCCAAACGCGTATGGTTACCTTAATAAAAACCCCTTAAAATGTAGCTAAAGGTTGCAGCTTTATCAAATTAAATCAATAATTCCATTACTATTCGGCAATCATGAACAGATCGATGCGCAAGAGTGACATTAAATGGCTGCCTACTGCAAAATCGATATCAAAATGCTTGTAAAATATGAATTTATATGTTTATTTTAAAAGTAATACCCTTAAAACCTAGCTTAAAATCCAAACGCGTATGGTTACCTTAATAAAAACCCCTTAAAATGTAGCTAAAGGTTGCAGCTTTATCAAATTAAATCAATAATTCCATTACTATTCGGCAATCATGAACAGATCGATGCGCAAGAGTGACATTAAATGGCTGCCTACTGCAAAATCGATATCAAAATGCTTGTAAAATATGAATTTATATGTTTATTTTAAAAGTAATACCCTTAAAACCTAGCTTAAAATCCAAACGCGTATGGTTACCTTAATAAAAACCCCTTAAAATGTAGCTAAAGGTTGCAGCTTTATCAAATTAAATCAATAATTCCATTACTATTCGGCAATCATGAACAGATCGATGCGCAAGAGTGACATTAAATGGCTGCCTACTGCAAAATCGATATCAAAATGCTTGTAAAATATGAATTTATATGTTTATTTTAAAAGTAATACCCTTAAAACCTAGCTTAAAATCCAAACGCGTATGGTTACCTTAATAAAAACCCCTTAAAATGTAGCTAAAGGTTGCAGCTTTATCAAATTAAATCAATAATTCCATTACTATTCGGCAATCATGAACAGATCGATGCGCAAGAGTGACATTAAATGGCTGCCTACTGCAAAATCGATATCAAAATGCTTGTAAAATATGAATTTATATGTTTATTTTAAAAGTAATACCCTTAAAACCTAGCTTAAAATCCAAACGCGTATGGTTACCTTAATAAAAACCCCTTAAAATGTAGCTAAAGGTTGCAGCTTTATCAAATTAAATCAATAATTCCATTACTATTCGGCAATCATGAACAGATCGATGCGCAAGAGTGACATTAAATGGCTGCCTACTGCAAAATCGATATCAAAATGCTTGTAAAATATGAATTTATATGTTTATTTTAAAAGTAATACCCTTAAAACCTAGCTTAAAATCCAAACGCGTATGGTTACCTTAATAAAAACCCCTTAAAATGTAGCTAAAGGTTGCAGCTTTATCAAATTAAATCAATAATTCCATTACTATTCGGCAATCATGAACAGATCGATGCGCAAGAGTGACATTAAATGGCTGCCTACTGCAAAATCGATATCAAAATGCTTGTAAAATATGAATTTATATGTTTATTTTAAAAGTAATACCCTTAAAACCTAGCTTAAAATCCAAACGCGTATGGTTACCTTAATAAAAACCCCTTAAAATGTAGCTAAAGGTTGCAGCTTTATCAAATTAAATCAATAATTCCATTACTATTCGGCAATCATGAACAGATCGATGCGCAAGAGTGACATTAAATGGCTGCCTACTGCAAAATCGATATCAAAATGCTTGTAAAATATGAATTTATATGTTTATTTTAAAAGTAATACCCTTAAAACCTAGCTTAAAATCCAAACGCGTATGGTTACCTTAATAAAAACCCCTTAAAATGTAGCTAAAGGTTGCAGCTTTATCAAATTAAATCAATAATTCCATTACTATTCGGCAATCATGAACAGATCGATGCGCAAGAGTGACATTAAATGGCTGCCTACTGCAAAATCGATATCAAAATGCTTGTAAAATATGAATTTATATGTTTATTTTAAAAGTAATACCCTTAAAACCTAGCTTAAAATCCAAACGCGTATGGTTACCTTAATAAAAACCCCTTAAAATGTAGCTAAAGGTTGCAGCTTTATCAAATTAAATCAATAATTCCATTACTATTCGGCAATCATGAACAGATCGATGCGCAAGAGTGACATTAAATGGCTGCCTACTGCAAAATCGATATCAAAATGCTTGTAAAATATGAATTTATATGTTTATTTTAAAAGTAATACCCTTAAAACCTAGCTTAAAATCCAAACGCGTATGGTTACCTTAATAAAAACCCCTTAAAATGTAGCTAAAGGTTGCAGCTTTATCAAATTAAATCAATAATTCCATTACTATTCGGCAATCATGAACAGATCGATGCGCAAGAGTGACATTAAATGGCTGCCTACTGCAAAATCGATATCAAAATGCTTGTAAAATATGAATTTATATGTTTATTTTAAAAGTAATACCCTTAAAACCTAGCTTAAAATCCAAACGCGTATGGTTACCTTAATAAAAACCCCTTAAAATGTAGCTAAAGGTTGCAGCTTTATCAAATTAAATCAATAATTCCATTACTATTCGGCAATCATGAACAGATCGATGCGCAAGAGTGACATTAAATGGCTGCCTACTGCAAAATCGATATCAAAATGCTTGTAAAATATGAATTTATATGTTTATTTTAAAAGTAATACCCTTAAAACCTAGCTTAAAATCCAAACGCGTATGGTTACCTTAATAAAAACCCCTTAAAATGTAGCTAAAGGTTGCAGCTTTATCAAATTAAATCAATAATTCCATTACTATTCGGCAATCATGAACAGATCGATGCGCAAGAGTGACATTAAATGGCTGCCTACTGCAAAATCGATATCAAAATGCTTGTAAAATATGAATTTATATGTTTATTTTAAAAGTAATACCCTTAAAACCTAGCTTAAAATCCAAACGCGTATGGTTACCTTAATAAAAACCCCTTAAAATGTAGCTAAAGGTTGCAGCTTTATCAAATTAAATCAATAATTCCATTACTATTCGGCAATCATGAACAGATCGATGCGCAAGAGTGACATTAAATGGCTGCCTACTGCAAAATCGATATCAAAATGCTTGTAAAATATGAATTTATATGTTTATTTTAAAAGTAATACCCTTAAAACCTAGCTTAAAATCCAAACGCGTATGGTTACCTTAATAAAAACCCCTTAAAATGTAGCTAAAGGTTGCAGCTTTATCAAATTAAATCAATAATTCCATTACTATTCGGCAATCATGAACAGATCGATGCGCAAGAGTGACATTAAATGGCTGCCTACTGCAAAATCGATATCAAAATGCTTGTAAAATATGAATTTATATGTTTATTTTAAAAGTAATACCCTTAAAACCTAGCTTAAAATCCAAACGCGTATGGTTACCTTAATAAAAACCCCTTAAAATGTAGCTAAAGGTTGCAGCTTTATCAAATTAAATCAATAATTCCATTACTATTCGGCAATCATGAACAGATCGATGCGCAAGAGTGACATTAAATGGCTGCCTACTGCAAAATCGATATCAAAATGCTTGTAAAATATGAATTTATATGTTTATTTTAAAAGTAATACCCTTAAAACCTAGCTTAAAATCCAAACGCGTATGGTTACCTTAATAAAAACCCCTTAAAATGTAGCTAAAGGTTGCAGCTTTATCAAATTAAATCAATAATTCCATTACTATTCGGCAATCATGAACAGATCGATGCGCAAGAGTGACATTAAATGGCTGCCTACTGCAAAATCGATATCAAAATGCTTGTAAAATATGAATTTATATGTTTATTTTAAAAGTAATACCCTTAAAACCTAGCTTAAAATCCAAACGCGTATGGTTACCTTAATAAAAACCCCTTAAAATGTAGCTAAAGGTTGCAGCTTTATCAAATTAAATCAATAATTCCATTACTATTCGGCAATCATGAACAGATCGATGCGCAAGAGTGACATTAAATGGCTGCCTACTGCAAAATCGATATCAAAATGCTTGTAAAATATGAATTTATATGTTTATTTTAAAAGTAATACCCTTAAAACCTAGCTTAAAATCCAAACGCGTATGGTTACCTTAATAAAAACCCCTTAAAATGTAGCTAAAGGTTGCAGCTTTATCAAATTAAATCAATAATTCCATTACTATTCGGCAATCATGAACAGATCGATGCGCAAGAGTGACATTAAATGGCTGCCTACTGCAAAATCGATATCAAAATGCTTGTAAAATATGAATTTATATGTTTATTTTAAAAGTAATACCCTTAAAACCTAGCTTAAAATCCAAACGCGTATGGTTACCTTAATAAAAACCCCTTAAAATGTAGCTAAAGGTTGCAGCTTTATCAAATTAAATCAATAATTCCATTACTATTCGGCAATCATGAACAGATCGATGCGCAAGAGTGACATTAAATGGCTGCCTACTGCAAAATCGATATCAAAATGCTTGTAAAATATGAATTTATATGTTTATTTTAAAAGTAATACCCTTAAAACCTAGCTTAAAATCCAAACGCGTATGGTTACCTTAATAAAAACCCCTTAAAATGTAGCTAAAGGTTGCAGCTTTATCAAATTAAATCAATAATTCCATTACTATTCGGCAATCATGAACAGATCGATGCGCAAGAGTGACATTAAATGGCTGCCTACTGCAAAATCGATATCAAAATGCTTGTAAAATATGAATTTATATGTTTATTTTAAAAGTAATACCCTTAAAACCTAGCTTAAAATCCAAACGCGTATGGTTACCTTAATAAAAACCCCTTAAAATGTAGCTAAAGGTTGCAGCTTTATCAAATTAAATCAATAATTCCATTACTATTCGGCAATCATGAACAGATCGATGCGCAAGAGTGACATTAAATGGCTGCCTACTGCAAAATCGATATCAAAATGCTTGTAAAATATGAATTTATATGTTTATTTTAAAAGTAATACCCTTAAAACCTAGCTTAAAATCCAAACGCGTATGGTTACCTTAATAAAAACCCCTTAAAATGTAGCTAAAGGTTGCAGCTTTATCAAATTAAATCAATAATTCCATTACTATTCGGCAATCATGAACAGATCGATGCGCAAGAGTGACATTAAATGGCTGCCTACTGCAAAATCGATATCAAAATGCTTGTAAAATATGAATTTATATGTTTATTTTAAAAGTAATACCCTTAAAACCTAGCTTAAAATCCAAACGCGTATGGTTACCTTAATAAAAACCCCTTAAAATGTAGCTAAAGGTTGCAGCTTTATCAAATTAAATCAATAATTCCATTACTATTCGGCAATCATGAACAGATCGATGCGCAAGAGTGACATTAAATGGCTGCCTACTGCAAAATCGATATCAAAATGCTTGTAAAATATGAATTTATATGTTTATTTTAAAAGTAATACCCTTAAAACCTAGCTTAAAATCCAAACGCGTATGGTTACCTTAATAAAAACCCCTTAAAATGTAGCTAAAGGTTGCAGCTTTATCAAATTAAATCAATAATTCCATTACTATTCGGCAATCATGAACAGATCGATGCGCAAGAGTGACATTAAATGGCTGCCTACTGCAAAATCGATATCAAAATGCTTGTAAAATATGAATTTATATGTTTATTTTAAAAGTAATACCCTTAAAACCTAGCTTAAAA
The DNA here is from genome assembly GCA_963668005.1 of Melieria crassipennis. Taxonomy (NCBI): domain Eukaryota; kingdom Metazoa; phylum Arthropoda; class Insecta; order Diptera; family Ulidiidae; genus Melieria; species Melieria crassipennis. The sequence goes on along the minus strand of CAVLFC010000060.1, from coordinate 309,154 downwards.
TCCAAACGCGTATGGTTACCTTAATAAAAACCCCTTAAAATGTAGCTAAAGGTTGCAGCTTTATCAAATTAAATCAATAATTCCATTACTATTCGGCAATCATGAACAGATCGATGCGCAAGAGTGACATTAAATGGCTGCCTACTGCAAAATCGATATCAAAATGCTTGTAAAATATGAATTTATATGTTTATTTTAAAAGTAATACCCTTAAAACCTAGCTTAAAATCCAAACGCGTATGGTTACCTTAATAAAAACCCCTTAAAATGTAGCTAAAGGTTGCAGCTTTATCAAATTAAATCAATAATTCCATTACTATTCGGCAATCATGAACAGATCGATGCGCAAGAGTGACATTAAATGGCTGCCTACTGCAAAATCGATATCAAAATGCTTGTAAAATATGAATTTATATGTTTATTTTAAAAGTAATACCCTTAAAACCTAGCTTAAAATCCAAACGCGTATGGTTACCTTAATAAAAACCCCTTAAAATGTAGCTAAAGGTTGCAGCTTTATCAAATTAAATCAATAATTCCATTACTATTCGGCAATCATGAACAGATCGATGCGCAAGAGTGACATTAAATGGCTGCCTACTGCAAAATCGATATCAAAATGCTTGTAAAATATGAATTTATATGTTTATTTTAAAAGTAATACCCTTAAAACCTAGCTTAAAATCCAAACGCGTATGGTTACCTTAATAAAAACCCCTTAAAATGTAGCTAAAGGTTGCAGCTTTATCAAATTAAATCAATAATTCCATTACTATTCGGCAATCATGAACAGATCGATGCGCAAGAGTGACATTAAATGGCTGCCTACTGCAAAATCGATATCAAAATGCTTGTAAAATATGAATTTATATGTTTATTTTAAAAGTAATACCCTTAAAACCTAGCTTAAAATCCAAACGCGTATGGTTACCTTAATAAAAACCCCTTAAAATGTAGCTAAAGGTTGCAGCTTTATCAAATTAAATCAATAATTCCATTACTATTCGGCAATCATGAACAGATCGATGCGCAAGAGTGACATTAAATGGCTGCCTACTGCAAAATCGATATCAAAATGCTTGTAAAATATGAATTTATATGTTTATTTTAAAAGTAATACCCTTAAAACCTAGCTTAAAATCCAAACGCGTATGGTTACCTTAATAAAAACCCCTTAAAATGTAGCTAAAGGTTGCAGCTTTATCAAATTAAATCAATAATTCCATTACTATTCGGCAATCATGAACAGATCGATGCGCAAGAGTGACATTAAATGGCTGCCTACTGCAAAATCGATATCAAAATGCTTGTAAAATATGAATTTATATGTTTATTTTAAAAGTAATACCCTTAAAACCTAGCTTAAAATCCAAACGCGTATGGTTACCTTAATAAAAACCCCTTAAAATGTAGCTAAAGGTTGCAGCTTTATCAAATTAAATCAATAATTCCATTACTATTCGGCAATCATGAACAGATCGATGCGCAAGAGTGACATTAAATGGCTGCCTACTGCAAAATCGATATCAAAATGCTTGTAAAATATGAATTTATATGTTTATTTTAAAAGTAATACCCTTAAAACCTAGCTTAAAATCCAAACGCGTATGGTTACCTTAATAAAAACCCCTTAAAATGTAGCTAAAGGTTGCAGCTTTATCAAATTAAATCAATAATTCCATTACTATTCGGCAATCATGAACAGATCGATGCGCAAGAGTGACATTAAATGGCTGCCTACTGCAAAATCGATATCAAAATGCTTGTAAAATATGAATTTATATGTTTATTTTAAAAGTAATACCCTTAAAACCTAGCTTAAAATCCAAACGCGTATGGTTACCTTAATAAAAACCCCTTAAAATGTAGCTAAAGGTTGCAGCTTTATCAAATTAAATCAATAATTCCATTACTATTCGGCAATCATGAACAGATCGATGCGCAAGAGTGACATTAAATGGCTGCCTACTGCAAAATCGATATCAAAATGCTTGTAAAATATGAATTTATATGTTTATTTTAAAAGTAATACCCTTAAAACCTAGCTTAAAATCCAAACGCGTATGGTTACCTTAATAAAAACCCCTTAAAATGTAGCTAAAGGTTGCAGCTTTATCAAATTAAATCATAATAATTATTGATAAAGCTGCAACCTTTAGCTACATTTTAAGGGGTTTTTATTAAGGTAACCATACGCGTTTGGATTTTAAGCTAGGTTTTAAGGGTATTACTTTTAAAATAAACATATAAATTCATATTTTACAAGCATTTTGATATCGATTTTGCAGTAGGCAGCCATTTAATGTCACTCTTGCGCATCGATCTGTTCATGATTGCCGAATAGTAATGGAATTATTGATTTAATTTGATAAAGCTGCAACCTTTAGCTACATTTTAAGGGGTTTTTATTAAGGTAACCATACGCGTTTGGATTTTAAGCTAGGTTTTAAGGGTATTACTTTTAAAATAAACATATAAATTCATATTTTACAAGCATTTTGATATCGATTTTGCAGTAGGCAGCCATTTAATGTCACTCTTGCGCATCGATCTGTTCATGATTGCCGAATAGTAATGGAATTATTGATTTAATTTGATAAAGCTGCAACCTTTAGCTACATTTTAAGGGGTTTTTATTAAGGTAACCATACGCGTTTGGATTTTAAGCTAGGTTTTAAGGGTATTACTTTTAAAATAAACATATAAATTCATATTTTACAAGCATTTTGATATCGATTTTGCAGTAGGCAGCCATTTAATGTCACTCTTGCGCATCGATCTGTTCATGATTGCCGAATAGTAATGGAATTATTGATTTAATTTGATAAAGCTGCAACCTTTAGCTACATTTTAAGGGGTTTTTATTAAGGTAACCATACGCGTTTGGATTTTAAGCTAGGTTTTAAGGGTATTACTTTTAAAATAAACATATAAATTCATATTTTACAAGCATTTTGATATCGATTTTGCAGTAGGCAGCCATTTAATGTCACTCTTGCGCATCGATCTGTTCATGATTGCCGAATAGTAATGGAATTATTGATTTAATTTGATAAAGCTGCAACCTTTAGCTACATTTTAAGGGGTTTTTATTAAGGTAACCATACGCGTTTGGATTTTAAGCTAGGTTTTAAGGGTATTACTTTTAAAATAAACATATAAATTCATATTTTACAAGCATTTTGATATCGATTTTGCAGTAGGCAGCCATTTAATGTCACTCTTGCGCATCGATCTGTTCATGATTGCCGAATAGTAATGGAATTATTGATTTAATTTGATAAAGCTGCAACCTTTAGCTACATTTTAAGGGGTTTTTATTAAGGTAACCATACGCGTTTGGATTTTAAGCTAGGTTTTAAGGGTATTACTTTTAAAATAAACATATAAATTCATATTTTACAAGCATTTTGATATCGATTTTGCAGTAGGCAGCCATTTAATGTCACTCTTGCGCATCGATCTGTTCATGATTGCCGAATAGTAATGGAATTATTGATTTAATTTGATAAAGCTGCAACCTTTAGCTACATTTTAAGGGGTTTTTATTAAGGTAACCATACGCGTTTGGATTTTAAGCTAGGTTTTAAGGGTATTACTTTTAAAATAAACATATAAATTCATATTTTACAAGCATTTTGATATCGATTTTGCAGTAGGCAGCCATTTAATGTCACTCTTGCGCATCGATCTGTTCATGATTGCCGAATAGTAATGGAATTATTGATTTAATTTGATAAAGCTGCAACCTTTAGCTACATTTTAAGGGGTTTTTATTAAGGTAACCATACGCGTTTGGATTTTAAGCTAGGTTTTAAGGGTATTACTTTTAAAATAAACATATAAATTCATATTTTACAAGCATTTTGATATCGATTTTGCAGTAGGCAGCCATTTAATGTCACTCTTGCGCATCGATCTGTTCATGATTGCCGAATAGTAATGGAATTATTGATTTAATTTGATAAAGCTGCAACCTTTAGCTACATTTTAAGGGGTTTTTATTAAGGTAACCATACGCGTTTGGATTTTAAGCTAGGTTTTAAGGGTATTACTTTTAAAATAAACATATAAATTCATATTTTACAAGCATTTTGATATCGATTTTGCAGTAGGCAGCCATTTAATGTCACTCTTGCGCATCGATCTGTTCATGATTGCCGAATAGTAATGGAATTATTGATTTAATTTGATAAAGCTGCAACCTTTAGCTACATTTTAAGGGGGGTTTTTATTAAGGTAACCAAACGCGTTTGGATTTTAAGCTAGGTTTTAAGGGTATTACTTTTAAAATAAACATATAAATTCATATTTTACAAGCATTTTGATATCGATTTTGCAGTAGGCAGCCATTTAATGTCACTCTTGCGCATCGATCTGTTCATGATTGCCGAATAGTAATGGAATTATTGATTTAATTTGATAAAGCTGCAACCTTTAGCTACATTTTAAGGGGTTTTTATTAAGGTAACCATACGCGTTTGGATTTTAAGCTAGGTTTTAAGGGTATTACTTTTAAAATAAACATATAAATTCATATTTTACAAGCATTTTGATATCGATTTTGCAGTAGGCAGCCATTTAATGTCACTCTTGCGCATCGATCTGTTCATGATTGCCGAATAGTAATGGAATTATTGATTTAATTTGATAAAGCTGCAACCTTTAGCTACATTTTAAGGGGTTTTTATTAAGGTAACCATACGCGTTTGGATTTTAAGCTAGGTTTTAAGGGTATTACTTTTAAAATAAACATATAAATTCATATTTTACAAGCATTTTGATATCGATTTTGCAGTAGGCAGCCATTTAATGTCACTCTTGCGCATCGATCTGTTCATGATTGCCGAATAGTAATGGAATTATTGATTTAATTTGATAAAGCTGCAACCTTTAGCTACATTTTAAGGGGTTTTTATTAAGGTAACCATACGCGTTTGGATTTTAAGCTAGGTTTTAAGGGTATTACTTTTAAAATAAACATATAAATTCATATTTTACAAGCATTTTGATATCGATTTTGCAGTAGGCAGCCATTTAATGTCACTCTTGCGCATCGATCTGTTCATGATTGCCGAATAGTAATGGAATTATTGATTTAATTTGATAAAGCTGCAACCTTTAGCTACATTTTAAGGGGTTTTTATTAAGGTAACCATACGCGTTTGGATTTTAAGCTAGGTTTTAAGGGTATTACTTTTAAAATAAACATATAAATTCATATTTTACAAGCATTTTGATATCGATTTTGCAGTAGGCAGCCATTTAATGTCACTCTTGCGCATCGATCTGTTCATGATTGCCGAATAGTAATGGAATTATTGATTTAATTTGATAAAGCTGCAACCTTTAGCTACATTTTAAGGGTTTTTATTAAGGTAACCATACGCGTTTGGATTTTAAGCTAGGTTTTAAGGGTATTACTTTAAAATAAACATATAAATTCATATTTTACAAGCATTTTGATATCGGTTTTGCAGTAGGCAGCCATTTAATGTCACTCTTGCGCATCGATCTGTTCATGATTGCCGAATAGTAATGGAATTATTGATTTAATTTGATAAAGCTGCAACCTTTAGCTACATTTCAAGGGGTTTTTATTAAGGTAACCATACGCGTTTGGATTTTAAGCTAGGTTTTAAGGGTATTACTTTTAAAATAAACATATAAATTCATATTTTACAAGCATTTTGATATCGATTTTGCAGTAGGCAGCCATTTAATGTCACTCTTGCGCATCGATCTGTTCATGATTGCCGAATAGTAATGGAATTATTGATTTAATTTGATAAAGCTGCAACCTTTAGCTACATTTTAAGGGGTTTTTATTAAGGTAACCATACGCGTTTGGATTTTAAGCTAGGTTTTAAGGGTATTACTTTTAAAATAAACATATAAATTCATATTTTACAAGCATTTTGATATCGATTTTGCAGTAGGCAGCCATTTAATGTCACTCTTGCGCATCGATCTGTTCATGATTGCCGAATAGTAATGGAATTATTGATTTAATTTGATAAAGCTGCAACCTTTAGCTACATTTTAAGGGGTTTTTATTAAGGTAACCATACGCGTTTGGATTTTAAGCTAGGTTTTAAGGGTATTACTTTTAAAATAAACATATAAATTCATATTTTACAAGCATTTTGATATCGATTTTGCAGTAGGCAGCCATTTAATGTCACTCTTGCGCATCGATCTGTTCATGATTGCCGAATAGTAATGGAATTATTGATTTAATTTGATAAAGCTGCAACCTTTAGCTACATTTTAAGGGGTTTTTATTAAGGTAACCATACGCGTTTGGATTTTAAGCTAGGTTTTAAGGGTATTACTTTTAAAATAAACATATAAATTCATATTTTACAAGCATTTTGATATCGATTTTGCAGTAGGCAGCCATTTAATGTCACTCTTGCGCATCGATCTGTTCATGATTGCCGAATAGTAATGGAATTATTGATTTAATTTGATAAAGCTGCAACCTTTAGCTACATTTTAAGGGGTTTTTATTAAGGTAACCATACGCGTTTGGATTTTAAGCTAGGTTTTAAGGGTATTACTTTTAAAATAAACATATAAATTCATATTTTACAAGCATTTTGATATCGATTTTGCAGTAGGCAGCCATTTAATGTCACTCTTGCGCATCGATCTGTTCATGATTGCCGAATAGTAATGGAATTATTGATTTAATTTGATAAAGCTGCAACCTTTAGCTACATTTTAAGGGGTTTTTATTAAGGTAACCATAAGCGTTTGGATTTTAAGCTAGGTTTTAAGGGTATTACTTTTAAAATAAACATATAAATTCATATTTTACAAGCATTTTGATATCGATTTTGCAGTAGGCAGCCATTTAATGTCACTCTTGCGCATCGATCTGTTCATGATTGCCGAATAGTAATGGAATTATTGATTTAATTTGATAAAGCTGCAACCTTTAGCTACATTTTAAGGGGTTTTTATTAAGGTAACCATACGCGTTTGGATTTTAAGCTAGGTTTTAAGGGTATTACTTTTAAAATAAACATATAAATTCATATTTTACAAGCATTTTGATATCGATTTTGCAGTAGGCAGCCATTTAATGTCACTCTTGCGCATCGATCTGTTCATGATTGCCGAATAGTAATGGAATTATTGATTTAATTTGATAAAGCTGCAACCTTTAGCTACATTTTAAGGGGTTTTTATTAAGGTAACCATACGCGTTTGGATTTTAAGCTAGGTTTTAAGGGTATTACTTTTAAAATAAACATATAAATTCATATTTTACAAGCATTTTGATATCGATTTTGCAGTAGGCAGCCATTTAATGTCACTCTTGCGCATCGATCTGTTCATGATTGCCGAATAGTAATGGAATTATTGATTTAATTTGATAAAGCTGCAACCTTTAGCTACATTTTAAGGGGTTTTTATTAAGGTAACCATACGCGTTTGGATTTTAAGCTAGGTTTTAAGGGTATTACTTTTAAAATAAACATATAAATTCATATTTTACAAGCATTTTGATATCGATTTTGCAGTAGGCAGCCATTTAATGTCACTCTTGCGCATCGATCTGTTCATGATTGCCGAATAGTAATGGAATTATTGATTTAATTTGATAAAGCTGCAACCTTTAGCTACATTTTAAGGGGTTTTTATTAAGGTAACCATACGCGTTTGGATTTTAAGCTAGGTTTTAAGGGTATTACTTTTAAAATAAACATATAAATTCATATTTTACAAGCATTTTGATATCGATTTTGCAGTAGGCAGCCATTTAATGTCACTCTTGCGCATCGATCTGTTCATGATTGCCGAATAGTAATGGAATTATTGATTTAATTTGATAAAGCTGCAACCTTTAGCTACATTTTAAGGGGTTTTTATTAAGGTAACCATACGCGTTTGGATTTTAAGCTAGGTTTTAAGGGTATTACTTTTAAAATAAACATATAAATTCATATTTTACAAGCATTTTGATATCGATTTTGCAGTAGGCAGCCATTTAATGTCACTCTTGCGCATCGATCTGTTCATGATTGCCGAATAGTAATGGAATTATTGATTTAATTTGATAAAGCTGCAACCTTTAGCTACATTTTAAGGGGTTTTTATTAAGGTAACCATACGCGTTTGGATTTTAAGCTAGGTTTTAAGGGTATTACTTTTAAAATAAACATATAAATTCATATTTTACAAGCATTTTGATATCGATTTTGCAGTAGGCAGCCATTTAATGTCACTCTTGCGCATCGATCTGTTCATGATTGCCGAATAGTAATGGAATTATTGATTTAATTTGATAAAGCTGCAACCTTTAGCTACATTTTAAGGGGTTTTTATTAAGGTAACCATACGCGTTTGGATTTTAAGCTAGGTTTTAAGGGTATTACTTTTAAAATAAACATATAAATTCATATTTTACAAGCATTTTGATATCGATTTTGCAGTAGGCAGCCATTTAATGTCACTCTTGCGCATCGATCTGTTCATGATTGCCGAATAGTAATGGAATTATTGATTTAATTTGATAAAGCTGCAACCTTTAGCTACATTTTAAGGGGTTTTTATTAAGGTAACCATACGCGTTTGGATTTTAAGCTAGGTTTTAAGGGTATTACTTTTAAAATAAACATATAAATTCATATTTTACAAGCATTTTGATATCGATTTTGCAGTAGGCAGCCATTTAATGTCACTCTTGCGCATCGATCTGTTCATGATTGCCGAATAGTAATGGAATTATTGATTTAATTTGATAAAGCTGCAACCTTTAGCTACATTTTAAGGGGTTTTTATTAAGGTAACCATACGCGTTTGGATTTTAAGCTAGGTTTTAAGGGTATTACTTTTAAAATAAACATATAAATTCATATTTTACAAGCATTTTGATATCGATTTTGCAGTAGGCAGCCATTTAATGTCACTCTTGCGCATCGATCTGTTCATGATTGCCGAATAGTAATGGAATTATTGATTTAATTTGATAAAGCTGCAACCTTTAGCTACATTTTAAGGGGTTTTTATTAAGGTAACCATACGCGTTTGGATTTTAAGCTAGGTTTTAAGGGTATTACTTTTAAAATAAACATATAAATTCATATTTTACAAGCATTTTGATATCGATTTTGCAGTAGGCAGCCATTTAATGTCACTCTTGCGCATCGATCTGTTCATGATTGCCGAATAGTAATGGAATTATTGATTTAATTTGATAAAGCTGCAACCTTTAGCTACATTTTAAGGGGTTTTTATTAAGGTAACCATACGCGTTTGGATTTTAAGCTAGGTTTTAAGGGTATTACTTTTAAAATAAACATATAAATTCATATTTTACAAGCATTTTGATATCGATTTTGCAGTAGGCAGCCATTTAATGTCACTCTTGCGCATCGATCTGTTCATGATTGCCGAATAGTAATGGAATTATTGATTTAATTTGATAAAGCTGCAACCTTTAGCTACATTTTAAGGGGTTTTTATTAAGGTAACCATACGCGTTTGGATTTTAAGCTAGGTTTTAAGGGTATTACTTTTAAAATAAACATATAAATTCATATTTTACAAGCATTTTGATATCGATTTTGCAGTAGGCAGCCATTTAATGTCACTCTTGCGCATCGATCTGTTCATGATTGCCGAATAGTAATGGAATTATTGATTTAATTTGATAAAGCTGCAACCTTTAGCTACATTTTAAGGGGTTTTTATTAAGGTAACCATACGCGTTTGGATTTTAAGCTAGGTTTTAAGGGTATTACTTTTAAAATAAACATATAAATTCATATTTTACAAGCATTTTGATATCGATTTTGCAGTAGGCAGCCATTTAATGTCACTCTTGCGCATCGATCTGTTCATGATTGCCGAATAGTAATGGAATTATTGATTTAATTTGATAAAGCTGCAACCTTTAGCTACATTTTAAGGGGTTTTTATTAAGGTAACCATACGCGTTTGGATTTTAAGCTAGGTTTTAAGGGTATTACTTTTAAAATAAACATATAAATTCATATTTTACAAGCATTTTGATATCGATTTTGCAGTAGGCAGCCATTTAATGTCACTCTTGCGCATCGATCTGTTCATGATTGCCGAATAGTAATGGAATTATTGATTTAATTTGATAAAGCTGCAACCTTTAGCTACATTTTAAGGGGTTTTTATTAAGGTAACCATACGCGTTTGGATTTTAAGCTAGGTTTTAAGGGTATTACTTTTAAAATAAACATATAAATTCATATTTTACAAGCATTTTGATATCGATTTTGCAGTAGGCAGCCATTTAATGTCACTCTTGCGCATCGATCTGTTCATGATTGCCGAATAGTAATGGAATTATTGATTTAATTTGATAAAGCTGCAACCTTTAGCTACATTTTAAGGGGTTTTTATTAAGGTAACCATACGCGTTTGGATTTTAAGCTAGGTTTTAAGGGTATTACTTTTAAAATAAACATATAAATTCATATTTTACAAGCATTTTGATATCGATTTTGCAGTAGGCAGCCATTTAATGTCACTCTTGCGCATCGATCTGTTCATGATTGCCGAATAGTAATGGAATTATTGATTTAATTTGATAAAGCTGCAACCTTTAGCTACATTTTAAGGGGTTTTTATTAAGGTAACCATACGCGTTTGGATTTTAAGCTAGGTTTTAAGGGTATTACTTTTAAAATAAACATATAAATTCATATTTTACAAGCATTTTGATATCGATTTTGCAGTAGGCAGCCATTTAATGTCACTCTTGCGCATCGATCTGTTCATGATTGCCGAATAGTAATGGAATTATTGATTTAATTTGATAAAGCTGCAACCTTTAGCTACATTTTAAGGGGTTTTTATTAAGGTAACCATACGCGTTTGGATTTTAAGCTAGGTTTTAAGGGTATTACTTTTAAAATAAACATATAAATTCATATTTTACAAGCATTTTGATATCGATTTTGCAGTAGGCAGCCATTTAATGTCACTCTTGCGCATCGATCTGTTCATGATTGCCGAATAGTAATGGAATTATTGATTTAATTTGATAAAGCTGCAACCTTTAGCTACATTTTAAGGGGTTTTTATTAAGGTAACCATACGCGTTTGGATTTTAAGCTAGGTTTTAAGGGTATTACTTTTAAAATAAACATATAAATTCATATTTTACAAGCATTTTGATATCGATTTTGCAGTAGGCAGCCATTTAATGTCACTCTTGCGCATCGATCTGTTCATGATTGCCGAATAGTAATGGAATTATTGATTTAATTTGATAAAGCTGCAACCTTTAGCTACATTTTAAGGGGTTTTTATTAAGGTAACCATACGCGTTTGGATTTTAAGCTAGGTTTTAAGGGTATTACTTTTAAAATAAACATATAAATTCATATTTTACAAGCATTTTGATATCGATTTTGCAGTAGGCAGCCATTTAATGTCACTCTTGCGCATCGATCTGTTCATGATTGCCGAATAGTAATGGAATTATTGATTTAATTTGATAAAGCTGCAACCTTTAGCTACATTTTAAGGGGTTTTTATTAAGGTAACCATACGCGTTTGGATTTTAAGCTAGGTTTTAAGGGTATTACTTTTAAAATAAACATATAAATTCATATTTTACAAGCATTTTGATATCGATTTTGCAGTAGGCAGCCATTTAATGTCACTCTTGCGCATCGATCTGTTCATGATTGCCGAATAGTAATGGAATTATTGATTTAATTTGATAAAGCTGCAACCTTTAGCTACATTTTAAGGGGTTTTTATTAAGGTAACCATACGCGTTTGGATTTTAAGCTAGGTTTTAAGGGTATTACTTTTAAAATAAACATATAAATTCATATTTTACAAGCATTTTGATATCGATTTTGCAGTAGGCAGCCATTTAATGTCACTCTTGCGCATCGATCTGTTCATGATTGCCGAATAGTAATGGAATTATTGATTTAATTTGATAAAGCTGCAACCTTTAGCTACATTTTAAGGGGTTTTTATTAAGGTAACCATACGCGTTTGGATTTTAAGCTAGGTTTTAAGGGTATTACTTTTAAAATAAACATATAAATTCATATTTTACAAGCATTTTGATATCGATTTTGCAGTAGGCAGCCATTTAATGTCACTCTTGCGCATCGATCTGTTCATGATTGCCGAATAGTAATGGAATTATTGATTTAATTTGATAAAGCTGCAACCTTTAGCTACATTTTAAGGGGTTTTTATTAAGGTAACCATACGCGTTTGGATTTTAAGCTAGGTTTTAAGGGTATTACTTTTAAAATAAACATATAAATTCATATTTTACAAGCATTTTGATATCGATTTTGCAGTAGGCAGCCATTTAATGTCACTCTTGCGCATCGATCTGTTCATGATTGCCGAATAGTAATGGAATTATTGATTTAATTTGATAAAGCTGCAACCTTTAGCTACATTTTAAGGGGTTTTTATTAAGGTAACCATACGCGTTTGGATTTTAAGCTAGGTTTTAAGGGTATTACTTTTAAAATAAACATATAAATTCATATTTTACAAGCATTTTGATATCGATTTTGCAGTAGGCAGCCATTTAATGTCACTCTTGCGCATCGATCTGTTCATGATTGCCGAATAGTAATGGAATTATTGATTTAATTTGATAAAGCTGCAACCTTTAGCTACATTTTAAGGGGTTTTTATTAAGGTAACCATACGCGTTTGGATTTTAAGCTAGGTTTTAAGGGTATTACTTTTAAAATAAACATATAAATTCATATTTTACAAGCATTTTGATATCGATTTTGCAGTAGGCAGCCATTTAATGTCACTCTTGCGCATCGATCTGTTCATGATTGCCGAATAGTAATGGAATTATTGATTTAATTTGATAAAGCTGCAACCTTTAGCTACATTTTAAGGGGTTTTTATTAAGGTAACCATACGCGTTTGGATTTTAAGCTAGGTTTTAAGGGTATTACTTTTAAAATAAACATATAAATTCATATTTTACAAGCATTTTGATATCGATTTTGCAGTAGGCAGCCATTTAATGTCACTCTTGCGCATCGATCTGTTCATGATTGCCGAATAGTAATGGAATTATTGATTTAATTTGATAAAGCTGCAACCTTTAGCTACATTTTAAGGGGTTTTTATTAAGGTAACCATACGCGTTTGGATTTTAAGCTAGGTTTTAAGGGTATTACTTTTAAAATAAACATATAAATTCATATTTTACAAGCATTTTGATATCGATTTTGCAGTAGGCAGCCATTTAATGTCACTCTTGCGCATCGATCTGTTCATGATTGCCGAATAGTAATGGAATTATTGATTTAATTTGATAAAGCTGCAACCTTTAGCTACATTTTAAGGGGTTTTTATTAAGGTAACCATACGCGTTTGGATTTTAAGCTAGGTTTTAAGGGTATTACTTTTAAAATAAACATATAAATTCATATTTTACAAGCATTTTGATATCGATTTTGCAGTAGGCAGCCATTTAATGTCACTCTTGCGCATCGATCTGTTCATGATTGCCGAATAGTAATGGAATTATTGATTTAATTTGATAAAGCTGCAACCTTTAGCTACATTTTAAGGGGTTTTTATTAAGGTAACCATACGCGTTTGGATTTTAAGCTAGGTTTTAAGGGTATTACTTTTAAAATAAACATATAAATTCATATTTTACAAGCATTTTGATATCGATTTTGCAGTAGGCAGCCATTTAATGTCACTCTTGCGCATCGATCTGTTCATGATTGCCGAATAGTAATGGAATTATTGATTTAATTTGATAAAGCTGCAACCTTTAGCTACATTTTAAGGGGTTTTTATTAAGGTAACCATACGCGTTTGGATTTTAAGCTAGGTTTTAAGGGTATTACTTTTAAAATAAACATATAAATTCATATTTTACAAGCATTTTGATATCGATTTTGCAGTAGGCAGCCATTTAATGTCACTCTTGCGCATCGATCTGTTCATGATTGCCGAATAGTAATGGAATTATTGATTTAATTTGATAAAGCTGCAACCTTTAGCTACATTTTAAGGGGTTTTTATTAAGGTAACCATACGCGTTTGGATTTTAAGCTAGGTTTTAAGGGTATTACTTTTAAAATAAACATATAAATTCATATTTTACAAGCATTTTGATATCGATTTTGCAGTAGGCAGCCATTTAATGTCACTCTTGCGCATCGATCTGTTCATGATTGCCGAATAGTAATGGAATTATTGATTTAATTTGATAAAGCTGCAACCTTTAGCTACATTTTAAGGGGTTTTTATTAAGGTAACCATACGCGTTTGGATTTTAAGCTAGGTTTTAAGGGTATTACTTTTAAAATAAACATATAAATTCATATTTTACAAGCATTTTGATATCGATTTTGCAGTAGGCAGCCATTTAATGTCACTCTTGCGCATCGATCTGTTCATGATTGCCGAATAGTAATGGAATTATTGATTTAATTTGATAAAGCTGCAACCTTTAGCTACATTTTAAGGGGTTTTTATTAAGGTAACCATACGCGTTTGGATTTTAAGCTAGGTTTTAAGGGTATTACTTTTAAAATAAACATATAAATTCATATTTTACAAGCATTTTGATATCGATTTTGCAGTAGGCAGCCATTTAATGTCACTCTTGCGCATCGATCTGTTCATGATTGCCGAATAGTAATGGAATTATTGATTTAATTTGATAAAGCTGCAACCTTTAGCTACATTTTAAGGGGTTTTTATTAAGGTAACCATACGCGTTTGGATTTTAAGCTAGGTTTTAAGGGTATTACTTTTAAAATAAACATATAAATTCATATTTTACAAGCATTTTGATATCGATTTTGCAGTAGGCAGCCATTTAATGTCACTCTTGCGCATCGATCTGTTCATGATTGCCGAATAGTAATGGAATTATTGATTTAATTTGATAAAGCTGCAACCTTTAGCTACATTTTAAGGGGTTTTTATTAAGGTAACCATACGCGTTTGGATTTTAAGCTAGGTTTTAAGGGTATTACTTTTAAAATAAACATATAAATTCATATTTTACAAGCATTTTGATATCGATTTTGCAGTAGGCAGCCATTTAATGTCACTCTTGCGCATCGATCTGTTCATGATTGCCGAATAGTAATGGAATTATTGATTTAATTTGATAAAGCTGCAACCTTTAGCTACATTTTAAGGGGTTTTTATTAAGGTAACCATACGCGTTTGGATTTTAAGCTAGGTTTTAAGGGTATTACTTTTAAAATAAACATATAAATTCATATTTTACAAGCATTTTGATATCGATTTTGCAGTAGGCAGCCATTTAATGTCACTCTTGCGCATCGATCTGTTCATGATTGCCGAATAGTAATGGAATTATTGATTTAATTTGATAAAGCTGCAACCTTTAGCTACATTTTAAGGGGTTTTTATTAAGGTAACCATACGCGTTTGGATTTTAAGCTAGGTTTTAAGGGTATTACTTTTAAAATAAACATATAAATTCATATTTTACAAGCATTTTGATATCGATTTTGCAGTAGGCAGCCATTTAATGTCACTCTTGCGCATCGATCTGTTCATGATTGCCGAATAGTAATGGAATTATTGATTTAATTTGATAAAGCTGCAACCTTTAGCTACATTTTAAGGGGTTTTTATTAAGGTAACCATACGCGTTTGGATTTTAAGCTAGGTTTTAAGGGTATTACTTTTAAAATAAACATATAAATTCATATTTTACAAGCATTTTGATATCGATTTTGCAGTAGGCAGCCATTTAATGTCACTCTTGCGCATCGATCTGTTCATGATTGCCGAATAGTAATGGAATTATTGATTTAATTTGATAAAGCTGCAACCTTTAGCTACATTTTAAGGGGTTTTTATTAAGGTAACCATACGCGTTTGGATTTTAAGCTAGGTTTTAAGGGTATTACTTTTAAAATAAACATATAAATTCATATTTTACAAGCATTTTGATATCGATTTTGCAGTAGGCAGCCATTTAATGTCACTCTTGCGCATCGATCTGTTCATGATTGCCGAATAGTAATGGAATTATTGATTTAATTTGATAAAGCTGCAACCTTTAGCTACATTTTAAGGGGTTTTTATTAAGGTAACCATACGCGTTTGGATTTTAAGCTAGGTTTTAAGGGTATTACTTTTAAAATAAACATATAAATTCATATTTTACAAGCATTTTGATATCGATTTTGCAGTAGGCAGCCATTTAATGTCACTCTTGCGCATCGATCTGTTCATGATTGCCGAATAGTAATGGAATTATTGATTTAATTTGATAAAGCTGCAACCTTTAGCTACATTTTAAGGGGTTTTTATTAAGGTAACCATACGCGTTTGGATTTTAAGCTAGGTTTTAAGGGTATTACTTTTAAAATAAACATATAAATTCATATTTTACAAGCATTTTGATATCGATTTTGCAGTAGGCAGCCATTTAATGTCACTCTTGCGCATCGATCTGTTCATGATTGCCGAATAGTAATGGAATTATTGATTTAATTTGATAAAGCTGCAACCTTTAGCTACATTTTAAGGGGTTTTTATTAAGGTAACCATACGCGTTTGGATTTTAAGCTAGGTTTTAAGGGTATTACTTTTAAAATAAACATATAAATTCATATTTTACAAGCATTTTGATATCGATTTTGCAGTAGGCAGCCATTTAATGTCACTCTTGCGCATCGATCTGTTCATGATTGCCGAATAGTAATGGAATTATTGATTTAATTTGATAAAGCTGCAACCTTTAGCTACATTTTAAGGGGTTTTTATTAAGGTAACCATACGCGTTTGGATTTTAAGCTAGGTTTTAAGGGTATTACTTTTAAAATAAACATATAAATTCATATTTTACAAGCATTTTGATATCGATTTTGCAGTAGGCAGCCATTTAATGTCACTCTTGCGCATCGATCTGTTCATGATTGCCGAATAGTAATGGAATTATTGATTTAATTTGATAAAGCTGCAACCTTTAGCTACATTTTAAGGGGTTTTTATTAAGGTAACCATACGCGTTTGGATTTTAAGCTAGGTTTTAAGGGTATTACTTTTAAAATAAACATATAAATTCATATTTTACAAGCATTTTGATATCGATTTTGCAGTAGGCAGCCATTTAATGTCACTCTTGCGCATCGATCTGTTCATGATTGCCGAATAGTAATGGAATTATTGATTTAATTTGATAAAGCTGCAACCTTTAGCTACATTTTAAGGGGTTTTTATTAAGGTAACCATACGCGTTTGGATTTTAAGCTAGGTTTTAAGGGTATTACTTTTAAAATAAACATATAAATTCATATTTTACAAGCATTTTGATATCGATTTTGCAGTAGGCAGCCATTTAATGTCACTCTTGCGCATCGATCTGTTCATGATTGCCGAATAGTAATGGAATTATTGATTTAATTTGATAAAGCTGCAACCTTTAGCTACATTTTAAGGGGTTTTTATTAAGGTAACCATACGCGTTTGGATTTTAAGCTAGGTTTTAAGGGTATTACTTTTAAAATAAACATATAAATTCATATTTTACAAGCATTTTGATATCGATTTTGCAGTAGGCAGCCATTTAATGTCACTCTTGCGCATCGATCTGTTCATGATTGCCGAATAGTAATGGAATTATTGATTTAATTTGATAAAGCTGCAACCTTTAGCTACATTTTAAGGGGTTTTTATTAAGGTAACCATACGCGTTTGGATTTTAAGCTAGGTTTTAAGGGTATTACTTTTAAAATAAACATATAAATTCATATTTTACAAGCATTTTGATATCGATTTTGCAGTAGGCAGCCATTTAATGTCACTCTTGCGCATCGATCTGTTCATGATTGCCGAATAGTAATGGAATTATTGATTTAATTTGATAAAGCTGCAACCTTTAGCTACATTTTAAGGGGTTTTTATTAAGGTAACCATACGCGTTTGGATTTTAAGCTAGGTTTTAAGGGTATTACTTTTAAAATAAACATATAAATTCATATTTTACAAGCATTTTGATATCGATTTTGCAGTAGGCAGCCATTTAATGTCACTCTTGCGCATCGATCTGTTCATGATTGCCGAATAGTAATGGAATTATTGATTTAATTTGATAAAGCTGCAACCTTTAGCTACATTTTAAGGGGTTTTTATTAAGGTAACCATACGCGTTTGGATTTTAAGCTAGGTTTTAAGGGTATTACTTTTAAAATAAACATATAAATTCATATTTTACAAGCATTTTGATATCGATTTTGCAGTAGGCAGCCATTTAATGTCACTCTTGCGCATCGATCTGTTCATGATTGCCGAATAGTAATGGAATTATTGATTTAATTTGATAAAGCTGCAACCTTTAGCTACATTTTAAGGGGTTTTTATTAAGGTAACCATACGCGTTTGGATTTTAAGCTAGGTTTTAAGGGTATTACTTTTAAAATAAACATATAAATTCATATTTTACAAGCATTTTGATATCGATTTTGCAGTAGGCAGCCATTTAATGTCACTCTTGCGCATCGATCTGTTCATGATTGCCGAATAGTAATGGAATTATTGATTTAATTTGATAAAGCTGCAACCTTTAGCTACATTTTAAGGGGTTTTTATTAAGGTAACCATACGCGTTTGGATTTTAAGCTAGGTTTTAAGGGTATTACTTTTAAAATAAACATATAAATTCATATTTTACAAGCATTTTGATATCGATTTTGCAGTAGGCAGCCATTTAATGTCACTCTTGCGCATCGATCTGTTCATGATTGCCGAATAGTAATGGAATTATTGATTTAATTTGATAAAGCTGCAACCTTTAGCTACATTTTAAGGGGTTTTTATTAAGGTAACCATACGCGTTTGGATTTTAAGCTAGGTTTTAAGGGTATTACTTTTAAAATAAACATATAAATTCATATTTTACAAGCATTTTGATATCGATTTTGCAGTAGGCAGCCATTTAATGTCACTCTTGCGCATCGATCTGTTCATGATTGCCGAATAGTAATGGAATTATTGATTTAATTTGATAAAGCTGCAACCTTTAGCTACATTTTAAGGGGTTTTTATTAAGGTAACCATACGCGTTTGGATTTTAAGCTAGGTTTTAAGGGTATTACTTTTAAAATAAACATATAAATTCATATTTTACAAGCATTTTGATATCGATTTTGCAGTAGGCAGCCATTTAATGTCACTCTTGCGCATCGATCTGTTCATGATTGCCGAATAGTAATGGAATTATTGATTTAATTTGATAAAGCTGCAACCTTTAGCTACATTTTAAGGGGTTTTTATTAAGGTAACCATACGCGTTTGGATTTTAAGCTAGGTTTTAAGGGTATTACTTTTAAAATAAACATATAAATTCATATTTTACAAGCATTTTGATATCGATTTTGCAGTAGGCAGCCATTTAATGTCACTCTTGCGCATCGATCTGTTCATGATTGCCGAATAGTAATGGAATTATTGATTTAATTTGATAAAGCTGCAACCTTTAGCTACATTTTAAGGGGTTTTTATTAAGGTAACCATACGCGTTTGGATTTTAAGCTAGGTTTTAAGGGTATTACTTTTAAAATAAACATATAAATTCATATTTTACAAGCATTTTGATATCGATTTTGCAGTAGGCAGCCATTTAATGTCACTCTTGCGCATCGATCTGTTCATGATTGCCGAATAGTAATGGAATTATTGATTTAATTTGATAAAGCTGCAACCTTTAGCTACATTTTAAGGGGTTTTTATTAAGGTAACCATACGCGTTTGGATTTTAAGCTAGGTTTTAAGGGTATTACTTTTAAAATAAACATATAAATTCATATTTTACAAGCATTTTGATATCGATTTTGCAGTAGGCAGCCATTTAATGTCACTCTTGCGCATCGATCTGTTCATGATTGCCGAATAGTAATGGAATTATTGATTTAATTTGATAAAGCTGCAACCTTTAGCTACATTTTAAGGGGTTTTTATTAAGGTAACCATACGCGTTTGGATTTTAAGCTAGGTTTTAAGGGTATTACTTTTAAAATAAACATATAAATTCATATTTTACAAGCATTTTGATATCGATTTTGCAGTAGGCAGCCATTTAATGTCACTCTTGCGCATCGATCTGTTCATGATTGCCGAATAGTAATGGAATTATTGATTTAATTGATAAAGCTGCAACCTTTAGCTACATTTTAAGGGGTTTTTATTAAGGTAACCATACGCGTTTGGATTTTAAGCTAGGTTTTAAGGGTATTACTTTTAAAATAAACATATAAATTCATATTTTACAAGCATTTTGATATCGATTTTGCAGTAGGCAGCCATTTAATGTCACTCTTGCGCATCGATCTGTTCATGATTGCCGAATAGTAATGGAATTATTGATTTAATTTGATAAAGCTGCAACCTTTAGCTACATTTTAAGGGGTTTTTATTAAGGTAACCATACGCGTTTGGATTTTAAGCTAGGTTTTAAGGGTATTACTTTTAAAATAAACATATAAATTCATATTTTACAAGCATTTTGATATCGATTTTGCAGTAGGCAGCCATTTAATGTCACTCTTGCGCATCGATCTGTTCATGATTGCCGAATAGTAATGGAATTATTGATTTAATTTGATAAAGCTGCAACCTTTAGCTACATTTTAAGGGGTTTTTATTAAGGTAACCATACGCGTTTGGATTTTAAGCTAGGTTTTAAGGGTATTACTTTTAAAATAAACATATAAATTCATATTTTACAAGCATTTTGATATCGATTTTGCAGTAGGCAGCCATTTAATGTCACTCTTGCGCATCGATCTGTTCATGATTGCCGAATAGTAATGGAATTATTGATTTAATTTGATAAAGCTGCAACCTTTAGCTACATTTTAAGGGGTTTTTATTAAGGTAACCATACGCGTTTGGATTTTAAGCTAGGTTTTAAGGGTATTACTTTTAAAATAAACATATAAATTCATATTTTACAAGCATTTTGATATCGATTTTGCAGTAGGCAGCCATTTAATGTCACTCTTGCGCATCGATCTGTTCATGATTGCCGAATAGTAATGGAATTATTGATTTAATTTGATAAAGCTGCAACCTTTAGCTACATTTTAAGGGGTTTTTATTAAGGTAACCATACGCGTTTGGATTTTAAGCTAGGTTTTAAGGGTATTACTTTTAAAATAAACATATAAATTCATATTTTACAAGCATTTTGATATCGATTTTGCAGTAGGCAGCCATTTAATGTCACTCTTGCGCATCGATCTGTTCATGATTGCCGAATAGTAATGGAATTATTGATTTAATTTGATAAAGCTGCAACCTTTAGCTACATTTTAAGGGGTTTTTATTAAGGTAACCATACGCGTTTGGATTTTAAGCTAGGTTTTAAGGGTATTACTTTTAAAATAAACATATAAATTCATATTTTACAAGCATTTTGATATCGATTTTGCAGTAGGCAGCCATTTAATGTCACTCTTGCGCATCGATCTGTTCATGATTGCCGAATAGTAATGGAATTATTGATTTAATTTGATAAAGCTGCAACCTTTAGCTACATTTTAAGGGGTTTTTATTAAGGTAACCATACGCGTTTGGATTTTAAGCTAGGTTTTAAGGGTATTACTTTTAAAATAAACATATAAATTCATATTTTACAAGCATTTTGATATCGATTTTGCAGTAGGCAGCCATTTAATGTCACTCTTGCGCATCGATCTGTTCATGATTGCCGAATAGTAATGGAATTATTGATTTAATTTGATAAAGCTGCAACCTTTAGCTACATTTTAAGGGGTTTTTATTAAGGTAACCATACGCGTTTGGATTTTAAGCTAGGTTTTAAGGGTATTACTTTTAAAATAAACATATAAATTCATATTTTACAAGCATTTTGATATCGATTTTGCAGTAGGCAGCCATTTAATGTCACTCTTGCGCATCGATCTGTTCATGATTGCCGAATAGTAATGGAATTATTGATTTAATTTGATAAAGCTGCAACCTTTAGCTACATTTTAAGGGGTTTTTATTAAGGTAACCATACGCGTTTGGATTTTAAGCTAGGTTTTAAGGGTATTACTTTTAAAATAAACATATAAATTCATATTTTACAAGCATTTTGATATCGATTTTGCAGTAGGCAGCCATTTAATGTCACTCTTGCGCATCGATCTGTTCATGATTGCCGAATAGTAATGGAATTATTGATTTAATTTGATAAAGCTGCAACCTTTAGCTACATTTTAAGGGGTTTTTATTAAGGTAACCATACGCGTTTGGATTTTAAGCTAGGTTTTAAGGGTATTACTTTTAAAATAAACATATAAATTCATATTTTACAAGCATTTTGATATCGATTTTGCAGTAGGCAGCCATTTAATGTCACTCTTGCGCATCGATCTGTTCATGATTGCCGAATAGTAATGGAATTATTGATTTAATTTGATAAAGCTGCAACCTTTAGCTACATTTTAAGGGGTTTTTATTAAGGTAACCATACGCGTTTGGATTTTAAGCTAGGTTTTAAGGGTATTACTTTTAAAATAAACATATAAATTCATATTTTACAAGCATTTTGATATCGATTTTGCAGTAGGCAGCCATTTAATGTCACTCTTGCGCATCGATCTGTTCATGATTGCCGAATAGTAATGGAATTATTGATTTAATTTGATAAAGCTGCAACCTTTAGCTACATTTTAAGGGGTTTTTATTAAGGTAACCATACGCGTTTGGATTTTAAGCTAGGTTTTAAGGGTATTACTTTTAAAATAAACATATAAATTCATATTTTACAAGCATTTTGATATCGATTTTGCAGTAGGCAGCCATTTAATGTCACTCTTGCGCATCGATCTGTTCATGATTGCCGAATAGTAATGGAATTATTGATTTAATTTGATAAAGCTGCAACCTTTAGCTACATTTTAAGGGGTTTTTATTAAGGTAACCATACGCGTTTGGATTTTAAGCTAGGTTTTAAGGGTATTACTTTTAAAATAAACATATAAATTCATATTTTACAAGCATTTTGATATCGATTTTGCAGTAGGCAGCCATTTAATGTCACTCTTGCGCATCGATCTGTTCATGATTGCCGAATAGTAATGGAATTATTGATTTAATTTGATAAAGCTGCAACCTTTAGCTACATTTTAAGGGGTTTTTATTAAGGTAACCATACGCGTTTGGATTTTAAGCTAGGTTTTAAGGGTATTACTTTTAAAATAAACATATAAATTCATATTTTACAAGCATTTTGATATCGATTTTGCAGTAGGCAGCCATTTAATGTCACTCTTGCGCATCGATCTGTTCATG
The DNA here is from genome assembly GCA_963668005.1 of Melieria crassipennis. Classification (NCBI taxonomy): domain Eukaryota; kingdom Metazoa; phylum Arthropoda; class Insecta; order Diptera; family Ulidiidae; genus Melieria; species Melieria crassipennis. The sequence goes on along the minus strand of CAVLFC010000060.1, from coordinate 285,847 downwards.
ATTGCCGAATAGTAATGGAATTATTGATTTAATTTGATAAAGCTGCAACCTTTAGCTACATTTTAAGGGGTTTTTATTAAGGTAACCATACGCGTTTGGATTTTAAGCTAGGTTTTAAGGGTATTACTTTTAAAATAAACATATAAATTCATATTTTACAAGCATTTTGATATCGATTTTGCAGTAGGCAGCCATTTAATGTCACTCTTGCGCATCGATCTGTTCATGATTGCCGAATAGTAATGGAATTATTGATTTAATTTGATAAAGCTGCAACCTTTAGCTACATTTTAAGGGGTTTTTATTAAGGTAACCATACGCGTTTGGATTTTAAGCTAGGTTTTAAGGGTATTACTTTTAAAATAAACATATAAATTCATATTTTACAAGCATTTTGATATCGATTTTGCAGTAGGCAGCCATTTAATGTCACTCTTGCGCATCGATCTGTTCATGATTGCCGAATAGTAATGGAATTATTGATTTAATTTGATAAAGCTGCAACCTTTAGCTACATTTTAAGGGGTTTTTATTAAGGTAACCATACGCGTTTGGATTTTAAGCTAGGTTTTAAGGGTATTACTTTTAAAATAAACATATAAATTCATATTTTACAAGCATTTTGATATCGATTTTGCAGTAGGCAGCCATTTAATGTCACTCTTGCGCATCGATCTGTTCATGATTGCCGAATAGTAATGGAATTATTGATTTAATTTGATAAAGCTGCAACCTTTAGCTACATTTTAAGGGGTTTTTATTAAGGTAACCATACGCGTTTGGATTTTAAGCTAGGTTTTAAGGGTATTACTTTTAAAATAAACATATAAATTCATATTTTACAAGCATTTTGATATCGATTTTGCAGTAGGCAGCCATTTAATGTCACTCTTGCGCATCGATCTGTTCATGATTGCCGAATAGTAATGGAATTATTGATTTAATTTGATAAAGCTGCAACCTTTAGCTACATTTTAAGGGGTTTTTATTAAGGTAACCATACGCGTTTGGATTTTAAGCTAGGTTTTAAGGGTATTACTTTTAAAATAAACATATAAATTCATATTTTACAACCATTTTGATATCGATTTTGCAGTAGGCAGCCATTTAATGTCACTCTTGCGCATCGATCTGTTCATGATTGCCGAATAGTAATGGAATTATTGATTTAATTTGATAAAGCTGCAACCTTTAGCTACATTTTAAGGGGTTTTTATTAAGGTAACCATACGCGTTTGGATTTTAAGCTAGGTTTTAAGGGTATTACTTTTAAAATAAACATATAAATTCATATTTTACAAGCATTTTGATATCGATTTTGCAGTAGGCAGCCATTTAATGTCACTCTTGCGCATCGATCTGTTCATGATTGCCGAATAGTAATGGAATTATTGATTTAATTTGATAAAGCTGCAACCTTTAGCTACATTTTAAGGGGTTTTTATTAAGGTAACCATACGCGTTTGGATTTTAAGCTAGGTTTTAAGGGTATTACTTTTAAAATAAACATATAAATTCATATTTTACAAGCATTTTGATATCGATTTTGCAGTAGGCAGCCATTTAATGTCACTCTTGCGCATCGATCTGTTCATGATTGCCGAATAGTAATGGAATTATTGATTTAATTTGATAAAGCTGCAATCTTTAGCTACATTTTAAGGGGTTTTTATTAAGGTAACCATACGCGTTTGGATTTTAAGCTAGGTTTTAAGGGTATTACTTTTAAAATAAACATATAAATTCATATTTTACAAGCATTTTGATATCGATTTTGCTGTAGGCAGCCATTTAATGTCACTCTTGCGCATCGATCTGTTCATGATTGCCGAATAGTAATGGAATTATTGATTTAATTTGATAAAGCTGCAACCTTTAGCTACATTTTAAGGGGTTTTTATTAAGCAGACCATACGCGTTTGGATTTTAAGCTAGGTTTTAAGGGTATTACTTTTAAAATAAACATATAAATTCATATTTTACAAGCATTTTGATATCGATTTTGCAGTAGGCAGCCATTTAATGTCACTCTTGCGCATCGATCTGTTCATGATTGCCGAATAGTAATGGAATTATTGATTTAATTTGATAAAGCTGCAACCTTTAGCTACATTTTAAGGGGTTTTTATTAAGGTAACCATACGCGTTTGGATTTTAAGCTAGGTTTTAAGGGTATTACTTTTAAAATAAACATATAAATTCATATTTTACAAGCATTTTGATATCGATTTTGCAGTAGGCAGCCATTTAATGTCACTCTTGCGCATCGATCTGTTCATGATTGCCGAATAGTAATGGAATTATTGATTTAATTTGATAAAGCTGCAACCTTTAGCTACATTTTAAGGGGTTTTTATTAAGGTAACCATATGCGTTTGGATTTTAAGCTAGGTTTTAAGGGTATTACTTTTAAAATAAACATATAAATTCATATTTTACAAGCATTTTGATATCGATTTTGCAGTAGGCAGCCATTTAATGTCACTCTTGCGCATCGATCTGTTCATGATTGCCGAATAGTAATGGAATTATTGATTTAATTTGATAAAGCTGCAACCTTTAGCTACATTTTAAGGGGTTTTTATTAAGGTAACCATACGCGTTTGGATTTTAAGCTAGGTTTTAAGGGTATTACTTTTAAAATAAACATATAAATTCATATTTTACAAGCATTTTGATATCGATTTTGCAGTAGGCAGCCATTTAATGTCACTCTTGCGCATCGATCTGTTCATGATTGCCGAATAGTAATGGAATTATTGATTTAATTTGATAAAGCTGCAACCTTTAGCTACATTTTAAGGGGTTTTTATTAAGGTAACCATACGCGTTTGGATTTTAAGCTAGGTTTTAAGGGTATTACTTTTAAAATAAACATATAAATTCATATTTTACAAGCATTTTGATATCGATTTTGCAGTAGGCAGCCATTTAATGTCACTCTTGCGCATCGATCTGTTCATGATTGCCGAATAGTAATGGAATTATTGATTTAATTTGATAAAGCTGCAACCTTTAGCTACATTTTAAGGGGTTTTTATTAAGGTAACCATACGCGTTTGGATTTTAAGCTAGGTTTTAAGGGTATTACTTTTAAAATAAACATATAAATTCATATTTTACAAGCATTTTGATATCGATTTTGCAGTAGGCAGCCATTTAATGTCACTCTTGCGCATCGATCTGTTCATGATTGCCGAATAGTAATGGAATTATTGATTTAATTTGATAAAGCTGCAACCTTTAGCTACATTTTAAGGGGTTTTTATTAAGGTAACCATACGCGTTTGGATTTTAAGCTAGGTTTTAAGGGTATTACTTTTAAAATAAACATATAAATTCATATTTTACAAGCATTTTGATATCGATTTTGCAGTATTTAATTTGATAAAGCTGCAACCTTTAGCTACATTTTAAGGGGTTTTTATTAAGGTAACCATACGCGTTTGGATTTTAAGCTAGGTTTTAAGGGTATTACTTTTAAAATAAACATATAAATTCATATTTTACAAGCATTTTGATATCGATTTTGCAGTAGGCAGCCATTTAATGTCACTCTTGCGCATCGATCTGTTCATGATTGCCGAATAGTAATGGAATTATTGATTTAATTTGATAAAGCTGCAACCTTTAGCTACATTTTAAGGGGTTTTTATTAAGGTAACCATACGCGTTTGGATTTTAAGCTAGGTTTTAAGGGTATTACTTTTAAAATAAACATATAAATTCATATTTTACAAGCATTTTGATATCGATTTTGCAGTAGGCAGCCATTTAATGTCACTCTTGCGCATCGATCTGTTCATGATTGCCGAATAGTAATGGAATTATTGATTTAATTTGATAAAGCTGCAACCTTTAGCTACATTTTAAGGGGTTTTTATTAAGGTAACCATACGCGTTTGGATTTTAAGCTAGGTTTTAAGGGTATTACTTTTAAAATAAACATATAAATTCATATTTTACAAGCATTTTGATATCGATTTTGCAGTAGGCAGCCATTTAATGTCACTCTTGCGCATCGATCTGTTCATGATTGCCGAATAGTAATGGAATTATTGATTTAATTTGATAAAGCTGCAACCTTTAGCTACATTTTAAGGGGTTTTTATTAAGGTAACCATACGCGTTTGGATTTTAAGCTAGGTTTTAAGGGTATTACTTTTAAAATAAACATATAAATTCATATTTTACAAGCATTTTGATATCGATTTTGCAGTAGGCAGCCATTTAATGTCACTCTTGCGCATCGATCTGTTCATGATTGCCGAATAGTAATGGAATTATTGATTTAATTTGATAAAGCTGCAACCTTTAGCTACATTTTAAGGGGTTTTTATTAAGGTAACCATACGCGTTTGGATTTTAAGCTAGGTTTTAAGGGTATTACTTTTAAAATAAACATATAAATTCATATTTTACAAGCATTTTGATATCGATTTTGCAGTAGGCAGCCATTTAATGTCACTCTTGCGCATCGATCTGTTCATGATTGCCGAATAGTAATGGAATTATTGATTTAATTTGATAAAGCTGCAACCTTTAGCTACATTTTAAGGGGTTTTTATTAAGGTAACCATACGCGTTTGGATTTTAAGCTAGGTTTTAAGGGTATTACTTTTAAAATAAACATATAAATTCATATTTTACAAGCATTTTGATATCGATTTTGCAGTGTTTAATTTGATAAAGCTGCAACCTTTAGCTACATTTTAAGGGGTTTTTATTAAGGTAACCATACGCGTTTGGATTTTAAGCTAGGTTTTAAGGGTATTACTTTTAAAATAAACATATAAATTCATATTTTACAAGCATTTTGATATCGATTTTGCAGTAGGCAGCCATTTAATGTCACTCTTGCGCATCGATCTGTTCATGATTGCCGAATAGTAATGGAATTATTGATTTAATTTGATAAAGCTGCAACCTTTAGCTACATTTTAAGGGGTTTTTATTAAGGTAACCATACGCGTTTGGATTTTAAGCTAGGTTTTAAGGGTATTACTTTTAAAATAAACATATAAATTCATATTTTACAAGCATTTTGATATCGATTTTGCAGTAGGCAGCCATTTAATGTCACTCTTGCGCATCGATCTGTTCATGATTGCCGAATAGTAATGGAATTATTGATTTAATTTGATAAAGCTGCAACCTTTAGCTACATTTTAAGGGGTTTTTATTAAGGTAACCATACGCGTTTGGATTTTAAGCTAGGTTTTAAGGGTATTACTTTTAAAATAAACATATAAATTCATATTTTACAAGCATTTTGATATCGATTTTGCAGTAGGCAGCCATTTAATGTCACTCTTGCGCATCGATCTGTTCATGATTGCCGAATAGTAATGGAATTATTGATTTAATTTGATAAAGCTGCAACCTTTAGCTAAATTTTAAGGGGTTTTTATTAAGGTAACCATACGCGTTTGGATTTTAAGCTAGGTTTTAAGGGTATTACTTTTAAAATAAACATATAAATTCATATTTTACAAGCATTTTGATATCGATTTTGCAGTAGGCAGCCATTTAATGTCACTCTTGCGCATCGATCTGTTCATGATTGCCGAATAGTAATGGAATTATTGATTTAATTTGATAAAGCTGCAACCTTTAGCTACATTTTAAGGGGTTTTTATTAAGGTAACCATACGCGTTTGGATTTTAAGCTAGGTTTTAAGGGTATTACTTTTAAAATAAACATATAAATTCATATTTTACAAGCATTTTGATATCGATTTTGCAGTAGGCAGCCATTTAATGTCACTCTTGCGCATCGATCTGTTCATGATTGCCGAATAGTAATGGAATTATTGATTTAATTTGATAAAGCTGCAACCTTTAGCTACATTTTAAGGGGTTTTTATTAAGGTAACCATACGCGTTTGGATTTTAAGCTAGGTTTTAAGGGTATTACTTTTAAAATAAACATATAAATTCATATTTTACAAGCATTTTGATATCGATTTTGCAGTAGGCAGCCATTTAATGTCACTCTTGCGCATCGATCTGTTCATGATTGCCGAATAGTAATGGAATTATTGATTTAATTTGATAAAGCTGCAACCTTTAGCTACATTTTAAGGGGTTTTTATTAAGGTAACCATACGCGTTTGGATTTTAAGCTAGGTTTTAAGGGTATTACTTTTAAAATAAACATATAAATTCATATTTTACAAGCATTTTGATATCGATTTTGCAGTAGGCAGCCATTTAATGTCACTCTTGCGCATCGATCTGTTCATGATTGCCGAATAGTAATGGAATTATTGATTTAATTTGATAAAGCTGCAACCTTTAGCTACATTTTAAGGGGTTTTTATTAAGGTAACCATACGCGTTTGGATTTTAAGCTAGGTTTTAAGGGTATTACTTTTAAAATAAACATATAAATTCATATTTTACAAGCATTTTGATATCGATTTTGCAGTAGGCAGCCATTTAATGTCACTCTTGCGCATCGATCTGTTCATGATTGCCGAATAGTAATGGAATTATTGATTTAATTTGATAAAGCTGCAACCTTTAGCTACATTTTAAGGGGTTTTTATTAAGGTAACCATACGCGTTTGGATTTTAAGCTAGGTTTTAAGGGTATTACTTTTAAAATAAACATATAAATTCATATTTTACAAGCATTTTGATATCGATTTTGCAGTAGGCAGCCATTTAATGTCACTCTTGCGCATCGATCTGTTCATGATTGCCGAATAGTAATGGAATTATTGATTTAATTTGATAAAGCTGCAACCTTTAGCTACATTTTAAGGGGTTTTTATTAAGGTAACCATACGCGTTTGGATTTTAAGCTAGGTTTTAAGGGTATTACTTTTAAAATAAACATATAAATTCATATTTTACAAGCATTTTGATATCGATTTTGCAGTAGGCAGCCATTTAATGTCACTCTTGCGCATCGATCTGTTCATGATTGCCGAATAGTAATGGAATTATTGATTTAATTTGATAAAGCTGCAACCTTTAGCTACATTTTAAGGGGTTTTTATTAAGGTAACCATACGCGTTTGGATTTTAAGCTAGGTTTTAAGGGTATTACTTTTAAAATAAACATATAAATTCATATTTTACAAGCATTTTGATATCGATTTTGCAGTAGGCAGCCATTTAATGTCACTCTTGCGCATCGATCTGTTCATGATTGCCGAATAGTAATGGAATTATTGATTTAATTTGATAAAGCTGCAACCTTTAGCTACATTTTAAGGGGTTTTTATTAAGGTAACCATACGCGTTTGGATTTTAAGCTAGGTTTTAAGGGTATTACTTTTAAAATAAACATATAAATTCATATTTTACAAGCATTTTGATATCGATTTTGCAGTAGGCAGCCATTTAATGTCACTCTTGCGCATCGATCTGTTCATGATTGCCGAATAGTAATGGAATTATTGATTTAATTTGATAAAGCTGCAACCTTTAGCTACATTTTAAGGGGTTTTTATTAAGGTAACCATACGCGTTTGGATTTTAAGCTAGGTTTTAAGGGTATTACTTTTAAAATAAACATATAAATTCATATTTTACAAGCATTTTGATATCGATTTTGCAGTAGGCAGCCATTTAATGTCACTCTTGCGCATCGATCTGTTCATGATTGCCGAATAGTAATGGAATTATTGATTTAATTTGATAAAGCTGCAACCTTTAGCTACATTTTAAGGGGTTTTTATTAAGGTAACCATACGCGTTTGGATTTTAAGCTAGGTTTTAAGGGTATTACTTTTAAAATAAACATATAAATTCATATTTTACAAGCATTTTGATATCGATTTTGCAGTAGGCAGCCATTTAATGTCACTCTTGCGCATCGATCTGTTCATGATTGCCGAATAGTAATGGAATTATTGATTTAATTTGATAAAGCTGCAACCTTTAGCTACATTTTAAGGGGTTTTTATTAAGGTAACCATACGCGTTTGGATTTTAAGCTAGGTTTTAAGGGTATTACTTTTAAAATAAACATATAAATTCATATTTTACAAGCATTTTGATATCGATTTTGCAGTAGGCAGCCATTTAATGTCACTCTTGCGCATCGATCTGTTCATGATTGCCGAATAGTAATGGAATTATTGATTTAATTTGATAAAGCTGCAACCTTTAGCTACATTTTAAGGGGTTTTTATTAAGGTAACCATACGCGTTTGGATTTTAAGCTAGGTTTTAAGGGTATTACTTTTAAAATAAACATATAAATTCATATTTTACAAGCATTTTGATATCGATTTTGCAGTAGGCAGCCATTTAATGTCACTCTTGCGCATCGATCTGTTCATGATTGCCGAATAGTAATGGAATTATTGATTTAATTTGATAAAGCTGCAACCTTTAGCTACATTTTAAGGGGTTTTTATTAAGGTAACCATACGCGTTTGGATTTTAAGCTAGGTTTTAAGGGTATTACTTTTAAAATAAACATATAAATTCATATTTTACAAGCATTTTGATATCGATTTTGCAGTAGGCATAAATGTCACCCTTCTTGCGCATCGATCTGTTCAATAAAAAGATATGCCGAATAGTAATGGAATTATTGATTTAATTTGATAAAGCTGCAACCTTTTGCTACATTTTAAGGGTTTTATTAAGGTAACCATACGCGTTTGGATTTTAAGCTAGGTTTTAAGGGTATTACTTTTAAATAAACATATAATTCATATTTTACAAGCATTTTGATATCGATTTGCAGTAGGCAGCCATTTAAGGTCACTCTTGGCATCGATCTGTTCATGAATTGCCGAATAGTAATGGAATTATTTGATTAATTTGAATAAAGCTGCAACCTTTAGCTACATTTTAAGGGTTTTTATTAAGGTAACCATACGCGTTTGGATTTTAAGCTAGGTTTTAAGGGTATTACTTTTAAATAAACATATAAATTTCATATTTTACAAGCATTTTGATATCGATTTTGCTGTAGCAGCCATATAATGTCCAGCTTGCGCATCGATCTGTTCATGATTGCCGAATAGTAATGGAATTATTGATTTAATTTGATAAAGCTGCAACCTTTAGCTACATTTTAAGGGGGTTTTATTAAGGTAACCATACGCGTTTGGATTTTAAGCTAGGTTTTAAGGGTATTACTTTTAAAATAAACATATAAATTCATATTTTACAAGCATTTTGATATCGATTTTGCAGTAGGCAGCCATTTAATGTCACTCTTGCGCATCGATCTGTTCATGATTGCCGAATAGTAATGGAATTATTGATTTAATTTGATAAAGCTGCAACCTTTAGCTACATTTTAAGGGGTTTTTATTAAGGTAACCATACGCGTTTGGATTTTAAGCTAGGTTTTAAGGGTATTACTTTTAAAATAAACATATAAATTCATATTTTACAAGCATTTTGATATCGATTTTGCAGTAGGCAGCCATTTAATGTCACTCTTGCGCATCGATCTGTTCATGATTGCCGAATAGTAATGGAATTATTGATTTAATTTGATAAAGCTGCAACCTTTAGCTACATTTTAAGGGGTTTTTATTAAGGTAACCATACGCGTTTGGATTTTAAGCTAGGTTTTAAGGGTATTACTTTTAAAATAAACATATAAATTCATATTTTACAAGCATTTTGATATCGATTTTGCAGTAGGCAGCCATTTAATGTCACTCTTGCGCATCGATCTGTTCATGATTGCCGAATAGTAATGGAATTATTGATTTAATTTGATAAAGCTGCAACCTTTAGCTACATTTTAAGGGGTTTTTATTAAGGTAACCATACGCGTTTGGATTTTAAGCTAGGTTTTAAGGGTATTACTTTTAAAATAAACATATAAATTCATATTTTACAAGCATTTTGATATCGATTTTGCAGTAGGCAGCCATTTAATGTCACTCTTGCGCATCGATCTGTTCATGATTGCCGAATAGTAATGGAATTATTGATTTAATTTGATAAAGCTGCAACCTTTAGCTACATTTTAAGGGGTTTTTATTAAGGTAACCATACGCGTTTGGATTTTAAGCTAGGTTTTAAGGGTATTACTTTTAAAATAAACATATAAATTCATATTTTACAAGCATTTTGATATCGATTTTGCAGTAGGCAGCCATTTAATGTCACTCTTGCGCATCGATCTGTTCATGATTGCCGAATAGTAATGGAATTATTGATTTAATTTGATAAAGCTGCAACCTTTAGCTACATTTTAAGGGGTTTTTATTAAGGTAACCATACGCGTTTGGATTTTAAGCTAGGTTTTAAGGGTATTACTTTTAAAATAAACATATAAATTCATATTTTACAAGCATTTTGATATCGATTTTGCAGTAGGCAGCCATTTAATGTCACTCTTGCGCATCGATCTGTTCATGATTGCCGAATAGTAATGGAATTATTGATTTAATTTGATAAAGCTGCAACCTTTAGCTACATTTTAAGGGGTTTTTATTAAGGTAACCATACGCGTTTGGATTTTAAGCTAGGTTTTAAGGGTATTACTTTTAAAATAAACATATAAATTCATATTTTACAAGCATTTTGATATCGATTTTGCAGTAGGCAGCCATTTAATGTCACTCTTGCGCATCGATCTGTTCATGATTGCCGAATAGTAATGGAATTATTGATTTAATTTGATAAAGCTGCAACCTTTAGCTACATTTTAAGGGGTTTTTATTAAGGTAACCATACGCGTTTGGATTTTAAGCTAGGTTTTAAGGGTATTACTTTTAAAATAAACATATAAATTCATATTTTACAAGCATTTTGATATCGATTTTGCAGTAGGCAGCCATTTAATGTCACTCTTGCGCATCGATCTGTTCATGATTGCCGAATAGTAATGGAATTATTGATTTAATTTGATAAAGCTGCAACCTTTAGCTACATTTTAAGGGGTTTTTATTAAGGTAACCATACGCGTTTGGATTTTAAGCTAGGTTTTAAGGGTATTACTTTTAAAATAAACATATAAATTCATATTTTACAAGCATTTTGATATCGATTTTGCAGTAGGCAGCCATTTAATGTCACTCTTGCGCATCGATCTGTTCATGATTGCCGAATAGTAATGGAATTATTGATTTAATTTGATAAAGCTGCAACCTTTAGCTACATTTTAAGGGGTTTTTATTAAGGTAACCATACGCGTTTGGATTTTAAGCTAGGTTTTAAGGGTATTACTTTTAAAATAAACATATAAATTCATATTTTACAAGCATTTTGATATCGATTTTGCAGTAGGCAGCCATTTAATGTCACTCTTGCGCATCGATCTGTTCATGATTGCCGAATAGTAATGGAATTATTGATTTAATTTGATAAAGCTGCAACCTTTAGCTACATTTTAAGGGGTTTTTATTAAGGTAACCATACGCGTTTGGATTTTAAGCTAGGTTTTAAGGGTATTACTTTTAAAATAAACATATAAATTCATATTTTACAAGCATTTTGATATCGATTTTGCAGTAGGCAGCCATTTAATGTCACTCTTGCGCATCGATCTGTTCATGATTGCCGAATAGTAATGGAATTATTGATTTAATTTGATAAAGCTGCAACCTTTAGCTACATTTTAAGGGGTTTTTATTAAGGTAACCATACGCGTTTGGATTTTAAGCTAGGTTTTAAGGGTATTACTTTTAAAATAAACATATAAATTCATATTTTACAAGCATTTTGATATCGATTTTGCAGTAGGCAGCCATTTAATGTCACTCTTGCGCATCGATCTGTTCATGATTGCCGAATAGTAATGGAATTATTGATTTAATTTGATAAAGCTGCAACCTTTAGCTACATTTTAAGGGGTTTTTATTAAGGTAACCATACGCGTTTGGATTTTAAGCTAGGTTTTAAGGGTATTACTTTTAAAATAAACATATAAATTCATATTTTACAAGCATTTTGATATCGATTTTGCAGTAGGCAGCCATTTAATGTCACTCTTGCGCATCGATCTGTTCATGATTGCCGAATAGTAATGGAATTATTGATTTAATTTGATAAAGCTGCAACCTTTAGCTACATTTTAAGGGGTTTTTATTAAGGTAACCATACGCGTTTGGATTTTAAGCTAGGTTTTAAGGGTATTACTTTTAAAATAAACATATAAATTCATATTTTACAAGCATTTTGATATCGATTTTGCAGTAGGCAGCCATTTAATGTCACTCTTGCGCATCGATCTGTTCATGATTGCCGAATAGTAATGGAATTATTGATTTAATTTGATAAAGCTGCAACCTTTAGCTACATTTTAAGGGGTTTTTATTAAGGTAACCATACGCGTTTGGATTTTAAGCTAGGTTTTAAGGGTATTACTTTTAAAATAAACATATAAATTCATATTTTACAAGCATTTTGATATCGATTTTGCAGTAGGCAGCCATTTAATGTCACTCTTGCGCATCGATCTGTTCATGATTGCCGAATAGTAATGGAATTATTGATTTAATTTGATAAAGCTGCAACCTTTAGCTACATTTTAAGGGGTTTTTATTAAGGTAACCATACGCGTTTGGATTTTAAGCTAGGTTTTAAGGGTATTACTTTTAAAATAAACATATAAATTCATATTTTACAAGCATTTTGATATCGATTTTGCAGTAGGCAGCCATTTAATGTCACTCTTGCGCATCGATCTGTTCATGATTGCCGAATAGTAATGGAATTATTGATTTAATTTGATAAAGCTGCAACCTTTAGCTACATTTTAAGGGGTTTTTATTAAGGTAACCATACGCGTTTGGATTTTAAGCTAGGTTTTAAGGGTATTACTTTTAAAATAAACATATAAATTCATATTTTACAAGCATTTTGATATCGATTTTGCAGTAGGCAGCCATTTAATGTCACTCTTGCGCATCGATCTGTTCATGATTGCCGAATAGTAATGGAATTATTGATTTAATTTGATAAAGCTGCAACCTTTAGCTACATTTTAAGGGGTTTTTATTAAGGTAACCATACGCGTTTGGATTTTAAGCTAGGTTTTAAGGGTATTACTTTTAAAATAAACATATAAATTCATATTTTACAAGCATTTTGATATCGATTTTGCAGTAGGCAGCCATTTAATGTCACTCTTGCGCATCGATCTGTTCATGATTGCCGAATAGTAATGGAATTATTGATTTAATTTGATAAAGCTGCAACCTTTAGCTACATTTTAAGGGGTTTTTATTAAGGTAACCATACGCGTTTGGATTTTAAGCTAGGTTTTAAGGGTATTACTTTTAAAATAAACATATAAATTCATATTTTACAAGCATTTTGATATCGATTTTGCAGTAGGCAGCCATTTAATGTCACTCTTGCGCATCGATCTGTTCATGATTGCCGAATAGTAATGGAATTATTGATTTAATTTGATAAAGCTGCAACCTTTAGCTACATTTTAAGGGGTTTTTATTAAGGTAACCATACGCGTTTGGATTTTAAGCTAGGTTTTAAGGGTATTACTTTTAAAATAAACATATAAATTCATATTTTACAAGCATTTTGATATCGATTTTGCAGTAGGCAGCCATTTAATGTCACTCTTGCGCATCGATCTGTTCATGATTGCCGAATAGTAATGGAATTATTGATTTAATTTGATAAAGCTGCAACCTTTAGCTACATTTTAAGGGGTTTTTATTAAGGTAACCATACGCGTTTGGATTTTAAGCTAGGTTTTAAGGGTATTACTTTTAAAATAAACATATAAATTCATATTTTACAAGCATTTTGATATCGATTTTGCAGTAGGCAGCCATTTAATGTCACTCTTGCGCATCGATCTGTTCATGATTGCCGAATAGTAATGGAATTATTGATTTAATTTGATAAAGCTGCAACCTTTAGCTACATTTTAAGGGGTTTTTATTAAGGTAACCATACGCGTTTGGATTTTAAGCTAGGTTTTAAGGGTATTACTTTTAAAATAAACATATAAATTCATATTTTACAAGCATTTTGATATCGATTTTGCAGTAGGCAGCCATTTAATGTCACTCTTGCGCATCGATCTGTTCATGATTGCCGAATAGTAATGGAATTATTGATTTAATTTGATAAAGCTGCAACCTTTAGCTACATTTTAAGGGGTTTTTATTAAGGTAACCATACGCGTTTGGATTTTAAGCTAGGTTTTAAGGGTATTACTTTTAAAATAAACATATAAATTCATATTTTACAAGCATTTTGATATCGATTTTGCAGTAGGCAGCCATTTAATGTCACTCTTGCGCATCGATCTGTTCATGATTGCCGAATAGTAATGGAATTATTGATTTAATTTGATAAAGCTGCAACCTTTAGCTACATTTTAAGGGGTTTTTATTAAGGTAACCATACGCGTTTGGATTTTAAGCTAGGTTTTAAGGGTATTACTTTTAAAATAAACATATAAATTCATATTTTACAAGCATTTTGATATCGATTTTGCAGTAGGCAGCCATTTAATGTCACTCTTGCGCATCGATCTGTTCATGATTGCCGAATAGTAATGGAATTATTGATTTAATTTGATAAAGCTGCAACCTTTAGCTACATTTTAAGGGGTTTTTATTAAGGTAACCATACGCGTTTGGATTTTAAGCTAGGTTTTAAGGGTATTACTTTTAAAATAAACATATAAATTCATATTTTACAAGCATTTTGATATCGATTTTGCAGTAGGCAGCCATTTAATGTCACTCTTGCGCATCGATCTGTTCATGATTGCCGAATAGTAATGGAATTATTGATTTAATTTGATAAAGCTGCAACCTTTAGCTACATTTTAAGGGGTTTTTATTAAGGTAACCATACGCGTTTGGATTTTAAGCTAGGTTTTAAGGGTATTACTTTTAAAATAAACATATAAATTCATATTTTACAAGCATTTTGATATCGATTTTGCAGTAGGCAGCCATTTAATGTCACTCTTGCGCATCGATCTGTTCATGATTGCCGAATAGTAATGGAATTATTGATTTAATTTGATAAAGCTGCAACCTTTAGCTACATTTTAAGGGGTTTTTATTAAGGTAACCATACGCGTTTGGATTTTAAGCTAGGTTTTAAGGGTATTACTTTTAAAATAAACATATAAATTCATATTTTACAAGCATTTTGATATCGATTTTGCAGTAGGCAGCCATTTAATGTCACTCTTGCGCATCGATCTGTTCATGATTGCCGAATAGTAATGGAATTATTGATTTAATTTGATAAAGCTGCAACCTTTAGCTACATTTTAAGGGGTTTTTATTAAGGTAACCATACGCGTTTGGATTTTAAGCTAGGTTTTAAGGGTATTACTTTTAAAATAAACATATAAATTCATATTTTACAAGCATTTTGATATCGATTTTGCAGTAGGCAGCCATTTAATGTCACTCTTGCGCATCGATCTGTTCATGATTGCCGAATAGTAATGGAATTATTGATTTAATTTGATAAAGCTGCAACCTTTAGCTACATTTTAAGGGGTTTTTATTAAGGTAACCATACGCGTTTGGATTTTAAGCTAGGTTTTAAGGGTATTACTTTTAAAATAAACATATAAATTCATATTTTACAAGCATTTTGATATCGATTTTGCAGTAGGCAGCCATTTAATGTCACTCTTGCGCATCGATCTGTTCATGATTGCCGAATAGTAATGGAATTATTGATTTAATTTGATAAAGCTGCAACCTTTAGCTACATTTTAAGGGGTTTTTATTAAGGTAACCATACGCGTTTGGATTTTAAGCTAGGTTTTAAGGGTATTACTTTTAAAATAAACATATAAATTCATATTTTACAAGCATTTTGATATCGATTTTGCAGTAGGCAGCCATTTAATGTCACTCTTGCGCATCGATCTGTTCATGATTGCCGAATAGTAATGGAATTATTGATTTAATTTGATAAAGCTGCAACCTTTAGCTACATTTTAAGGGGTTTTTATTAAGGTAACCATACGCGTTTGGATTTTAAGCTAGGTTTTAAGGGTATTACTTTTAAAATAAACATATAAATTCATATTTTACAAGCATTTTGATATCGATTTTGCAGTAGGCAGCCATTTAATGTCACTCTTGCGCATCGATCTGTTCATGATTGCCGAATAGTAATGGAATTATTGATTTAATTTGATAAAGCTGCAACCTTTAGCTACATTTTAAGGGGTTTTTATTAAGGTAACCATACGCGTTTGGATTTTAAGCTAGGTTTTAAGGGTATTACTTTTAAAATAAACATATAAATTCATATTTTACAAGCATTTTGATATCGATTTTGCAGTAGGCAGCCATTTAATGTCACTCTTGCGCATCGATCTGTTCATGATTGCCGAATAGTAATGGAATTATTGATTTAATTTGATAAAGCTGCAACCTTTAGCTACATTTTAAGGGGTTTTTATTAAGGTAACCATACGCGTTTGGATTTTAAGCTAGGTTTTAAGGGTATTACTTTTAAAATAAACATATAAATTCATATTTTACAAGCATTTTGATATCGATTTTGCAGTAGGCAGCCATTTAATGTCACTCTTGCGCATCGATCTGTTCATGATTGCCGAATAGTAATGGAATTATTGATTTAATTTGATAAAGCTGCAACCTTTAGCTACATTTTAAGGGGTTTTTATTAAGGTAACCATACGCGTTTGGATTTTAAGCTAGGTTTTAAGGGTATTACTTTTAAAATAAACATATAAATTCATATTTTACAAGCATTTTGATATCGATTTTGCAGTAGGCAGCCATTTAATGTCACTCTTGCGCATCGATCTGTTCATGATTGCCGAATAGTAATGGAATTATTGATTTAATTTGATAAAGCTGCAACCTTTAGCTACATTTTAAGGGGTTTTTATTAAGGTAACCATACGCGTTTGGATTTTAAGCTAGGTTTTAAGGGTATTACTTTTAAAATAAACATATAAATTCATATTTTACAAGCATTTTGATATCGATTTTGCAGTAGGCAGCCATTTAATGTCACTCTTGCGCATCGATCTGTTCATGATTGCCGAATAGTAATGGAATTATTGATTTAATTTGATAAAGCTGCAACCTTTAGCTACATTTTAAGGGGTTTTTATTAAGGTAACCATACGCGTTTGGATTTTAAGCTAGGTTTTAAGGGTATTACTTTTAAAATAAACATATAAATTCATATTTTACAAGCATTTTGATATCGATTTTGCAGTAGGCAGCCATTTAATGTCACTCTTGCGCATCGATCTGTTCATGATTGCCGAATAGTAATGGAATTATTGATTTAATTTGATAAAGCTGCAACCTTTAGCTACATTTTAAGGGGTTTTTATTAAGGTAACCATACGCGTTTGGATTTTAAGCTAGGTTTTAAGGGTATTACTTTTAAAATAAACATATAAATTCATATTTTACAAGCATTTTGATATCGATTTTGCAGTAGGCAGCCATTTAATGTCACTCTTGCGCATCGATCTGTTCATGATTGCCGAATAGTAATGGAATTATTGATTTAATTTGATAAAGCTGCAACCTTTAGCTACATTTTAAGGGGTTTTTATTAAGGTAACCATACGCGTTTGGATTTTAAGCTAGGTTTTAAGGGTATTACTTTTAAAATAAACATATAAATTCATATTTTACAAGCATTTTGATATCGATTTTGCAGTAGGCAGCCATTTAATGTCACTCTTGCGCATCGATCTGTTCATGATTGCCGAATAGTAATGGAATTATTGATTTAATTTGATAAAGCTGCAACCTTTAGCTACATTTTAAGGGGTTTTTATTAAGGTAACCATACGCGTTTGGATTTTAAGCTAGGTTTTAAGGGTATTACTTTTAAAATAAACATATAAATTCATATTTTACAAGCATTTTGATATCGATTTTGCAGTAGGCAGCCATTTAATGTCACTCTTGCGCATCGATCTGTTCATGATTGCCGAATAGTAATGGAATTATTGATTTAATTTGATAAAGCTGCAACCTTTAGCTACATTTTAAGGGGTTTTTATTAAGGTAACCATACGCGTTTGGATTTTAAGCTAGGTTTTAAGGGTATTACTTTTAAAATAAACATATAAATTCATATTTTACAAGCATTTTGATATCGATTTTGCAGTAGGCAGCCATTTAATGTCACTCTTGCGCATCGATCTGTTCATGATTGCCGAATAGTAATGGAATTATTGATTTAATTTGATAAAGCTGCAACCTTTAGCTACATTTTAAGGGGTTTTTATTAAGGTAACCATACGCGTTTGGATTTTAAGCTAGGTTTTAAGGGTATTACTTTTAAAATAAACATATAAATTCATATTTTACAAGCATTTTGATATCGATTTTGCAGTAGGCAGCCATTTAATGTCACTCTTGCGCATCGATCTGTTCATGATTGCCGAATAGTAATGGAATTATTGATTTAATTTGATAAAGCTGCAACCTTTAGCTACATTTTAAGGGGTTTTTATTAAGGTAACCATACGCGTTTGGATTTTAAGCTAGGTTTTAAGGGTATTACTTTTAAAATAAACATATAAATTCATATTTTACAAGCATTTTGATATCGATTTTGCAGTAGGCAGCCATTTAATGTCACTCTTGCGCATCGATCTGTTCATGATTGCCGAATAGTAATGGAATTATTGATTTAATTTGATAAAGCTGCAACCTTTAGCTACATTTTAAGGGGTTTTTATTAAGGTAACCATACGCGTTTGGATTTTAAGCTAGGTTTTAAGGGTATTACTTTTAAAATAAACATATAAATTCATATTTTACAAGCATTTTGATATCGATTTTGCAGTAGGCAGCCATTTAATGTCACTCTTGCGCATCGATCTGTTCATGATTGCCGAATAGTAATGGAATTATTGATTTAATTTGATAAAGCTGCAACCTTTAGCTACATTTTAAGGGGTTTTTATTAAGGTAACCATACGCGTTTGGATTTTAAGCTAGGTTTTAAGGGTATTACTTTTAAAATAAACATATAAATTCATATTTTACAAGCATTTTGATATCGATTTTGCAGTAGGCAGCCATTTAATGTCACTCTTGCGCATCGATCTGTTCATGATTGCCGAATAGTAATGGAATTATTGATTTAATTTGATAAAGCTGCAACCTTTAGCTACATTTTAAGGGGTTTTTATTAAGGTAACCATACGCGTTTGGATTTTAAGCTAGGTTTTAAGGGTACTTACTTACTTACTTAACTGGCCATAACAACCCGTTATCGGGTTACGGCCTGCCGCAAAACTTCTCTCCAGGCGCCTCTGCTTCGCGCGCGCCTTCTCCAGTTGGTCACACCAAGAGATACCAGGGCCTCTTCCACTTGGTCCTTCCACCGGAGACATGGCCTCCCTCTTCGCCGTCGACCTCCAACCATCGCATCGAACACCTTTTTCGCCGGAGCTTCGTCGTCCATGCGGCAGACATGACCGAGCCAGCGTAGCCGCTGGATGTTAATTCGCTGCGCTACGTCCATGTCCTTATACAGCTCATACAGCTCGTTATTGGTTCGTATGCGATAGTCGTCACCAACACGAACAGGGCCGAAGATTTTGCGAAGTACCTTCCTCTCGAACACTCCAAGGGCCGCTATGTCGTTTCGTGTCATTGTCCATGCTTCAGCGCCATAGAGGAGCACGGGCAAGATGAGCGTCCTATAGAGTGCAAGTTTTGTCGGTCGAGAGAGGTCTCTACTTCTCAATTGCCTACCGAGACCGTAGTAGCACCTGTTGGCAAGAGTAATCCTTCGCTTTATCTCCAGACTGACATCATTGCTGCTGTTGATGGCGGTGCCAAGGTAGACGAATTCCTTGACAACTTCAAAGGTATACCTGTTGGCCTCGACGTGAGACCCTAGCCGCTGCGAGTCCCTGCGTGTAGACAGCATATACTTCGTCTTGCCCTCATTTACCACCAGACCCATTTTGGCAGATTCTCTTTCGATAGCAGCAAATGCAGCGGTGACATCTCGCTTGTTACGCCCGACGACATCAATGTCATCAGCGTAGGCAAGGAGCTGGACACTTTTGTTGAAGATTGTGCCATTACGATGTACACCGGCCTTGCGCAGAACACTCTCCATGGTGAAGTTGAAGAGGTCGCAGGACAAAGGATCGCCCTGTCTGAAACCTCGAACGGTATCAAAGGGGTCGGAGAGGTCACTTCCAACCTTGACGGAGCTGCGCGTATTGCTCAACGTCGCTCTGCAAAGTCTAACGAGCTTTGCAGGGATACCAAGTTCAGACAATGCGGCATATAGGCGATCCCTTATCGGGCTATGGAATGCTGCCTTGTAATCGATGAAGAGATGGTGTGTATCGATTTGGTTCTCATGGGTCTTCTCCAGGATTTGGCGTAGAGTGAATATCTGGTCGATGGTGGACTTACCAGGTCTAAAGCCGCACTGATAAGGTCCAATCAGCGCCTTGGCGAGTGGCTTTAATCTTTCACATAGTACGCTCGTCAGGACCTTGTATGCAATGGGAAGTAGGCTGATACCCCTGTAGTTGGCGCATATTGTTGGGTCGCCTTTCTTCAGCACAGGACAAAGGGCACTGAGGTTCCAATCGTTGGGCATTCGTTCCTCCAGCCATATTTTGCAAATGAGCTGATGCATGCACCCAATCAGCTCACCGCCGCCGGCCTTGAACAATTCAGCTGGTAGCCCATCCGGTCCTGCAGCTTTGTTGTTCTTGAGTCGCTGGATAGCGACCCGGACCTCGTCATGGCTGGGCGGTGGCACATCCACACCGTCGTCGTCGATTGGTGCCATCTGGACATCTTCACCACTGGCGGTATTGTTCCTTTCGTCGCCTGCAAGCAGCTTGGTGAAGTGCTCCTTCCACAACCTCAGCACACCCTGCGCATCCGTAACCAGATCCCCGTTTTCGTCTCTGCAAGAAGATGCCCCGGGCTTAAATCCTTCCGTGAGACGCTTAACTTTTTGGAAGAATTTTCGGGCGTCATTCCTGCTCCTGCACTCCTCGATTTCCTCACGCTCGCGCCTTTCTTGCTCCCGTTTCTTGCGTCTAAAAAGGCACCTCTCTTTCTTCCTCTCCTCCCGGTATTTTTCTGTCATGGCTCGCGTGGCGGCCGACTGCAGGGTCTTCTTGTAGGCAGCATTCTTCACTGCAGTGGCTGCGCGACACTCTTCATCGTACCATTGGTTTTTTGGTGGTGGGCGTCGAAAACCAAGGACATTTTCTGCGGCCTCGCGCATAGAGTGGGATAAATGAGCCCATAATCCGCCGATGTCATCAGGTGGAGAGGGGGAGCGACCGAGCTGGTTAGAGAGTTGAGCGGAGTAGGCTTCGGCTACCCCTTGTGATCGCAGCTTACTGATGTCCAGCTTTCTTCGCAAACTAGGTTGTGCGGTCTTCGCTGCGCAAAGACGCATGCGTACCTTGGCTGCAACAAGGTAGTGGTCCGAGTCGATGTTGGGTCCTCGGAACGTGCGCACATCTAGAATGCTAGAAGCATGCCTTCCATCAATCACAATGTGATCAATCTGGTTGCGGGTGGATTGATCGGGGGATAACCAGGTCGCCTTATGGATATCGAGGTGCTGGAATCTGGTGCTACTAACTACCATGTTTCGTGCCGCGGCGAAATCGATCAGCCTCAGACCGTTGTTCGAAGTGGTCCCATGGAGGCTGAACTGCCCGACTGTGGGGCCAAAGATGCCTTCTCGCCCGACCTTTGCGTTGAAGTCCCCGAGGACAATTTTGACGTCGTGGGCCGGGCACCTGTCGTAGACGTCCTCGAGCTTCGCATAGAAGGCATCCTTGGTCGCATCGTCCTTCTCTTCCGTCGGGGCGTGCGCGCAAATTAGGCTGATGCTAAAGTATTTAGCTTTGATGCGGATCGAAGCCAGCCGTTCGTTCACCGGAGTGAACCGAGAGACGTGGTGGCGAAGTCTCTTGCTGACCACAAATCCGCAGCCAAATTCGCGCTTCTCCGCATGGCAGCTGTAGTAGATATCGCAGTCTGCTCGCTTGGAGCAACCTTGTCCTGTCCATCGCATTTCCTGGATGGCGGTGATGTCAGCCTTACATTTCGTGAGGGCTTCCGCCAGTTGGATAGAGGCACCTTCCCTATAGAGGGTCCGGACATTCCAGGTGCATATCCTCAAATCATGGTCCTTGAATCGTTTGCTGTGGTCGTCAACATTGTGGGTTCCTTCCGAGGCTTGCTTTTTGGCTTTCATTGGTAGATGATTTTCCGTGGCGGGCACCAAACCCTGCGCACAACCCAAATTTTAAGTCCTGGGGATTGGACTCGCTGCACACATTAGTTCACTATTCAGCGGATGCCAAATAGCTATCCAGAAGGGCCGCGCGGAGGCTGTGCATCAGCTTGGATTGGACAGGGACAAGGATCGTTCTGGCGTTCGCCAGGTTGAACGCAATCAGAGACTTTACCTTGTATGTCCGCTCCCTTCCTTCCTTTTAAGGGTAAGGGTAAGGGTTTTAAGGGTATTACTTTTAAAATAAACATATAAATTCATATTTTACAAGCATTTTGATATCGATTTTGCAGTAGGCAGCCATTTAATGTCACTCTTGCGCATCGATCTGTTCATGATTGCCGAATAGTAATGGAATTATTGATTTAATTTGATAAAGCTGCAACCTTTAGCTACATTTTAAGGGGTTTTTATTAAGGTAACCATACGCGTTTGGATTTTAAGCTAGGTTTTAAGGGTATTACTTTTAAAATAAACATATAAATTCATATTTTACAAGCATTTTGATATCGATTTTGCAGTAGGCAGCCATTTAATGTCACTCTTGCGCATCGATCTGTTCATGATTGCCGAATAGTAATGGAATTATTGATTTAATTTGATAAAGCTGCAACCTTTAGCTACATTTTAAGGGGTTTTTATTAAGGTAACCATACGCGTTTGGATTTTAAGCTAGGTTTTAAGGGTATTACTTTTAAAATAAACATATAAATTCATATTTTACAAGCATTTTGATATCGATTTTGCAGTAGGCAGCCATTTAATGTCACTCTTGCGCATCGATCTGTTCATGATTGCCGAATAGTAATGGAATTATTGATTTAATTTGATAAAGCTGCAACCTTTAGCTACATTTTAAGGGGTTTTTATTAAGGTAACCATACGCGTTTGGATTTTAAGCTAGGTTTTAAGGGTATTACTTTTAAAATAAACATATAAATTCATATTTTACAAGCATTTTGATATCGATTTTGCAGTAGGCAGCCATTTAATGTCACTCTTGCGCATCGATCTGTTCATGATTGCCGAATAGTAATGGAATTATTGATTTAATTTGATAAAGCTGCAACCTTTAGCTACATTTTAAGGGGTTTTTATTAAGGTAACCATACGCGTTTGGATTTTAAGCTAGGTTTTAAGGGTATTACTTTTAAAATAAACATATAAATTCATATTTTACAAGCATTTTGATATCGATTTTGCAGTAGGCAGCCATTTAATGTCACTCTTGCGCATCGATCTGTTCATGATTGCCGAATAGTAATGGAATTATTGATTTAATTTGATAAAGCTGCAACCTTTAGCTACATTTTAAGGGGTTTTTATTAAGGTAACCATACGCGTTTGGATTTTAAGCTAGGTTTTAAGGGTATTACTTTTAAAATAAACATATAAATTCATATTTTACAAGCATTTTGATATCGATTTTGCAGTAGGCAGCCATTTAATGTCACTCTTGCGCATCGATCTGTTCATGATTGCCGAATAGTAATGGAATTATTGATTTAATTTGATAAAGCTGCAACCTTTAGCTACATTTTAAGGGGTTTTTATTAAGGTAACCATACGCGTTTGGATTTTAAGCTAGGTTTTAAGGGTATTACTTTTAAAATAAACATATAAATTCATATTTTACAAGCATTTTGATATCGATTTTGCAGTAGGCAGCCATTTAATGTCACTCTTGCGCATCGATCTGTTCATGATTGCCGAATAGTAATGGAATTATTGATTTAATTTGATAAAGCTGCAACCTTTAGCTACATTTTAAGGGGTTTTTATTAAGGTAACCATACGCGTTTGGATTTTAAGCTAGGTTTTAAGGGTATTACTTTTAAAATAAACATATAAATTCATATTTTACAAGCATTTTGATATCGATTTTGCAGTAGGCAGCCATTTAATGTCACTCTTGCGCATCGATCTGTTCATGATTGCCGAATAGTAATGGAATTATTGATTTAATTTGATAAAGCTGCAACCTTTAGCTACATTTTAAGGGGTTTTTATTAAGGTAACCATACGCGTTTGGATTTTAAGCTAGGTTTTAAGGGTAGTACTTTTAAAATAAACATATAAATTCATATTTTACAAGCATTTTGATATCGATTTTGCAGTAGGCAGCCATTTAATGTCACTCTTGCGCATCGATCTGTTCATGATTGCCGAATAGTAATGGAATTATTGATTTAATTTGATAATGCTGCAACCTTTAGCTACATTTTAAGGGGTTTTTATTAAGGTAACCATACGCGTTTGGATTTTAAGCTAGGTTTTAAGGGTATTACTTTTAAAATAAACATATAAATTCATATTTTACAAGCATTTTGATATCGATTTTGCAGTAGGCAGCCATTTAATGTCACTCTTGCGCATCGATCTGTTCATGATTGCCGAATAGTAATGGAATTATTGATTTAATTTGATAAAGCTGCAACCTTTAGCTACATTTTAAGGGGTTTTTATTAAGGTAACCATACGCGTTTGGATTTTAAGCTAGGTTTTAAGGGTATTACTTTTAAAATAAACATATAAATTCATATTTTA
Source organism: Melieria crassipennis (assembly GCA_963668005.1). NCBI lineage: Eukaryota > Metazoa > Arthropoda > Insecta > Diptera > Ulidiidae > Melieria > Melieria crassipennis. Next base: position 261,106 of record CAVLFC010000060.1, on the reverse strand, counting down.
CAAGCATTTTGATATCGATTTTGCAGTAGGCAGCCATTTAATGTCACTCTTGCGCATCGATCTGTTCATGATTGCCGAATAGTAATGGAATTATTGATTTAATTTGATAAAGCTGCAACCTTTAGCTACATTTTAAGGGGTTTTTATTAAGGTAACCATACGCGTTTGGATTTTAAGCTAGGTTTTAAGGGTATTACTTTTAAAATAAACATATAAATTCATATTTTACAAGCATTTTGATATCGATTTTGCAGTAGGCAGCCATTTAATGTCACTCTTGCGCATCGATCTGTTCATGATTGCCGAATAGTAATGGAATTATTGATTTAATTTGATAAAGCTGCAACCTTTAGCTACATTTTAAGGGGTTTTTATTAAGGTAACCATACGCGTTTGGATTTTAAGCTAGGTTTTAAGGGTATTACTTTTAAAATAAACATATAAATTCATATTTTACAAGCATTTTGATATCGATTTTGCAGTAGGCAGCCATTTAATGTCACTCTTGCGCATCGATCTGTTCATGATTGCCGAATAGTAATGGAATTATTGATTTAATTTGATAAAGCTGCAACCTTTAGCTACATTTTAAGGGGTTTTTATTAAGGTAACCATACGCGTTTGGATTTTAAGCTAGGTTTTAAGGGTATTACTTTTAAAATAAACATATAAATTCATATTTTACAAGCATTTTGATATCGATTTTGCAGTAGGCAGCCATTTAATGTCACTCTTGCGCATCGATCTGTTCATGATTGCCGAATAGTAATGGAATTATTGATTTAATTTGATAAAGCTGCAACCTTTAGCTACATTTTAAGGGGTTTTTATTAAGGTAACCATACGCGTTTGGATTTTAAGCTAGGTTTTAAGGGTATTACTTTTAAAATAAACATATAAATTCATATTTTACAAGCATTTTGATATCGATTTTGCAGTAGGCAGCCATTTAATGTCACTCTTGCGCATCGATCTGTTCATGATTGCCGAATAGTAATGGAATTATTGATTTAATTTGATAAAGCTGCAACCTTTAGCTACATTTTAAGGGGTTTTTATTAAGGTAACCATACGCGTTTGGATTTTAAGCTAGGTTTTAAGGGTATTACTTTTAAAATAAACATATAAATTCATATTTTACAAGCATTTTGATATCGATTTTGCAGTAGGCAGCCATTTAATGTCACTCTTGCGCATCGATCTGTTCATGATTGCCGAATAGTAATGGAATTATTGATTTAATTTGATAAAGCTGCAACCTTTAGCTACATTTTAAGGGGTTTTTATTAAGGTAACCATACGCGTTTGGATTTTAAGCTAGGTTTTAAGGGTATTACTTTTAAAATAAACATATAAATTCATATTTTACAAGCATTTTGATATCGATTTTGCAGTAGGCAGCCATTTAATGTCACTCTTGCGCATCGATCTGTTCATGATTGCCGAATAGTAATGGAATTATTGATTTAATTTGATAAAGCTGCAACCTTTAGCTACATTTTAAGGGGTTTTTATTAAGGTAACCATACGCGTTTGGATTTTAAGCTAGGTTTTAAGGGTATTACTTTTAAAATAAACATATAAATTCATATTTTACAAGCATTTTGATATCGATTTTGCAGTAGGCAGCCATTTAATGTCACTCTTGCGCATCGATCTGTTCATGATTGCCGAATAGTAATGGAATTATTGATTTAATTTGATAAAGCTGCAACCTTTAGCTACATTTTAAGGGGTTTTTATTAAGGTAACCATACGCGTTTGGATTTTAAGCTAGGTTTTAAGGGTATTACTTTTAAAATAAACATATAAATTCATATTTTACAAGCATTTTGATATCGATTTTGCAGTAGGCAGCCATTTAATGTCACTCTTGCGCATCGATCTGTTCATGATTGCCGAATAGTAATGGAATTATTGATTTAATTTGATAAAGCTGCAACCTTTAGCTACATTTTAAGGGGTTTTTATTAAGGTAACCATACGCGTTTGGATTTTAAGCTAGGTTTTAAGGGTATTACTTTTAAAATAAACATATAAATTCATATTTTACAAGCATTTTGATATCGATTTTGCAGTAGGCAGCCATTTAATGTCACTCTTGCGCATCGATCTGTTCATGATTGCCGAATAGTAATGGAATTATTGATTTAATTTGATAAAGCTGCAACCTTTAGCTACATTTTAAGGGGTTTTTATTAAGGTAACCATACGCGTTTGGATTTTAAGCTAGGTTTTAAGGGTATTACTTTTAAAATAAACATATAAATTCATATTTTACAAGCATTTTGATATCGATTTTGCAGTAGGCAGCCATTTAATGTCACTCTTGCGCATCGATCTGTTCATGATTGCCGAATAGTAATGGAATTATTGATTTAATTTGATAAAGCTGCAACCTTTAGCTACATTTTAAGGGGTTTTTATTAAGGTAACCATACGCGTTTGGATTTTAAGCTAGGTTTTAAGGGTATTACTTTTAAAATAAACATATAAATTCATATTTTACAAGCATTTTGATATCGATTTTGCAGTAGGCAGCCATTTAATGTCACTCTTGCGCATCGATCTGTTCATGATTGCCGAATAGTAATGGAATTATTGATTTAATTTGATAAAGCTGCAACCTTTAGCTACATTTTAAGGGGTTTTTATTAAGGTAACCATACGCGTTTGGATTTTAAGCTAGGTTTTAAGGGTATTACTTTTAAAATAAACATATAAATTCATATTTTACAAGCATTTTGATATCGATTTTGCAGTAGGCAGCCATTTAATGTCACTCTTGCGCATCGATCTGTTCATGATTGCCGAATAGTAATGGAATTATTGATTTAATTTGATAAAGCTGCAACCTTTAGCTACATTTTAAGGGGTTTTTATTAAGGTAACCATACGCGTTTGGATTTTAAGCTAGGTTTTAAGGGTATTACTTTTAAAATAAACATATAAATTCATATTTTACAAGCATTTTGATATCGATTTTGCAGTAGGCAGCCATTTAATGTCACTCTTGCGCATCGATCTGTTCATGATTGCCGAATAGTAATGGAATTATTGATTTAATTTGATAAAGCTGCAACCTTTAGCTACATTTTAAGGGGTTTTTATTAAGGTAACCATACGCGTTTGGATTTTAAGCTAGGTTTTAAGGGTATTACTTTTAAAATAAACATATAAATTCATATTTTACAAGCATTTTGATATCGATTTTGCAGTAGGCAGCCATTTAATGTCACTCTTGCGCATCGATCTGTTCATGATTGCCGAATAGTAATGGAATTATTGATTTAATTTGATAAAGCTGCAACCTTTAGCTACATTTTAAGGGGTTTTTATTAAGGTAACCATACGCGTTTGGATTTTAAGCTAGGTTTTAAGGGTATTACTTTTAAAATAAACATATAAATTCATATTTTACAAGCATTTTGATATCGATTTTGCAGTAGGCAGCCATTTAATGTCACTCTTGCGCATCGATCTGTTCATGATTGCCGAATAGTAATGGAATTATTGATTTAATTTGATAAAGCTGCAACCTTTAGCTACATTTTAAGGGGTTTTTATTAAGGTAACCATACGCGTTTGGATTTTAAGCTAGGTTTTAAGGGTATTACTTTTAAAATAAACATATAAATTCATATTTTACAAGCATTTTGATATCGATTTTGCAGTAGGCAGCCATTTAATGTCACTCTTGCGCATCGATCTGTTCATGATTGCCGAATAGTAATGGAATTATTGATTTAATTTGATAAAGCTGCAACCTTTAGCTACATTTTAAGGGGTTTTTATTAAGGTAACCATACGCGTTTGGATTTTAAGCTAGGTTTTAAGGGTATTACTTTTAAAATAAACATATAAATTCATATTTTACAAGCATTTTGATATCGATTTTGCAGTAGGCAGCCATTTAATGTCACTCTTGCGCATCGATCTGTTCATGATTGCCGAATAGTAATGGAATTATTGATTTAATTTGATAAAGCTGCAACCTTTAGCTACATTTTAAGGGGTTTTTATTAAGGTAACCATACGCGTTTGGATTTTAAGCTAGGTTTTAAGGGTATTACTTTTAAAATAAACATATAAATTCATATTTTACAAGCATTTTGATATCGATTTTGCAGTAGGCAGCCATTTAATGTCACTCTTGCGCATCGATCTGTTCATGATTGCCGAATAGTAATGGAATTATTGATTTAATTTGATAAAGCTGCAACCTTTAGCTACATTTTAAGGGGTTTTTATTAAGGTAACCATACGCGTTTGGATTTTAAGCTAGGTTTTAAGGGTATTACTTTTAAAATAAACATATAAATTCATATTTTACAAGCATTTTGATATCGATTTTGCAGTAGGCAGCCATTTAATGTCACTCTTGCGCATCGATCTGTTCATGATTGCCGAATAGTAATGGAATTATTGATTTAATTTGATAAAGCTGCAACCTTTAGCTACATTTTAAGGGGTTTTTATTAAGGTAACCATACGCGTTTGGATTTTAAGCTAGGTTTTAAGGGTATTACTTTTAAAATAAACATATAAATTCATATTTTACAAGCATTTTGATATCGATTTTGCAGTAGGCAGCCATTTAATGTCACTCTTGCGCATCGATCTGTTCATGATTGCCGAATAGTAATGGAATTATTGATTTAATTTGATAAAGCTGCAACCTTTAGCTACATTTTAAGGGGTTTTTATTAAGGTAACCATACGCGTTTGGATTTTAAGCTAGGTTTTAAGGGTATTACTTTTAAAATAAACATATAAATTCATATTTTACAAGCATTTTGATATCGATTTTGCAGTAGGCAGCCATTTAATGTCACTCTTGCGCATCGATCTGTTCATGATTGCCGAATAGTAATGGAATTATTGATTTAATTTGATAAAGCTGCAACCTTTAGCTACATTTTAAGGGGTTTTTATTAAGGTAACCATACGCGTTTGGATTTTAAGCTAGGTTTTAAGGGTATTACTTTTAAAATAAACATATAAATTCATATTTTACAAGCATTTTGATATCGATTTTGCAGTAGGCAGCCATTTAATGTCACTCTTGCGCATCGATCTGTTCATGATTGCCGAATAGTAATGGAATTATTGATTTAATTTGATAAAGCTGCAACCTTTAGCTACATTTTAAGGGGTTTTTATTAAGGTAACCATACGCGTTTGGATTTTAAGCTAGGTTTTAAGGGTATTACTTTTAAAATAAACATATAAATTCATATTTTACAAGCATTTTGATATCGATTTTGCAGTAGGCAGCCATTTAATGTCACTCTTGCGCATCGATCTGTTCATGATTGCCGAATAGTAATGGAATTATTGATTTAATTTGATAAAGCTGCAACCTTTAGCTACATTTTAAGGGGTTTTTATTAAGGTAACCATACGCGTTTGGATTTTAAGCTAGGTTTTAAGGGTATTACTTTTAAAATAAACATATAAATTCATATTTTACAAGCATTTTGATATCGATTTTGCAGTAGGCAGCCATTTAATGTCACTCTTGCGCATCGATCTGTTCATGATTGCCGAATAGTAATGGAATTATTGATTTAATTTGATAAAGCTGCAACCTTTAGCTACATTTTAAGGGGTTTTTATTAAGGTAACCATACGCGTTTGGATTTTAAGCTAGGTTTTAAGGGTATTACTTTTAAAATAAACATATAAATTCATATTTTACAAGCATTTTGATATCGATTTTGCAGTAGGCAGCCATTTAATGTCACTCTTGCGCATCGATCTGTTCATGATTGCCGAATAGTAATGGAATTATTGATTTAATTTGATAAAGCTGCAACCTTTAGCTACATTTTAAGGGGTTTTTATTAAGGTAACCATACGCGTTTGGATTTTAAGCTAGGTTTTAAGGGTATTACTTTTAAAATAAACATATAAATTCATATTTTACAAGCATTTTGATATCGATTTTGCAGTAGGCAGCCATTTAATGTCACTCTTGCGCATCGATCTGTTCATGATTGCCGAATAGTAATGGAATTATTGATTTAATTTGATAAAGCTGCAACCTTTAGCTACATTTTAAGGGGTTTTTATTAAGGTAACCATACGCGTTTGGATTTTAAGCTAGGTTTTAAGGGTATTACTTTTAAAATAAACATATAAATTCATATTTTACAAGCATTTTGATATCGATTTTGCAGTAGGCAGCCATTTAATGTCACTCTTGCGCATCGATCTGTTCATGATTGCCGAATAGTAATGGAATTATTGATTTAATTTGATAAAGCTGCAACCTTTAGCTACATTTTAAGGGGTTTTTATTAAGGTAACCATACGCGTTTGGATTTTAAGCTAGGTTTTAAGGGTATTACTTTTAAAATAAACATATAAATTCATATTTTACAAGCATTTTGATATCGATTTTGCAGTAGGCAGCCATTTAATGTCACTCTTGCGCATCGATCTGTTCATGATTGCCGAATAGTAATGGAATTATTGATTTAATTTGATAAAGCTGCAACCTTTAGCTACATTTTAAGGGGTTTTTATTAAGGTAACCATACGCGTTTGGATTTTAAGCTAGGTTTTAAGGGTATTACTTTTAAAATAAACATATAAATTCATATTTTACAAGCATTTTGATATCGATTTTGCAGTAGGCAGCCATTTAATGTCACTCTTGCGCATCGATCTGTTCATGATTGCCGAATAGTAATGGAATTATTGATTTAATTTGATAAAGCTGCAACCTTTAGCTACATTTTAAGGGGTTTTTATTAAGGTAACCATACGCGTTTGGATTTTAAGCTAGGTTTTAAGGGTATTACTTTTAAAATAAACATATAAATTCATATTTTACAAGCATTTTGATATCGATTTTGCAGTAGGCAGCCATTTAATGTCACTCTTGCGCATCGATCTGTTCATGATTGCCGAATAGTAATGGAATTATTGATTTAATTTGATAAAGCTGCAACCTTTAGCTACATTTTAAGGGGTTTTTATTAAGGTAACCATACGCGTTTGGATTTTAAGCTAGGTTTTAAGGGTATTACTTTTAAAATAAACATATAAATTCATATTTTACAAGCATTTTGATATCGATTTTGCAGTAGGCAGCCATTTAATGTCACTCTTGCGCATCGATCTGTTCATGATTGCCGAATAGTAATGGAATTATTGATTTAATTTGATAAAGCTGCAACCTTTAGCTACATTTTAAGGGGTTTTTATTAAGGTAACCATACGCGTTTGGATTTTAAGCTAGGTTTTAAGGGTATTACTTTTAAAATAAACATATAAATTCATATTTTACAAGCATTTTGATATCGATTTTGCAGTAGGCAGCCATTTAATGTCACTCTTGCGCATCGATCTGTTCATGATTGCCGAATAGTAATGGAATTATTGATTTAATTTGATAAAGCTGCAACCTTTAGCTACATTTTAAGGGGTTTTTATTAAGGTAACCATACGCGTTTGGATTTTAAGCTAGGTTTTAAGGGTATTACTTTTAAAATAAACATATACATTCATATTTTACAAGCATTTTGATATCGATTTTGCAGTAGGCAGCCATTTAATGTCACTCTTGCGCATCGATCTGTTCATGATTGCCGAATAGTAATGGAATTATTGATTTAATTTGATAAAGCTGCAACCTTTAGCTACATTTTAAGGGGTTTTTATTAAGGTAACCATACGCGTTTGGATTTTAAGCTAGGTTTTAAGGGTATTACTTTTAAAATAAACATATAAATTCATATTTTACAAGCATTTTGATATCGATTTTGCAGTAGGCAGCCATTTAATGTCACTCTTGCGCATCGATCTGTTCATGATTGCCGAATAGTAATGGAATTATTGATTTAATTTGATAAAGCTGCAACCTTTAGCTACATTTTAAGGGGTTTTTATTAAGGTAACCATACGCGTTTGGATTTTAAGCTAGGTTTTAAGGGTATTACTTTTAAAATAAACATATAAATTCATATTTTACAAGCATTTTGATATCGATTTTGCAGTAGGCAGCCATTTAATGTCACTCTTGCGCATCGATCTGTTCATGATTGCCGAATAGTAATGGAATTATTGATTTAATTTGATAAAGCTGCAACCTTTAGCTACATTTTAAGGGGTTTTTATTAAGGTAACCATACGCGTTTGGATTTTAAGCTAGGTTTTAAGGGTATTACTTTTAAAATAAACATATACATTCATATTTTACAAGCATTTTGATATCGATTTTGCAGTAGGCAGCCATTTAATGTCACTCTTGCGCATCGATCTGTTCATGATTGCCGAATAGTAATGGAATTATTGATTTAATTTGATAAAGCTGCAACCTTTAGCTACATTTTAAGGGGTTTTTATTAAGGTAACCATACGCGTTTGGATTTTAAGCTAGGTTTTAAGGGTATTACTTTTAAAATAAACATATAAATTCATATTTTACAAGCATTTTGATATCGATTTTGCAGTAGGCAGCCATTTAATGTCACTCTTGCGCATCGATCTGTTCATGATTGCCGAATAGTAATGGAATTATTGATTTAATTTGATAAAGCTGCAACCTTTAGCTACATTTTAAGGGGTTTTTATTAAGGTAACCATACGCGTTTGGATTTTAAGCTAGGTTTTAAGGGTATTACTTTTAAAATAAACATATAAATTCATATTTTACAAGCATTTTGATATCGATTTTGCAGTAGGCAGCCATTTAATGTCACTCTTGCGCATCGATCTGTTCATGATTGCCGAATAGTAATGGAATTATTGATTTAATTTGATAAAGCTGCAACCTTTAGCTACATTTTAAGGGGTTTTTATTAAGGTAACCATACGCGTTTGGATTTTAAGCTAGGTTTTAAGGGTATTACTTTTAAAATAAACATATAAATTCATATTTTACAAGCATTTTGATATCGATTTTGCAGTAGGCAGCCATTTAATGTCACTCTTGCGCATCGATCTGTTCATGATTGCCGAATAGTAATGAAATTATTGATTTAATTTGATAAAGCTGCAACCTTTAGCTACATTTTAAGGGGTTTTTATTAAGGTAACCATACGCGTTTGGATTTTAAGCTAGGTTTTAAGGGTATTACTTTTAAAATAAACATATAAATTCATATTTTACAAGCATTTTGATATCGATTTTGCAGTAGGCAGCCATTTAATGTCACTCTTGCGCATCGATCTGTTCATGATTGCCGAATAGTAATGGAATTATTGATTTAATTTGATAAAGCTGCAACCTTTAGCTACATTTTAAGGGGTTTTTATTAAGGTAACCATACGCGTTTGGATTTTAAGCTAGGTTTTAAGGGTATTACTTTTAAAATAAACATATAAATTCATATTTTACAAGCATTTTGATATCGATTTTGCAGTAGGCAGCCATTTAATGTCACTCTTGCGCATCGATCTGTTCATGATTGCCGAATAGTAATGGAATTATTGATTTAATTTGATAAAGCTGCAACCTTTAGCTACATTTTAAGGGGTTTTTATTAAGGTAACCATACGCGTTTGGATTTTAAGCTAGGTTTTAAGGGTATTACTTTTAAAATAAACATATAAATTCATATTTTACAAGCATTTTGATATCGATTTTGCAGTAGGCAGCCATTTAATGTCACTCTTGCGCATCGATCTGTTCATGATTGCCGAATAGTAATGGAATTATTGATTTAATTTGATAAAGCTGCAACCTTTAGCTACATTTTAAGGGGTTTTTATTAAGGTAACCATACGCGTTTGGATTTTAAGCTAGGTTTTAAGGGTATTACTTTTAAAATAAACATATAAATTCATATTTTACAAGCATTTTGATATCGATTTTGCAGTAGGCAGCCATTTAATGTCACTCTTGCGCATCGATCTGTTCATGATTGCCGAATAGTAATGGAATTATTGATTTAATTTGATAAAGCTGCAACCTTTAGCTACATTTTAAGGGGTTTTTATTAAGGTAACCATACGCGTTTGGATTTTAAGCTAGGTTTTAAGGGTATTACTTTTAAAATAAACATATAAATTCATATTTTACAAGCATTTTGATATCGATTTTGCAGTAGGCAGCCATTTAATGTCACTCTTGCGCATCGATCTGTTCATGATTGCCGAATAGTAATGGAATTATTGATTTAATTTGATAAAGCTGCAACCTTTAGCTACATTTTAAGGGGTTTTTATTAAGGTAACCATACGCGTTTGGATTTTAAGCTAGGTTTTAAGGGTATTACTTTTAAAATAAACATATAAATTCATATTTTACAAGCATTTTGATATCGATTTTGCAGTAGGCAGCCATTTAATGTCACTCTTGCGCATCGATCTGTTCATGATTGCCGAATAGTAATGGAATTATTGATTTTATTTGATAAAGCTGCAACCTTTAGCTACATTTTAAGGGGTTTTTATTAAGGTAACCATACGCGTTTGGATTTTAAGCTAGGTTTTAAGGGTATTACTTTTAAAATAAACATATAAATTCGTATTTTACAAGCATTTTGATATCGATTTTGCAGTAGGCAGCCATTTAATGTCACTCTTGCGCATCGATCTGTTCATGATTGCCGAATAGTAATGGAATTATTGATTTAATTTGATAAAGCTGCAACCTTTAGCTACATTTTAAGGGGTTTTTATTAAGGTAACCATACGCGTTTGGATTTTAAGCTAGGTTTTAAGGGTATTACTTTTAAAATAAACATATAAATTCATATTTTACAAGCATTTTGATATCGATTTTGCAGTAGGCAGCCATTTAATGTCACTCTTGCGCATCGATCTGTTCATGATTGCCGAATAGTAATGGAATTATTGATTTAATTTGATAAAGCTGCAACCTTTAGCTACATTTTAAGGGGTTTTTATTAAGGTAACCATACGCGTTTGGATTTTAAGCTAGGTTTTAAGGGTATTACTTTTAAAATAAACATATAAATTCATATTTTACAAGCATTTTGATATCGATTTTGCAGTAGGCAGCCATTTAATGTCACTCTTGCGCATCGATCTGTTCATGATTGCCGAATAGTAATGGAATTATTGATTTAATTTGATAAAGCTGCAACCTTTAGCTACATTTTAAGGGGTTTTTATTAAGGTAACCATACGCGTTTGGATTTTAAGCTAGGTTTTAAGGGTATTACTTTTAAAATAAACATATAAATTCATATTTTACAAGCATTTTGATATCGATTTTGCAGTAGGCAGCCATTTAATGTCACTCTTGCGCATCGATCTGTTCATGATTGCCGAATAGTAATGGAATTATTGATTTAATTTGATAAAGCTGCAACCTTTAGCTACATTTTAAGGGGTTTTTATTAAGGTAACCATACGCGTTTGGATTTTAAGCTAGGTTTTAAGGGTATTACTTTTAAAATAAACATATAAATTCATATTTTACAAGCATTTTGATATCGATTTTGCAGTAGGCAGCCATTTAATGTCACTCTTGCGCATCGATCTGTTCATGATTGCCGAATAGTAATGGAATTATTGATTTAATTTGATAAAGCTGCAACCTTTAGCTACATTTTAAGGGGTTTTTATTAAGGTAACCATACGCGTTTGGATTTTAAGCTAGGTTTTAAGGGTATTACTTTTAAAATAAACATATAAATTCATATTTTACAAGCATTTTGATATCGATTTTGCAGTAGGCAGCCATTTAATGTCACTCTTGCGCATCGATCTGTTCATGATTGCCGAATAGTAATGGAATTATTGATTTAATTTGATAAAGCTGCAACCTTTAGCTACATTTTAAGGGGTTTTTATTAAGGTAACCATACGCGTTTGGCAGCCGCCGTGGCTCAGTTGGTTAGTGCGTTGGACCGCGAGTCGCAGGCAGCAACCTCAGGTTCAAATACTGCCTGTAATAACACCTAAAAAAATAACGGGAAAACTCGTTTTCTCTTTCGGTGGCTGTCCTCTCAGCTGGAAATGGCAAACCTCTGAGAGTAAAAATTGCCTATGATAAAGCTCCCAACCTGCCGTTCGGAACCGGCATAAAAACTGTAGGTCCCTTCTACCCGCGTACAAATTCACACGCACAACACGGGTAGTTGCGGGAAGCTAGGCCTTAGTCTCGCGAAAGCGGGCTGTCGTGCCAGTCAATTATTATTATTATACGCGTTTGGATTTTAAGCTAGGTTTTAAGGGTATTACTTTTAAAATAAACATATAAATTCATATTTTACAAGCATTTTGATATCGATTTTGCAGTAGGCAGCCATTTAATGTCACTCTTGCGCATCGATCTGTTCATGATTGCCGAATAGTAATGGAATTATTGATTTAATTTGATAAAGCTGCAACCTTTAGCTACATTTTAAGGGGTTTTTATTAAGGTAACCATACGCGTTTGGATTTTAAGCTAGGTTTTAAGGGTATTACTTTTAAAATAAACATATAAATTCATATTTTACAAGCATTTTGATATCGATTTTGCAGTAGGCAGCCATTTAATGTCACTCTTGCGCATCGATCTGTTCATGATTGCCGAATAGTAATGGAATTATTGATTTAATTTGATAAAGCTGCAACCTTTAGCTACATTTTAAGGGGTTTTTATTAAGGTAACCATACGCGTTTGGATTTTAAGCTAGGTTTTAAGGGTATTACTTTTAAAATAAACATATAAATTCATATTTTACAAGCATTTTGATATCGATTTTGCAGTAGGCAGCCATTTAATGTCACTCTTGCGCATCGATCTGTTCATGATTGCCGAATAGTAATGGAATTATTGATTTAATTTGATAAAGCTGCAACCTTTAGCTACATTTTAAGGGGTTTTTATTAAGGTAACCATACGCGTTTGGATTTTAAGCTAGGTTTTAAGGGTATTACTTTTAAAATAAACATATAAATTCATATTTTACAAGCATTTTGATATCGATTTTGCAGTAGGCAGCCATTTAATGTCACTCTTGCGCATCGATCTGTTCATGATTGCCGAATAGTAATGGAATTATTGATTTAATTTGATAAAGCTGCAACCTTTAGCTACATTTTAAGGGGTTTTTATTAAGGTAACCATACGCGTTTGGATTTTAAGCTAGGTTTTAAGGGTATTACTTTTAAAATAAACATATAAATTCATATTTTACAAGCATTTTGATATCGATTTTGCAGTAGGCAGCCATTTAATGTCACTCTTGCGCATCGATCTGTTCATGATTGCCGAATAGTAATGGAATTATTGATTTAATTTGATAAAGCTGCAACCTTTAGCTACATTTTAAGGGGTTTTTATTAAGGTAACCATACGCGTTTGGATTTTAAGCTAGGTTTTAAGGGTATTACTTTTAAAATAAACATATAAATTCATATTTTACAAGCATTTTGATATCGATTTTGCAGTAGGCAGCCATTTAATGTCACTCTTGCGCATCGATCTGTTCATGATTGCCGAATAGTAATGGAATTATTGATTTAATTTGATAAAGCTGCAACCTTTAGCTACATTTTAAGGGGTTTTTATTAAGGTAACCATACGCGTTTGGATTTTAAGCTAGGTTTTAAGGGTATTACTTTTAAAATAAACATATAAATTCATATTTTACAAGCATTTTGATATCGATTTTGCAGTAGGCAGCCATTTAATGTCACTCTTGCGCATCGATCTGTTCATGATTGCCGAATAGTAATGGAATTATTGATTTAATTTGATAAAGCTGCAACCTTTAGCTACATTTTAAGGGGTTTTTATTAAGGTAACCATACGCGTTTGGATTTTAAGCTAGGTTTTAAGGGTATTACTTTTAAAATAAACATATAAATTCATATTTTACAAGCATTTTGATATCGATTTTGCAGTAGGCAGCCATTTAATGTCACTCTTGCGCATCGATCTGTTCATGATTGCCGAATAGTAATGGAATTATTGATTTATTTATTTATTTATTTTTAGAATTGTTTTAAAAAATTTATCTTTTTTTTAAAACAATATGTAAAATTATAGCTATGACATCTATGGTCTTAAGCTAATAAGTTAGTTTACTTAAGCTATTTTACAAATTAGATTTCGTTGTAAATATTACAGTATTTGGTATAACTTATTAGCATCCTTAAATTTTCATCAGTGGGGTTAGCAAGTAATGTCGTAGGTTTGTTGTTTGGTAGTGATTTTCTATGGGCGTTGAAGTAGGAGCAATTGTCTAAGATATGTTCGACGTTTATGTTGGGTAGGTTGCAAAATTTGCATATGTTGTTTTCTTTGTTAATGAGATATTTATTGGTTAACATTGTATGTCCAAGTCTGAGTCGTACAATTTTTATTAAATCTTGTCTGTTTACGTTGGTATTGGTTTTAAAAATTTCGTATATGGGTGTTCTTGATTTGTTAATTTTTTTGTACCAGTCATTTGTTGCAAGAAACTGGTCTCTTTCTTTTTTCTTGTATGTGCTTTTTATGAGTTTTAGAATGTCTGATGTTAGAATATTTTGAGTTATTGTCAGTGGTGCATACATTGCATTTTTCGCCGTTATGTCGGCTAGTTCGTTGCCTTTTATGTTGACATGTCCGGGAATCCAAATAAGTCTGATAGTGGATTTATGGTTTATTAGGTAGTTTCTTATTTCGTCAATGTAATAATTGTTGTTTGTTGGGTTAGTAATCGCGTCAAGTGATGAAAGAGAATCTGTGCAGATTGCAATTTTTTTGTGTTTTGTGCCTGCGTATTTGGTTGCGTCGTGAATGGCTATTAGTTCAGCTCCAAAATTTGTGCTGTATTGTGGTAAGTGTGCTATTTTGATTGTTTTGTCTTCTTCTACTATGCTATAGCTTGTAAAGTCATTCTGTTTTGATCCATCAGTGTATATAAATTTAAAGGTATGTAGGTCTTCTTTTATTTTAAGGAAATTTTGAATGTAGGTTTCGTTTGTTGTATTGTTTTTTTTAAAGCGTCGAAGGGAGGTGTTGATTGTGTATTGTGGGAGTTGCCAACTGGGAGATAGGGACTTCTTGTTTACTTTTGTTATTATGGGTATCTCAAAGTCGTGAGCGTTTTTGATTACTTTGTTTATTGTGGATGGTACTCGTTGGTGTCTTTTGGATTTGAGGATTTGGGAGCATAAGGTTGGGAGGGGGGAATGGTCATTGATTGTAATTGATTTGACAAGTTTGGAGGTGATTAGATCTCGAGTGAAGGGTATGGGGGTAATTTTTGCTTCGTAGTGGAGGTTGTTTAGAGGGGTAGTTCTGAATGCACCTAGTGCGATTCTTGCAGCGGAGTTAATAGTGGTGTTTAATTTATTTGTAACTGATTTAGGTGCGTAGCCAAGTAAGTACAGGCCATAATTTATTTTAGATATTAGTAATGATTTTGTAGCTGAGATTAGTGATGTTGTGTTACAATTGAATTTTTTGTTAGAAAGGCATTTAATTATATTAAGAGGTTTGTTTAGTGAGTCTATCAGTTGGTTAATATGGGTGTCCCAACGGTATCTTTTGTTGAGTGTTATGCCTAGTATCTTTAAATTGTCAACATTGTTTATATTTATATGGTTGCATGTGATGGTTGAAGAGCAATTGTGTTTTCTGCAGATGTGGATATGTTTGCATTTCAAGGGATAGTACGGCTCCAGAATATGCACACCAGTTTGAAATTTTGTTGTAGATGGGGTTTAAATTGTAATACGTATTTTTGTTTTTGTTTAGTTTTTTTATTAGTAGAAAGTCATCCGCATATGCGAGAAAGTCAATTTCTTTGTGGAGTGATAGGACGTTGCTCAGTTTGTTGTATGCTATTAGGAATAGGATTACAGAAAGGGGTGAGCCTTGTGGGATACCATTTTGGAGAGGGAAGTTTTGCGAGAATTGTGAATCAATTTTCACTTTAATGTTTCTGTTCGTCATGTAATTTTTTATATAATTGTAGATATTAGGGCCGATTTTCCAAGAGTCGAGTTGGTCTAAAATGGTATGTACTCCGATTTTGTCGAACGCTTTTGCGAAATCGAGCGAGATGAGGGAGACGTGATTTTTGTAAAATAGGGAATGCGCGATCTGATGATCTAGGTAGACTAGAAAATCAGACGCTGATTTCCCTCTTTTAAAACCCATTTGGTGGCTATTGAGTAGTTTGTTGTTTGAAACAAACCACCAAAGCCTGTTCGCAATAATTTTGTCGAGTATTTTAGAGCAGCAAGGATTTAATGAGATTGGGCGGTAGGATGTTAGCATGGTTTTGTCGGATTTTGGTTTTGGTATGGGGATTACGAGGCTGTTTTTATATATTTGAGGAATGAATCCACTAAAAATTTTGTTGTATAAGTCGGTAAGTCGACATTTTACTGTGTAGGGTAGGTGTTTAATCATTGGGTAAGATATTCGATCTATCCCCGGGGTTTTGCCTTTTAGTTGGTTTAGTGCCATATTTAGTTCAATTAAGTTGATTTTTTTTTCGATTAGTAAAGCTGATTTACTGGGATTGGAGGGGGTGCTTCTGGATAGAGAGTTTCGTTTGTGAAGAAGGAATGTAGGTGAGAAAGAGTTATCCTGTGCTTCTTTGGACCAGGTTTCGGCAAATTTATTGGCTATTGTGGATTTGTCTGTGATCGAATTTTGGTTTGGTGGGGGTAAACTAATTGAATGGATGGGGGTATAGGGTTTGAGTCCGCAGAAAGTGCGTATTGTAGACCATACTTTTCCCGGTGGAGTTGAAGGATTAATGTTTGAAGTGAAGTTGTGCATTGAAGATGATTTTGATATTTTTATTTCCCGTTTGAAAGATGCGTTGGCTTTTTTAAATTTAATAATGTTTTCTAAGGATATGTTTCTATTTAGGTTGTTCCGGAGTTTGTTCCTTTCTTTTTTTAATTCTTCTAGCTTTGTGTTCCACCAGGGGACCGTTGTTCTTTTTTTGTATTTTGATTGGGGAATGGATTCGTTTGCGCTTTGAATTATTATTTTTTGTATATTTGCAGTTTCTTTGTTTATGTTTGCGCTTATCGCTCTTCTTGTGCATAATTGACTAGCCAGCATGTTAAATTTGTCCCAGTTTGCTTTATCTAGATTGAATTTGGGTCTACTTTTATTTAAATTGGTTGAGGGATTTGGGAAGAGAGATATCAGGATGGGAAAGTGGTCGCTGCCGCATAAGTCGGATTCTAGCTCCCAGTTGGTTTCTATTGCTAGGATGGGGCTAGCATATGAAAGATCTATATGGGTTAGAGTGTTTAGCGTTGAGAAATGTGTAGGAGAACCATTATTAAGGAGTGTAAGACCCGATTGTGTTGCAAATTTATTGATTTTATTGCCTCTAGTGTTGTTATGGCTGGAACCCCAGCTGGTGTGCCAGCTATTGAAGTCGCCTGTGATCAAGTGCGGTAATTGGGTGTTGTCGAAGAGATCATGAAGGTCTTTAAGATTGAATGATTTTCTAGGTGGTATATATATTGAACTAAGGAGAAACTTTTGTTTTGATACGATGAAAATATTTACTATGTCGAAGTTGTTAGTAGGGAAGTTTGTTGTCATGTGTTGTATTGAGTTGTGTATAAGTATGGCTGCGCCACCAAATGAATTTTGTGGGTTTGGAGATATGTATATTTTGTAGTTAATGGGAGTAGTTACTATTTGGTCGTTTTCCAAGTGGGTCTCTTGTAGAGTAATAATTTGGGGTTTGTGTTTTTTTAATAGTATTTCTAGTTCTTTGTAATTGTTTTTGTAGCCTTTAATATTCCACTGGATAATTTTTAGTGATGCTGTCATTATGCTATGCTAGATTTAGTATTAAGTGATAAGTTCAAGATAAAAATCGATAGTAAATAGGTTAATGTTCTAAACGTATATTTTTTTATGTATTGGCTAGAAGTGTAGAATGTTAGTTGATTAGTTAATTGTGTTACTCTTCCATTAGAGAAGTATTAGTATCGTCCGAATCACTTAGATTGTTGTTGTGTCTTTGGGGTGGTTGTTTGCTTGGATTTGTTGCTTTTGCTTTAAGTTGTCTCTTTAGGCGGTTGGATGTGCTTTTTGGAAAGATTTTGATTTTTGTGTCCAGTTTGTTGTTGGTTTCGGTTTCGTTGGATTGAGTAGTTTGACCTTGTTTTTTTGTCGTTGCGTTTTGATTGTTGGTTGTTTGTAAAGTTTTTTCGTCTCCTTTCTGTGGTGAATTATGCATGTGACTTTGTTGTTGTTTTTGTTGGGATGCTGGCTCGATGTCTTCGGTTGCGTTGTACGTGACTTGGGTTCTCAGAGTATTGTTGTACGCTTTATCTGGATGTCGCTCTTTGTAGATTTGTGCAGCTTTTTTGTTGTTAACTTTTTGGAGAGTTTTGATGGCTTGCATTTCTTTTTGCATAATGAAGATGGGGCAGAGTTTATTGTACGTTGAGTGTGAGTATTCTTTGTTATTTGTTGATATGCAATTGTTACATGCTGGATCTCTTAGGCATGGCTCTTGGAGCTCTTCGTTGACGTGGGCGAGAGCTCCGCAGTTAGGGCATAGCTTGTTGTTTTTGCAGTATTTTTTCGGGTGTCCAAATCTGTGACAGTTTTTGCAGCGTAACGGAAGGGGTATGTATGGTCGTAGATAGGTTTTTTGGTACCCGACAAAGATCGATTCTGGTAGTTTAAGCGCGGAAAAAGTGAGAACTATTAGGCCAGTTTCTACTAAATTATTGTTTTGTTTTTTGAGAATTTTTTTCACTTCAACTACATTTTGCATTTTGAGTTCGGTAAGAATCTCTTCTTCACTTACATCTCTTAAGTCATTGTTGTATATGACGCCTTTGGTATAATTAAGAGATGTGTTTTCTTTTACTTCCACTTTGATTGTCGGTGAAAATGAGGTAAGTTTAATAAGCTTAATTGCTTGTGCTAGTGTTTTTGTTTTTAAGAGTAGGATACCACTTCTTGTTTTCTCACATGTTTCAATTTCACCGCAGACGCAGTCTATCACTCTTTTGATAAGAAAAGGAGAGACTGGAGTAAGAGTTTCTTCACTGCTAATTCTTCTCACTATAAGATGCTTGGGACCGTGACTTTTGTTGTTTAGAAGTTTAGTATTGTCCGTTTCAAAGCACGGATCAGGCGGTTTTTGTTTTCCGCTTCTGACATCAGGTGGTTCGTTCATAGTGAATTTGTTGTTGCGTTTTTTGGTGAGTGTACTTTTTGTGCTTGAGTTTTTTATTTTTTTCAATGTGTAATTGAATCAAAGGTTGGTGGAAGGTTATTTTGTTTGCCGGTTTTTGTATTTTGCGAGCTATTAGTTTGGCAGGAGGTCGACCGTTTAGGTTGAGTGTTAGTCAGTGACTGTTATTGATTTAATTGATTTAATTTGATAAAGCTGCAACCTTTAGCTACATTTTAAGGGGTTTTTATTAAGGTAACCATACGCGTTTGGATTTTAAGCTAGGTTTCAAGGGTATTACTTTTAAAATAAACATATAAATTCATATTTTACAAGCATTTTGATATCGATTTTGCAGTAGGCAGCCATTTAATGTCACTCTTGCGCATCGATCTGTTCATGATTGCCGAGTAGTAATGGAATTATTGATTTAATTTGATAAAGCTGCAACCTTTAGCTACATTTTAAGGGGTTTTTATTAAGGTAACCATACGCGTTTGGATTTTAAGCTAGGTTTCAAGGGTATTACTTTTAAAATAAACATATAAATTCATATTTTACAAGCATTTTGATATCGATTTTGCAGTAGGCAGCCATTTAATGTCACTCTTGCGCATCGATCTGTTCATGATTGCCGAATAGTAATGGAATTATTGATTTAATTTGATAAAGCTGCAACCTTTAGCTACATTTTAAGGGGTTTTTATTAAGGTAACCATACGCGTTTGGATTTTAAGCTAGGTTTCAAGGGTATTACTTTTAAAATAAACATATAAATTCATATTTTACAAGCATTTTGATATCGATTTTGCAGTAGGCAGCCATTTAATGTCACTCTTGCGCATCGATCTGTTCATGATTGCCGAATAGTAATGGAATTATTGATTTAATTTGATAAAGCTGCAACCTTTAGCTACATTTTAAGGGGTTTTTATTAAGGTAACCATACGCGTTTGGATTTTAAGCTAGGTTTTAAGGGTATTACTTTTAAAATAAACATATAAATTCATATTTTACAAGTATTTTGATATCGATTTTGCAGTAGGCAGCCATTTAATGTCACTCTTGCGCATCGATCTGTTCATGATTGCCGAATAGTAATGGAATTATTGATTTAATTTGATAAAGCTGCAACCTTTAGCTACATTTTAAGGGGTTTTTATTAAGGTAATCATACGCGTTTGGATTTTAAGCTAGGTTTCAAGGGTATTACTTTTAAAATAAACATATAAATTCATATTTTACAAGCATTTTGATATCGATTTTGCAGTAGGCAGCCATTTAATGTCACTCTTGCGCATCGATCTGTTCATGATTGCCGAATAGTAATGGAATTATTGATTTAATTTGATAAAGCTGCAACCTTTAGCTACATTTTAAGGGGTTTTTATTAAGGTAACCATACGCGTTTGGATTTTAAGCTAGGTTTCAAAGGTATTACTTTTAAAATAAACATATAAATTCATATTTTACAAGCATTTTGATATCGATTTTGCAGTAGGCAGCCATTTAATGTCACTCTTGCGCATCGATCTGTTCATGATTGCCGAATAGTAATGGAATTATTGATTTAATTTGATAAAGCTGCAACCTTTAGCTACATTTTAAGGGGTTTTTATTAAGGTAACCATACGCGTTTGGATTTTAAGCTAGGTTTCAAGGGTATTACTTTTAAAATAAACATATAAATTCATATTTTACAAGCATTTTGATATCGATTTTGCAGTAGGGAGCCATTTAATGTCACTCTTGCGCATCGATCTGTTCATGATTGCCGAATAGTAATGGAATTATTGATTTAATTTGATAAAGCTGCAACCTTTAGCTACATTTAAAGGGGTTTTTATTAAGGTAACCATACGCGTTTGGATTTTAAGCTAGGTTTTAAGGGTATTACTTTTAAAATAAACATATAAATTCATATTTTACAAGCATTTTGATATCGATTTTGCAGTAGGCAGCCATTTAATGTCACTCTTGCGCATCGATCTGTTCATGATTGCCGAATAGTAATGGAATTATTGATTTAATTTGATAAAGCTGCAACCTTTAGCTACATTTTAAGGGGTTTTTATTAAGGTAACCATACGCGTTTGGATTTTAAGCTAGGTTTTAAGGGTATTACTTTTAAAATAAACATATAAATTCATATTTTACAAGCATTTTGATATCGATTTTGCAGTAGGCAGCCATTTAATGTCACTCTTGCGCATCGCTCTGTTCATGATTGCCGAATAGTAATGGAATTATTGATTTAATTTGATAAAGCTGCAACCTTTAGCTACATTTTAAGGGGTTTTTATTAAGGTAACCATACGCGTTTGGATTTTAAGCTAGGTTTTAAGGGTATTACTTTTAAAATAAACATATAAATTCATATTTTACAAGCATTTTGATATCGATTTTGCAGTAGGCAGCCATTTAATGTCACTCTTGCGCATCGATCTGTTCATGATTGCCGAATAGTAATGGAATTATTGATTTAATTTGATAAAGCTGCAACCTTTAGCTACATTTTAAGGGGTTTTTATTAAGGTAACCATACGCGTTTGGATTTTAAGCTAGGTTTTAAGGGTATTACTTTTAAAATAAACATATAAATTCATATTTTACAAGCATTTTGATATCGATTTTGCAGTAGGCAGCCATTTAATGTCACTCTTGCGCATCGATCTGTTCATGATTGCCGAATAGTAATGGAATTATTGATTTAATTTGATAAAGCTGCAACCTTTAGCTACATTTTAAGGGGTTTTTATTAAGGTAACCATACGCGTTTGGATTTTAAGCTAGGTTTTAAGGGTATTACTTTTAAAATAAACATATAAATTCATATTTTACAAGCATTTTGATATCGATTTTGCAGTAGGCAGCCATTTAATGTCACTCTTGCGCATCGATCTGTTCATGATTGCCGAATAGTAATGGAATTATTGATTTAATTTGATAAAGCTGCAACCTTTAGCTACATTTTAAGGGGTTTTTATTAAGGTAACCATACGCGTTTGGATTTTAAGCTAGGTTTTAAGGGTATTACTTTTAAAATAAACATATAAATTCATATTTTACAAGCATTTTGATATCGATTTTGCAGTAGGCAGCCATTTAATGTCACTCTTGCGCATCGATCTGTTCATGATTGCCGAATAGTAATGGAATTATTGATTTAATTTGATAAAGCTGCAACCTTTAGCTACATTTTAAGGGGTTTTTATTAAGGTAACCATACGCGTTTGGATTTTAAGCTAGGTTTTAAGGGTATTACTTTTAAAATAAACATATAAATTCATATTTTACAAGCATTTTGATATCGATTTTGCAGTAGGCAGCCATTTAATGTCACTCTTGCGCATCGATCTGTTCATGATTGCCGAATAGTAATGGAATTATTGATTTAATTTGATAAAGCTGCAACCTTTAGCTACATTTTAAGGGGTTTTTATTAAGGTAACCATACGCGTTTGGATTTTAAGCTAGGTTTTAAGGGTATTACTTTTAAAATAAACATATAAATTCATATTTTACAAGCATTTTGATATCGATTTTGCAGTAGGCAGCCATTTAATGTCACTCTTGCGCATCGATCTGTTCATGATTGCCGAATAGTAATGGAATTATTGATTTAATTTGATAAAGCTGCAACCTTTAGCTACATTTTAAGGGGTTTTTATTAAGGTAACCATACGCGTTTGGATTTTAAGCTAGGTTTTAAGGGTATTACTTTTAAAATAAACATATAAATTCATATTTTACAAGCATTTTGATATCGATTTTGCAGTAGGCAGCCATTTAATGTCACTCTTGCGCATCGATCTGTTCATGATTGCCGAATAGTAATGGAATTATTGATTTAATTTGATAAAGCTGCAACCTTTAGCTACATTTTAAGGGGTTTTTATTAAGGTAACCATACGCGTTTGGATTTTAAGCTAGGTTTTAAGGGTATTACTTTTAAAATAAACATATAAATTCATATTTTACAAGCATTTTGATATCGATTTTGCAGTAGGCAGCCATTTAATGTCACTCTTGCGCATCGATCTGTTCATGATTGCCGAATAGTAATGGAATTATTGATTTAATTTGATAAAGCTGCAACCTTTAGCTACATTTTAAGGGGTTTTTATTAAGGTAACCATACGCGTTTGGATTTTAAGCTAGGTTTTAAGGGTATTACTTTTAAAATAAACATATAAATTCATATTTTACAAGCATTTTGATATCGATTTTGCAGTAGGCAGCCATTTAATGTCACTCTTGCGCATCGATCTGTTCATGATTGCCGAATAGTAATGGAATTATTGATTTAATTTGATAAAGCTGCAACCTTTAGCTACATTTTAAGGGGTTTTTATTAAGGTAACCATACGCGTTTGGATTTTAAGCTAGGTTTTAAGGGTATTACTTTTAAAATAAACATATAAATTCATATTTTACAAGCATTTTGATATCGATTTTGCAGTAGGCAGCCATTTAATGTCACTCTTGCGCATCGATCTGTTCATGATTGCCGAATAGTAATGGAATTATTGATTTAATTTGATAAAGCTGCAACCTTTAGCTACATTTTAAGGGGTTTTTATTAAGGTAACCATACGCGTTTGGATTTTAAGCTAGGTTTTAAGGGTATTACTTTTAAAATAAACATATAAATTCATATTTTACAAGCATTTTGATATCGATTTTGCAGTAGGCAGCCATTTAATGTCACTCTTGCGCATCGATCTGTTCATGATTGCCGAATAGTAATGGAATTATTGATTTAATTTGATAAAGCTGCAACCTTTAGCTACATTTTAAGGGGTTTTTATTAAGGTAACCATACGCGTTTGGATTTTAAGCTAGGTTTTAAGGGTATTACTTTTAAAATAAACATATAAATTCATATTTTACAAGCATTTTGATATCGATTTTGCAGTAGGCAGCCATTTAATGTCACTCTTGCGCATCGATCTGTTCATGATTGCCGAATAGTAATGGAATTATTGATTTAATTTGATAAAGCTGCAACCTTTAGCTACATTTTAAGGGGTTTTTATTAAGGTAACCATACGCGTTTGGATTTTAAGCTAGGTTTTAAGGGTATTACTTTTAAAATAAACATATAAATTCATATTTTACAAGCATTTTGATATCGATTTTGCAGTAGGCAGCCATTTAATGTCACTCTTGCGCATCGATCTGTTCATGATTGCCGAATAGTAATGGAATTATTGATTTAATTTGATAAAGCTGCAACCTTTAGCTACATTTTAAGGGGTTTTTATTAAGGTAACCATACGCGTTTGGATTTTAAGCTAGGTTTTAAGGGTATTACTTTTAAAATAAACATATAAATTCATATTTTACAAGCATTTTGATATCGATTTTGCAGTAGGCAGCCATTTAATGTCACTCTTGCGCATCGATCTGTTCATGATTGCCGAATAGTAATGGAATTATTGATTTAATTTGATAAAGCTGCAACCTTTAGCTACATTTTAAGGGGTTTTTATTAAGGTAACCATACGCGTTTGGATTTTAAGCTAGGTTTTAAGGGTATTACTTTTAAAATAAACATATAAATTCATATTTTACAAGCATTTTGATATCGATTTTGCAGTAGGCAGCCATTTAATGTCACTCTTGCGCATCGATCTGTTCATGATTGCCGAATAGTAATGGAATTATTGATTTAATTTGATAAAGCTGCAACCTTTAGCTACATTTTAAGGGGTTTTTATTAAGGTAACCATACGCGTTTGGATTTTAAGCTAGGTTTTAAGGGTATTACTTTTAAAATAAACATATAAATTCATATTTTACAAGCATTTTGATATCGATTTTGCAGTAGGCAGCCATTTAATGTCACTCTTGCGCATCGATCTGTTCATGATTGCCGAATAGTAATGGAATTATTGATTTAATTTGATAAAGCTGCAACCTTTAGCTACATTTTAAGGGGTTTTTATTAAGGTAACCATACGCGTTTGGATTTTAAGCTAGGTTTTAAGGGTATTACTTTTAAAATAAACATATAAATTCATATTTTACAAGCATTTTGATATCGATTTTGCAGTAGGCAGCCATTTAATGTCACTCTTGCGCATCGATCTGTTCATGATTGCCGAATAGTAATGGAATTATTGATTTAATTTGATAAAGCTGCAACCTTTAGCTACATTTTAAGGGGTTTTTATTAAGGTAACCATACGCGTTTGGATTTTAAGCTAGGTTTTAAGGGTATTACTTTTAAAATAAACATATAAATTCATATTTTACAAGCATTTTGATATCGATTTTGCAGTAGGCAGCCATTTAATGTCACTCTTGCGCATCGATCTGTTCATGATTGCCGAATAGTAATGGAATTATTGATTTAATTTGATAAAGCTGCAACCTTTAGCTACATTTTAAGGGGTTTTTATTAAGGTAACCATACGCGTTTGGATTTTAAGCTAGGTTTTAAGGGTATTACTTTTAAAATAAACATATAAATTCATATTTTACAAGCATTTTGATATCGATTTTGCAGTAGGCAGCCATTTAATGTCACTCTTGCGCATCGATCTGTTCATGATTGCCGAATAGTAATGGAATTATTGATTTAATTTGATAAAGCTGCAACCTTTAGCTACATTTTAAGGGGTTTTTATTAAGGTAACCATACGCGTTTGGATTTTAAGCTAGGTTTTAAGGGTATTACTTTTAAAATAAACATATAAATTCATATTTTACAAGCATTTTGATATCGATTTTGCAGTAGGCAGCCATTTAATGTCACTCTTGCGCATCGATCTGTTCATGATTGCCGAATAGTAATGGAATTATTGATTTAATTTGATAAAGCTGCAACCTTTAGCTACATTTTAAGGGGTTTTTATTAAGGTAACCATACGCGTTTGGATTTTAAGCTAGGTTTTAAGGGTATTACTTTTAAAATAAACATATAAATTCATATTTTACAAGCATTTTGATATCGATTTTGCAGTAGGCAGCCATTTAATGTCACTCTTGCGCATCGATCTGTTCATGATTGCCGAATAGTAATGGAATTATTGATTTAATTTGATAAAGCTGCAACCTTTAGCTACATTTTAAGGGGTTTTTATTAAGGTAACCATACGCGTTTGGATTTTAAGCTAGGTTTTAAGGGTATTACTTTTAAAATAAACATATAAATTCATATTTTACAAGCATTTTGATATCGATTTTGCAGTAGGCAGCCATTTAATGTCACTCTTGCGCATCGATCTGTTCATGATTGCCGAATAGTAATGGAATTATTGATTTAATTTGATAAAGCTGCAACCTTTAGCTACATTTTAAGGGGTTTTTATTAAGGTAACCATACGCGTTTGGATTTTAAGCTAGGTTTTAAGGGTATTACTTTTAAAATAAACATATAAATTCATATTTTACAAGCATTTTGATATCGATTTTGCAGTAGGCAGCCATTTAATGTCACTCTTGCGCATCGATCTGTTCATGATTGCCGAATAGTAATGGAATTATTGATTTAATTTGATAAAGCTGCAACCTTTAGCTACATTTTAAGGGGTTTTTATTAAGGTAACCATACGCGTTTGGATTTTAAGCTAGGTTTTAAGGGTATTACTTTTAAAATAAACATATAAATTCATATTTTACAAGCATTTTGATATCGATTTTGCAGTAGGCAGCCATTTAATGTCACTCTTGCGCATCGATCTGTTCATGATTGCCGAATAGTAATGGAATTATTGATTTAATTTGATAAAGCTGCAACCTTTAGCTACATTTTAAGGGGTTTTTATTAAGGTAACCATACGCGTTTGGATTTTAAGCTAGGTTTTAAGGGTATTACTTTTAAAATAAACATATAAATTCATATTTTACAAGCATTTTGATATCGATTTTGCAGTAGGCAGCCATTTAATGTCACTCTTGCGCATCGATCTGTTCATGATTGCCGAATAGTAATGGAATTATTGATTTAATTTGATAAAGCTGCAACCTTTAGCTACATTTTAAGGGGTTTTTATTAAGGTAACCATACGCGTTTGGATTTTAAGCTAGGTTTTAAGGGTATTACTTTTAAAATAAACATATAAATTCATATTTTACAAGCATTTTGATATCGATTTTGCAGTAGGCAGCCATTTAATGTCACTCTTGCGCATCGATCTGTTCATGATTGCCGAATAGTAATGGAATTATTGATTTAATTTGATAAAGCTGCAACCTTTAGCTACATTTTAAGGGGTTTTTATTAAGGTAACCATACGCGTTTGGATTTTAAGCTAGGTTTTAAGGGTATTACTTTTAAAATAAACATATAAATTCATATTTTACAAGCATTTTGATATCGATTTTGCAGTAGGCAGCCATTTAATGTCACTCTTGCGCATCGATCTGTTCATGATTGCCGAATAGTAATGGAATTATTGATTTAATTTGATAAAGCTGCAACCTTTAGCTACATTTTAAGGGGTTTTTATTAAGGTAACCATACGCGTTTGGATTTTAAGCTAGGTTTTAAGGGTATTACTTTTAAAATAAACATATAAATTCATATTTTACAAGCATTTTGATATCGATTTTGCAGTAGGCAGCCATTTAATGTCACTCTTGCGCATCGATCTGTTCATGATTGCCGAATAGTAATGGAATTATTGATTTAATTTGATAAAGCTGCAACCTTTAGCTACATTTTAAGGGGTTTTTATTAAGGTAACCATACGCGTTTGGATTTTAAGCTAGGTTTTAAGGGTATTACTTTTAAAATAAACATATAAATTCATATTTTACAAGCATTTTGATATCGATTTTGCAGTAGGCAGCCATTTAATGTCACTCTTGCGCATCGATCTGTTCATGATTGCCGAATAGTAATGGAATTATTGATTTAATTTGATAAAGCTGCAACCTTTAGCTACATTTTAAGGGGTTTTTATTAAGGTAACCATACGCGTTTGGATTTTAAGCTAGGTTTTAAGGGTATTACTTTTAAAATAAACATATAAATTCATATTTTACAAGCATTTTGATATCGATTTTGCAGTAGGCAGCCATTTAATGTCACTCTTGCGCATCGATCTGTTCATGATTGCCGAATAGTAATGGAATTATTGATTTAATTTGATAAAGCTGCAACCTTTAGCTACATTTTAAGGGGTTTTTATTAAGGTAACCATACGCGTTTGGATTTTAAGCTAGGTTTTAAGGGTATTACTTTTAAAATAAACATATAAATTCATATTTTACAAGCATTTTGATATCGATTTTGCAGTAGGCAGCCATTTAATGTCACTCTTGCGCATCGATCTGTTCATGATTGCCGAATAGTAATGGAATTATTGATTTAATTTGATAAAGCTGCAACCTTTAGCTACATTTTAAGGGGTTTTTATTAAGGTAACCATACGCGTTTGGATTTTAAGCTAGGTTTTAAGGGTATTACTTTTAAAATAAACATATAAATTCATATTTTACAAGCATTTTGATATCGATTTTGCAGTAGGCAGCCATTTAATGTCACTCTTGCGCATCGATCTGTTCATGATTGCCGAATAGTAATGGAATTATTGATTTAATTTGATAAAGCTGCAACCTTTAGCTACATTTTAAGGGGTTTTTATTAAGGTAACCATACGCGTTTGGATTTTAAGCTAGGTTTTAAGGGTATTACTTTTAAAATAAACATATAAATTCATATTTTACAAGCATTTTGATATCGATTTTGCAGTAGGCAGCCATTTAATGTCACTCTTGCGCATCGATCTGTTCATGATTGCCGAATAGTAATGGAATTATTGATTTAATTTGATAAAGCTGCAACCTTTAGCTACATTTTAAGGGGTTTTTATTAAGGTAACCATACGCGTTTGGATTTTAAGCTAGGTTTTAAGGGTATTACTTTTAAAATAAACATATAAATTCATATTTTACAAGCATTTTGATATCGATTTTGCAGTAGGCAGCCATTTAATGTCACTCTTGCGCATCGATCTGTTCATGATTGCCGAATAGTAATGGAATTATTGATTTAATTT
The DNA here is from genome assembly GCA_963668005.1 of Melieria crassipennis. Taxonomy (NCBI): domain Eukaryota; kingdom Metazoa; phylum Arthropoda; class Insecta; order Diptera; family Ulidiidae; genus Melieria; species Melieria crassipennis. The sequence goes on along the minus strand of CAVLFC010000060.1, from coordinate 232,014 downwards.
GATAAAGCTGCAACCTTTAGCTACATTTTAAGGGGTTTTTATTAAGGTAACCATACGCGTTTGGATTTTAAGCTAGGTTTTAAGGGTATTACTTTTAAAATAAACATATAAATTCATATTTTACAAGCATTTTGATATCGATTTTGCAGTAGGCAGCCATTTAATGTCACTCTTGCGCATCGATCTGTTCATGATTGCCGAATAGTAATGGAATTATTGATTTAATTTGATAAAGCTGCAACCTTTAGCTACATTTTAAGGGGTTTTTATTAAGGTAACCATACGCGTTTGGATTTTAAGCTAGGTTTTAAGGGTATTACTTTTAAAATAAACATATAAATTCATATTTTACAAGCATTTTGATATCGATTTTGCAGTAGGCAGCCATTTAATGTCACTCTTGCGCATCGATCTGTTCATGATTGCCGAATAGTAATGGAATTATTGATTTAATTTGATAAAGCTGCAACCTTTAGCTACATTTTAAGGGGTTTTTATTAAGGTAACCATACGCGTTTGGATTTTAAGCTAGGTTTTAAGGGTATTACTTTTAAAATAAACATATAAATTCATATTTTACAAGCATTTTGATATCGATTTTGCAGTAGGCAGCCATTTAATGTCACTCTTGCGCATCGATCTGTTCATGATTGCCGAATAGTAATGGAATTATTGATTTAATTTGATAAAGCTGCAACCTTTAGCTACATTTTAAGGGGTTTTTATTAAGGTAACCATACGCGTTTGGATTTTAAGCTAGGTTTTAAGGGTATTACTTTTAAAATAAACATATAAATTCATATTTTACAAGCATTTTGATATCGATTTTGCAGTAGGCAGCCATTTAATGTCACTCTTGCGCATCGATCTGTTCATGATTGCCGAATAGTAATGGAATTATTGATTTAATTTGATAAAGCTGCAACCTTTAGCTACATTTTAAGGGGTTTTTATTAAGGTAACCATACGCGTTTGGATTTTAAGCTAGGTTTTAAGGGTATTACTTTTAAAATAAACATATAAATTCATATTTTACAAGCATTTTGATATCGATTTTGCAGTAGGCAGCCATTTAATGTCACTCTTGCGCATCGATCTGTTCATGATTGCCGAATAGTAATGGAATTATTGATTTAATTTGATAAAGCTGCAACCTTTAGCTACATTTTAAGGGGTTTTTATTAAGGTAACCATACGCGTTTGGATTTTAAGCTAGGTTTTAAGGGTATTACTTTTAAAATAAACATATAAATTCATATTTTACAAGCATTTTGATATCGATTTTGCAGTAGGCAGCCATTTAATGTCACTCTTGCGCATCGATCTGTTCATGATTGCCGAATAGTAATGGAATTATTGATTTAATTTGATAAAGCTGCAACCTTTAGCTACATTTTAAGGGGTTTTTATTAAGGTAACCATACGCGTTTGGATTTTAAGCTAGGTTTTAAGGGTATTACTTTTAAAATAAACATATAAATTCATATTTTACAAGCATTTTGATATCGATTTTGCAGTAGGCAGCCATTTAATGTCACTCTTGCGCATCGATCTGTTCATGATTGCCGAATAGTAATGGAATTATTGATTTAATTTGATAAAGCTGCAACCTTTAGCTACATTTTAAGGGGTTTTTATTAAGGTAACCATACGCGTTTGGATTTTAAGCTAGGTTTTAAGGGTATTACTTTTAAAATAAACATATAAATTCATATTTTACAAGCATTTTGATATCGATTTTGCAGTAGGCAGCCATTTAATGTCACTCTTGCGCATCGATCTGTTCATGATTGCCGAATAGTAATGGAATTATTGATTTAATTTGATAAAGCTGCAACCTTTAGCTACATTTTAAGGGGTTTTTATTAAGGTAACCATACGCGTTTGGATTTTAAGCTAGGTTTTAAGGGTATTACTTTTAAAATAAACATATAAATTCATATTTTACAAGCATTTTGATATCGATTTTGCAGTAGGCAGCCATTTAATGTCACTCTTGCGCATCGATCTGTTCATGATTGCCGAATAGTAATGGAATTATTGATTTAATTTGATAAAGCTGCAACCTTTAGCTACATTTTAAGGGGTTTTTATTAAGGTAACCATACGCGTTTGGATTTTAAGCTAGGTTTTAAGGGTATTACTTTTAAAATAAACATATAAATTCATATTTTACAAGCATTTTGATATCGATTTTGCAGTAGGCAGCCATTTAATGTCACTCTTGCGCATCGATCTGTTCATGATTGCCGAATAGTAATGGAATTATTGATTTAATTTGATAAAGCTGCAACCTTTAGCTACATTTTAAGGGGTTTTTATTAAGGTAACCATACGCGTTTGGATTTTAAGCTAGGTTTTAAGGGTATTACTTTTAAAATAAACATATAAATTCATATTTTACAAGCATTTTGATATCGATTTTGCAGTAGGCAGCCATTTAATGTCACTCTTGCGCATCGATCTGTTCATGATTGCCGAATAGTAATGGAATTATTGATTTAATTTGATAAAGCTGCAACCTTTAGCTACATTTTAAGGGGTTTTTATTAAGGTAACCATACGCGTTTGGATTTTAAGCTAGGTTTTAAGGGTATTACTTTTAAAATAAACATATAAATTCATATTTTACAAGCATTTTGATATCGATTTTGCAGTAGGCAGCCATTTAATGTCACTCTTGCGCATCGATCTGTTCATGATTGCCGAATAGTAATGGAATTATTGATTTAATTTGATAAAGCTGCAACCTTTAGCTACATTTTAAGGGGTTTTTATTAAGGTAACCATACGCGTTTGGATTTTAAGCTAGGTTTTAAGGGTATTACTTTTAAAATAAACATATAAATTCATATTTTACAAGCATTTTGATATCGATTTTGCAGTAGGCAGCCATTTAATGTCACTCTTGCGCATCGATCTGTTCATGATTGCCGAATAGTAATGGAATTATTGATTTAATTTGATAAAGCTGCAACCTTTAGCTACATTTTAAGGGGTTTTTATTAAGGTAACCATACGCGTTTGGATTTTAAGCTAGGTTTTAAGGGTATTACTTTTAAAATAAACATATAAATTCATATTTTACAAGCATTTTGATATCGATTTTGCAGTAGGCAGCCATTTAATGTCACTCTTGCGCATCGATCTGTTCATGATTGCCGAATAGTAATGGAATTATTGATTTAATTTGATAAAGCTGCAACCTTTAGCTACATTTTAAGGGGTTTTTATTAAGGTAACCATACGCGTTTGGATTTTAAGCTAGGTTTTAAGGGTATTACTTTTAAAATAAACATATAAATTCATATTTTACAAGCATTTTGATATCGATTTTGCAGTAGGCAGCCATTTAATGTCACTCTTGCGCATCGATCTGTTCATGATTGCCGAATAGTAATGGAATTATTGATTTAATTTGATAAAGCTGCAACCTTTAGCTACATTTTAAGGGGTTTTTATTAAGGTAACCATACGCGTTTGGATTTTAAGCTAGGTTTTAAGGGTATTACTTTTAAAATAAACATATAAATTCATATTTTACAAGCATTTTGATATCGATTTTGCAGTAGGCAGCCATTTAATGTCACTCTTGCGCATCGATCTGTTCATGATTGCCGAATAGTAATGGAATTATTGATTTAATTTGATAAAGCTGCAACCTTTAGCTACATTTTAAGGGGTTTTTATTAAGGTAACCATACGCGTTTGGATTTTAAGCTAGGTTTTAAGGGTATTACTTTTAAAATAAACATATAAATTCATATTTTACAAGCATTTTGATATCGATTTTGCAGTAGGCAGCCATTTAATGTCACTCTTGCGCATCGATCTGTTCATGATTGCCGAATAGTAATGGAATTATTGATTTAATTTGATAAAGCTGCAACCTTTAGCTACATTTTAAGGGGTTTTTATTAAGGTAACCATACGCGTTTGGATTTTAAGCTAGGTTTTAAGGGTATTACTTTTAAAATAAACATATAAATTCATATTTTACAAGCATTTTGATATCGATTTTGCAGTAGGCAGCCATTTAATGTCACTCTTGCGCATCGATCTGTTCATGATTGCCGAATAGTAATGGAATTATTGATTTAATTTGATAAAGCTGCAACCTTTAGCTACATTTTAAGGGGTTTTTATTAAGGTAACCATACGCGTTTGGATTTTAAGCTAGGTTTTAAGGGTATTACTTTTAAAATAAACATATAAATTCATATTTTACAAGCATTTTGATATCGATTTTGCAGTAGGCAGCCATTTAATGTCACTCTTGCGCATCGATCTGTTCATGATTGCCGAATAGTAATGGAATTATTGATTTAATTTGATAAAGCTGCAACCTTTAGCTACATTTTAAGGGGTTTTTATTAAGGTAACCATACGCGTTTGGATTTTAAGCTAGGTTTTAAGGGTATTACTTTTAAAATAAACATATAAATTCATATTTTACAAGCATTTTGATATCGATTTTGCAGTAGGCAGCCATTTAATGTCACTCTTGCGCATCGATCTGTTCATGATTGCCGAATAGTAATGGAATTATTGATTTAATTTGATAAAGCTGCAACCTTTAGCTACATTTTAAGGGGTTTTTATTAAGGTAACCATACGCGTTTGGATTTTAAGCTAGGTTTTAAGGGTATTACTTTTAAAATAAACATATAAATTCATATTTTACAAGCATTTTGATATCGATTTTGCAGTAGGCAGCCATTTAATGTCACTCTTGCGCATCGATCTGTTCATGATTGCCGAATAGTAATGGAATTATTGATTTAATTTGATAAAGCTGCAACCTTTAGCTACATTTTAAGGGGTTTTTATTAAGGTAACCATACGCGTTTGGATTTTAAGCTAGGTTTTAAGGGTATTACTTTTAAAATAAACATATAAATTCATATTTTACAAGCATTTTGATATCGATTTTGCAGTAGGCAGCCATTTAATGTCACTCTTGCGCATCGATCTGTTCATGATTGCCGAATAGTAATGGAATTATTGATTTAATTTGATAAAGCTGCAACCTTTAGCTACATTTTAAGGGGTTTTTATTAAGGTAACCATACGCGTTTGGATTTTAAGCTAGGTTTTAAGGGTATTACTTTTAAAATAAACATATAAATTCATATTTTACAAGCATTTTGATATCGATTTTGCAGTAGGCAGCCATTTAATGTCACTCTTGCGCATCGATCTGTTCATGATTGCCGAATAGTAATGGAATTATTGATTTAATTTGATAAAGCTGCAACCTTTAGCTACATTTTAAGGGGTTTTTATTAAGGTAACCATACGCGTTTGGATTTTAAGCTAGGTTTTAAGGGTATTACTTTTAAAATAAACATATAAATTCATATTTTACAAGCATTTTGATATCGATTTTGCAGTAGGCAGCCATTTAATGTCACTCTTGCGCATCGATCTGTTCATGATTGCCGAATAGTAATGGAATTATTGATTTAATTTGATAAAGCTGCAACCTTTAGCTACATTTTAAGGGGTTTTTATTAAGGTAACCATACGCGTTTGGATTTTAAGCTAGGTTTTAAGGGTATTACTTTTAAAATAAACATATAAATTCATATTTTACAAGCATTTTGATATCGATTTTGCAGTAGGCAGCCATTTAATGTCACTCTTGCGCATCGATCTGTTCATGATTGCCGAATAGTAATGGAATTATTGATTTAATTTGATAAAGCTGCAACCTTTAGCTACATTTTAAGGGGTTTTTATTAAGGTAACCATACGCGTTTGGATTTTAAGCTAGGTTTTAAGGGTATTACTTTTAAAATAAACATATAAATTCATATTTTACAAGCATTTTGATATCGATTTTGCAGTAGGCAGCCATTTAATGTCACTCTTGCGCATCGATCTGTTCATGATTGCCGAATAGTAATGGAATTATTGATTTAATTTGATAAAGCTGCAACCTTTAGCTACATTTTAAGGGGTTTTTATTAAGGTAACCATACGCGTTTGGATTTTAAGCTAGGTTTTAAGGTATTACTTTTAAAATAAACATATAAATTCATATTTTACAAGCATTTTGATATCGATTTTGCAGTAGGCAGCCATTTAATGTCACTCTTGCGCATCGATCTGTTCATGATTGCCAAATAGTAATGGAATTATTGATTTAATTTGATAAAGCTGCAACCTTTAGCTACATTTTAAGGGGTTTTTATTAAGGTAACCATACGCGTTTGGATTTTAAGCTAGGTTTTAAGGGTATTACTTTTAAAATAAACATATAAATTCATATTTTACAAGCATTTTGATATCGATTTTGCAGTAGGCAGCCATTTAATGTCACTCTTGCGCATCGATCTGTTCATGATTGCCGAATAGTAATGGAATTATTGATTTAATTTGATAAAGCTGCAACCTTTAGCTACATTTTAAGGGGTTTTTATTAAGGTAACCATACGCGTTTGGATTTTAAGCTAGGTTTTAAGGGTATTACTTTTAAAATAAACATATAAATTCATATTTTACAAGCATTTTGATATCGATTTTGCAGTAGGCAGCCATTTAATGTCACTCTTGCGCATCGATCTGTTCATGATTGCCGAATAGTAATGGAATTATTGATTTAATTTGATAAAGCTGCAACCTTTAGCTACATTTTAAGGGGTTTTTATTAAGGTAACCATACGCGTTTGGATTTTAAGCTAGGTTTTAAGGGTATTACTTTTAAAATAAACATATAAATTCATATTTTACAAGCATTTTGATATCGATTTTGCAGTAGGCAGCCATTTAATGTCACTCTTGCGCATCGATCTGTTCATGATTGCCGAATAGTAATGGAATTATTGATTTAATTTGATAAAGCTGCAACCTTTAGCTACATTTTAAGGGGTTTTTATTAAGGTAACCATACGCGTTTGGATTTTAAGCTAGGTTTTAAGGGTATTACTTTTAAAATAAACATATAAATTCATATTTTACAAGCATTTTGATATCGATTTTGCAGTAGGCAGCCATTTAATGTCACTCTTGCGCATCGATCTGTTCATGATTGCCGAATAGTAATGGAATTATTGATTTAATTTGATAAAGCTGCAACCTTTAGCTACATTTTAAGGGGTTTTTATTAAGGTAACCATACGCGTTTGGATTTTAAGCTAGGTTTTAAGGGTATTACTTTTAAAATAAACATATAAATTCATATTTTACAAGCATTTTGATATCGATTTTGCAGTAGGCAGCCATTTAATGTCACTCTTGCGCATCGATCTGTTCATGATTGCCGAATAGTAATGGAATTATTGATTTAATTTGATAAAGCTGCAACCTTTAGCTACATTTTAAGGGGTTTTTATTAAGGTAACCATACGCGTTTGGATTTTAAGCTAGGTTTTAAGGGTATTACTTTTAAAATAAACATATAAATTCATATTTTACAAGCATTTTGATATCGATTTTGCAGTAGGCAGCCATTTAATGTCACTCTTGCGCATCGATCTGTTCATGATTGCCGAATAGTAATGGAATTATTGATTTAATTTGATAAAGCTGCAACCTTTAGCTACATTTTAAGGGGTTTTTATTAAGGTAACCATACGCGTTTGGATTTTAAGCTAGGTTTTAAGGGTATTACTTTTAAAATAAACATATAAATTCATATTTTACAAGCATTTTGATATCGATTTTGCAGTAGGCAGCCATTTAATGTCACTCTTGCGCATCGATCTGTTCATGATTGCCGAATAGTAATGGAATTATTGATTTAATTTGATAAAGCTGCAACCTTTAGCTACATTTTAAGGGGTTTTTATTAAGGTAACCATACGCGTTTGGATTTTAAGCTAGGTTTTAAGGGTATTACTTTTAAAATAAACATATAAATTCATATTTTACAAGCATTTTGATATCGATTTTGCAGTAGGCAGCCATTTAATGTCACTCTTGCGCATCGATCTGTTCATGATTGCCGAATAGTAATGGAATTATTGATTTAATTTGATAAAGCTGCAACCTTTAGCTACATTTTAAGGGGTTTTTATTAAGGTAACCATACGCGTTTGGATTTTAAGCTAGGTTTTAAGGGTATTACTTTTAAAATAAACATATAAATTCATATTTTACAAGCATTTTGATATCGATTTTGCAGTAGGCAGCCATTTAATGTCACTCTTGCGCATCGATCTGTTCATGATTGCCGAATAGTAATGGAATTATTGATTTAATTTGATAAAGCTGCAACCTTTAGCTACATTTTAAGGGGTTTTTATTAAGGTAACCATACGCGTTTGGATTTTAAGCTAGGTTTTAAGGGTATTACTTTTAAAATAAACATATAAATTCATATTTTACAAGCATTTTGATATCGATTTTGCAGTAGGCAGCCATTTAATGTCACTCTTGCGCATCGATCTGTTCATGATTGCCGAATAGTAATGGAATTATTGATTTAATTTGATAAAGCTGCAACCTTTAGCTACATTTTAAGGGGTTTTTATTAAGGTAACCATACGCGTTTGGATTTTAAGCTAGGTTTTAAGGGTATTACTTTTAAAATAAACATATAAATTCATATTTTACAAGCATTTTGATATCGATTTTGCAGTAGGCAGCCATTTAATGTCACTCTTGCGCATCGATCTGTTCATGATTGCCGAATAGTAATGGAATTATTGATTTAATTTGATAAAGCTGCAACCTTTAGCTACATTTTAAGGGGTTTTTATTAAGGTAACCATACGCGTTTGGATTTTAAGCTAGGTTTTAAGGGTATTACTTTTAAAATAAACATATAAATTCATATTTTACAAGCATTTTGATATCGATTTTGCAGTAGGCAGCCATTTAATGTCACTCTTGCGCATCGATCTGTTCATGATTGCCGAATAGTAATGGAATTATTGATTTAATTTGATAAAGCTGCAACCTTTAGCTACATTTTAAGGGGTTTTTATTAAGGTAACCATACGCGTTTGGATTTTAAGCTAGGTTTTAAGGGTATTACTTTTAAAATAAACATATAAATTCATATTTTACAAGCATTTTGATATCGATTTTGCAGTAGGCAGCCATTTAATGTCACTCTTGCGCATCGATCTGTTCATGATTGCCGAATAGTAATGGAATTATTGATTTAATTTGATAAAGCTGCAACCTTTAGCTACATTTTAAGGGGTTTTTATTAAGGTAACCATACGCGTTTGGATTTTAAGCTAGGTTTTAAGGGTATTACTTTTAAAATAAACATATAAATTCATATTTTACAAGCATTTTGATATCGATTTTGCAGTAGGCAGCCATTTAATGTCACTCTTGCGCATCGATCTGTTCATGATTGCCGAATAGTAATGGAATTATTGATTTAATTTGATAAAGCTGCAACCTTTAGCTACATTTTAAGGGGTTTTTATTAAGGTAACCATACGCGTTTGGATTTTAAGCTAGGTTTTAAGGGTATTACTTTTAAAATAAACATATAAATTCATATTTTACAAGCATTTTGATATCGATTTTGCAGTAGGCAGCCATTTAATGTCACTCTTGCGCATCGATCTGTTCATGATTGCCGAATAGTAATGGAATTATTGATTTAATTTGATAAAGCTGCAACCTTTAGCTACATTTTAAGGGGTTTTTATTAAGGTAACCATACGCGTTTGGATTTTAAGCTAGGTTTTAAGGGTATTACTTTTAAAATAAACATATAAATTCATATTTTACAAGCATTTTGATATCGATTTTGCAGTAGGCAGCCATTTAATGTCACTCTTGCGCATCGATCTGTTCATGATTGCCGAATAGTAATGGAATTATTGATTTAATTTGATAAAGCTGCAACCTTTAGCTACATTTTAAGGGGTTTTTATTAAGGTAACCATACGCGTTTGGATTTTAAGCTAGGTTTTAAGGGTATTACTTTTAAAATAAACATATAAATTCATATTTTACAAGCATTTTGATATCGATTTTGCAGTAGGCAGCCATTTAATGTCACTCTTGCGCATCGATCTGTTCATGATTGCCGAATAGTAATGGAATTATTGATTTAATTTGATAAAGCTGCAACCTTTAGCTACATTTTAAGGGGTTTTTATTAAGGTAACCATACGCGTTTGGATTTTAAGCTAGGTTTTAAGGGTATTACTTTTAAAATAAACATATAAATTCATATTTTACAAGCATTTTGATATCGATTTTGCAGTAGGCAGCCATTTAATGTCACTCTTGCGCATCGATCTGTTCATGATTGCCGAATAGTAATGGAATTATTGATTTAATTTGATAAAGCTGCAACCTTTAGCTACATTTTAAGGGGTTTTTATTAAGGTAACCATACGCGTTTGGATTTTAAGCTAGGTTTTAAGGGTATTACTTTTAAAATAAACATATAAATTCATATTTTACAAGCATTTTGATATCGATTTTGCAGTAGGCAGCCATTTAATGTCACTCTTGCGCATCGATCTGTTCATGATTGCCGAATAGTAATGGAATTATTGATTTAATTTGATAAAGCTGCAACCTTTAGCTACATTTTAAGGGGTTTTTATTAAGGTAACCATACGCGTTTGGATTTTAAGCTAGGTTTTAAGGGTATTACTTTTAAAATAAACATATAAATTCATATTTTACAAGCATTTTGATATCGATTTTGCAGTAGGCAGCCATTTAATGTCACTCTTGCGCATCGATCTGTTCATGATTGCCGAATAGTAATGGAATTATTGATTTAATTTGATAAAGCTGCAACCTTTAGCTACATTTTAAGGGGTTTTTATTAAGGTAACCATACGCGTTTGGATTTTAAGCTAGGTTTTAAGGGTATTACTTTTAAAATAAACATATAAATTCATATTTTACAAGCATTTTGATATCGATTTTGCAGTAGGCAGCCATTTAATGTCACTCTTGCGCATCGATCTGTTCATGATTGCCGAATAGTAATGGAATTATTGATTTAATTTGATAAAGCTGCAACCTTTAGCTACATTTTAAGGGGTTTTTATTAAGGTAACCATACGCGTTTGGATTTTAAGCTAGGTTTTAAGGGTATTACTTTTAAAATAAACATATAAATTCATATTTTACAAGCATTTTGATATCGATTTTGCAGTAGGCAGCCATTTAATGTCACTCTTGCGCATCGATCTGTTCATGATTGCCGAATAGTAATGGAATTATTGATTTAATTTGATAAAGCTGCAACCTTTAGCTACATTTTAAGGGGTTTTTATTAAGGTAACCATACGCGTTTGGATTTTAAGCTAGGTTTTAAGGGTATTACTTTTAAAATAAACATATAAATTCATATTTTACAAGCATTTTGATATCGATTTTGCAGTAGGCAGCCATTTAATGTCACTCTTGCGCATCGATCTGTTCATGATTGCCGAATAGTAATGGAATTATTGATTTAATTTGATAAAGCTGCAACCTTTAGCTACATTTTAAGGGGTTTTTATTAAGGTAACCATACGCGTTTGGATTTTAAGCTAGGTTTTAAGGGTATTACTTTTAAAATAAACATATAAATTCATATTTTACAAGCATTTTGATATCGATTTTGCAGTAGGCAGCCATTTAATGTCACTCTTGCGCATCGATCTGTTCATGATTGCCGAATAGTAATGGAATTATTGATTTAATTTGATAAAGCTGCAACCTTTAGCTACATTTTAAGGGGTTTTTATTAAGGTAACCATACGCGTTTGGATTTTAAGCTAGGTTTTAAGGGTATTACTTTTAAAATAAACATATAAATTCATATTTTACAAGCATTTTGATATCGATTTTGCAGTAGGCAGCCATTTAATGTCACTCTTGCGCATCGATCTGTTCATGATTGCCGAATAGTAATGGAATTATTGATTTAATTTGATAAAGCTGCAACCTTTAGCTACATTTTAAGGGGTTTTTATTAAGGTAACCATACGCGTTTGGATTTTAAGCTAGGTTTTAAGGGTATTACTTTTAAAATAAACATATAAATTCATATTTTACAAGCATTTTGATATCGATTTTGCAGTAGGCAGCCATTTAATGTCACTCTTGCGCATCGATCTGTTCATGATTGCCGAATAGTAATGGAATTATTGATTTAATTTGATAAAGCTGCAACCTTTAGCTACATTTTAAGGGGTTTTTATTAAGGTAACCATACGCGTTTGGATTTTAAGCTAGGTTTTAAGGGTATTACTTTTAAAATAAACATATAAATTCATATTTTACAAGCATTTTGATATCGATTTTGCAGTAGGCAGCCATTTAATGTCACTCTTGCGCATCGATCTGTTCATGATTGCCGAATAGTAATGGAATTATTGATTTAATTTGATAAAGCTGCAACCTTTAGCTACATTTTAAGGGGTTTTTATTAAGGTAACCATACGCGTTTGGATTTTAAGCTAGGTTTTAAGGGTATTACTTTTAAAATAAACATATAAATTCATATTTTACAAGCATTTTGATATCGATTTTGCAGTAGGCAGCCATTTAATGTCACTCTTGCGCATCGATCTGTTCATGATTGCCGAATAGTAATGGAATTATTGATTTAATTTGATAAAGCTGCAACCTTTAGCTACATTTTAAGGGGTTTTTATTAAGGTAACCATACGCGTTTGGATTTTAAGCTAGGTTTTAAGGGTATTACTTTTAAAATAAACATATAAATTCATATTTTACAAGCATTTTGATATCGATTTTGCAGTAGGCAGCCATTTAATGTCACTCTTGCGCATCGATCTGTTCATGATTGCCGAATAGTAATGGAATTATTGATTTAATTTGATAAAGCTGCAACCTTTAGCTACATTTTAAGGGGTTTTTATTAAGGTAACCATACGCGTTTGGATTTTAAGCTAGGTTTTAAGGGTATTACTTTTAAAATAAACATATAAATTCATATTTTACAAGCATTTTGATATCGATTTTGCAGTAGGCAGCCATTTAATGTCACTCTTGCGCATCGATCTGTTCATGATTGCCGAATAGTAATGGAATTATTGATTTAATTTGATAAAGCTGCAACCTTTAGCTACATTTTAAGGGGTTTTTATTAAGGTAACCATACGCGTTTGGATTTTAAGCTAGGTTTTAAGGGTATTACTTTTAAAATAAACATATAAATTCATATTTTACAAGCATTTTGATATCGATTTTGCAGTAGGCAGCCATTTAATGTCACTCTTGCGCATCGATCTGTTCATGATTGCCGAATAGTAATGGAATTATTGATTTAATTTGATAAAGCTGCAACCTTTAGCTACATTTTAAGGGGTTTTTATTAAGGTAACCATACGCGTTTGGATTTTAAGCTAGGTTTTAAGGGTATTACTTTTAAAATAAACATATAAATTCATATTTTACAAGCATTTTGATATCGATTTTGCAGTAGGCAGCCATTTAATGTCACTCTTGCGCATCGATCTGTTCATGATTGCCGAATAGTAATGGAATTATTGATTTAATTTGATAAAGCTGCAACCTTTAGCTACATTTTAAGGGGTTTTTATTAAGGTAACCATACGCGTTTGGATTTTAAGCTAGGTTTTAAGGGTATTACTTTTAAAATAAACATATAAATTCATATTTTACAAGCATTTTGATATCGATTTTGCAGTAGGCAGCCATTTAATGTCACTCTTGCGCATCGATCTGTTCATGATTGCCGAATAGTAATGGAATTATTGATTTAATTTGATAAAGCTGCAACCTTTAGCTACATTTTAAGGGGTTTTTATTAAGGTAACCATACGCGTTTGGATTTTAAGCTAGGTTTTAAGGGTATTACTTTTAAAATAAACATATAAATTCATATTTTACAAGCATTTTGATATCGATTTTGCAGTAGGCAGCCATTTAATGTCACTCTTGCGCATCGATCTGTTCATGATTGCCGAATAGTAATGGAATTATTGATTTAATTTGATAAAGCTGCAACCTTTAGCTACATTTTAAGGGGTTTTTATTAAGGTAACCATACGCGTTTGGATTTTAAGCTAGGTTTTAAGGGTATTACTTTTAAAATAAACATATAAATTCATATTTTACAAGCATTTTGATATCGATTTTGCAGTAGGCAGCCATTTAATGTCACTCTTGCGCATCGATCTGTTCATGATTGCCGAATAGTAATGGAATTATTGATTTAATTTGATAAAGCTGCAACCTTTAGCTACATTTTAAGGGGTTTTTATTAAGGTAACCATACGCGTTTGGATTTTAAGCTAGGTTTTAAGGGTATTACTTTTAAAATAAACATATAAATTCATATTTTACAAGCATTTTGATATCGATTTTGCAGTAGGCAGCCATTTAATGTCACTCTTGCGCATCGATCTGTTCATGATTGCCGAATAGTAATGGAATTATTGATTTAATTTGATAAAGCTGCAACCTTTAGCTACATTTTAAGGGGTTTTTATTAAGGTAACCATACGCGTTTGGATTTTAAGCTAGGTTTTAAGGGTATTACTTTTAAAATAAACATATAAATTCATATTTTACAAGCATTTTGATATCGATTTTGCAGTAGGCAGCCATTTAATGTCACTCTTGCGCATCGATCTGTTCATGATTGCCGAATAGTAATGGAATTATTGATTTAATTTGATAAAGCTGCAACCTTTAGCTACATTTTAAGGGGTTTTTATTAAGGTAACCATACGCGTTTGGATTTTAAGCTAGGTTTTAAGGGTATTACTTTTAAAATAAACATATAAATTCATATTTTACAAGCATTTTGATATCGATTTTGCAGTAGGCAGCCATTTAATGTCACTCTTGCGCATCGATCTGTTCATGATTGCCGAATAGTAATGGAATTATTGATTTAATTTGATAAAGCTGCAACCTTTAGCTACATTTTAAGGGGTTTTTATTAAGGTAACCATACGCGTTTGGATTTTAAGCTAGGTTTTAAGGGTATTACTTTTAAAATAAACATATAAATTCATATTTTACAAGCATTTTGATATCGATTTTGCAGTAGGCAGCCATTTAATGTCACTCTTGCGCATCGATCTGTTCATGATTGCCGAATAGTAATGGAATTATTGATTTAATTTGATAAAGCTGCAACCTTTAGCTACATTTTAAGGGGTTTTTATTAAGGTAACCATACGCGTTTGGATTTTAAGCTAGGTTTTAAGGGTATTACTTTTAAAATAAACATATAAATTCATATTTTACAAGCATTTTGATATCGATTTTGCAGTAGGCAGCCATTTAATGTCACTCTTGCGCATCGATCTGTTCATGATTGCCGAATAGTAATGGAATTATTGATTTAATTTGATAAAGCTGCAACCTTTAGCTACATTTTAAGGGGTTTTTATTAAGGTAACCATACGCGTTTGGATTTTAAGCTAGGTTTTAAGGGTATTACTTTTAAAATAAACATATAAATTCATATTTTACAAGCATTTTGATATCGATTTTGCAGTAGGCAGCCATTTAATGTCACTCTTGCGCATCGATCTGTTCATGATTGCCGAATAGTAATGGAATTATTGATTTAATTTGATAAAGCTGCAACCTTTAGCTACATTTTAAGGGGTTTTTATTAAGGTAACCATACGCGTTTGGATTTTAAGCTAGGTTTTAAGGGTATTACTTTTAAAATAAACATATAAATTCATATTTTACAAGCATTTTGATATCGATTTTGCAGTAGGCAGCCATTTAATGTCACTCTTGCGCATCGATCTGTTCATGATTGCCGAATAGTAATGGAATTATTGATTTAATTTGATAAAGCTGCAACCTTTAGCTACATTTTAAGGGGTTTTTATTAAGGTAACCATACGCGTTTGGATTTTAAGCTAGGTTTTAAGGGTATTACTTTTAAAATAAACATATAAATTCATATTTTACAAGCATATTGATATCGATTTTGCAGAAAGGCCATCACCATCCGTTTGTAGGGATTTTACATCAGTTTTTGCTGACTGCCCTCAAAGCCTTAACGTTTGCATTGCTTGAGTTGCAGCTCTGCGTTTGAAAAGAGTTCAACTTGCCATCACTGTTTTGTGCTGCACTAGAAACGGCAAACTCAATGAGACATGAACTGAAGGAAAAAGCAACCGAATATCTGCTGACTTCAGCGTATGAAATAATTTATTTCTGCTTTTTTTTTGTACGCGTTACAATCAAAATTACTAAGACCAGTAAAACAAGTTGATTTGCAATGCTATATTTACAGCGAATAAGAAAAGTTAGCACTTTAAGATGCAAACAATTGACTGGTAACCGGTGCTGTGCGAATGTTTGGGTAAAAAACCCGTACACTATCGGACGATTGGAAAAAGCAAAAAATGGTCTGAAAATCATTTCTCCTCCGAGTTGCACGTCACGTAGTCACTGGTCGGGCCGCGTTGGCCGGTGCATAGTGACTCCGTAAGCAAGAAAGTTTCGCTTTCACGGTCGGCAACTGCCATTTTTTATTGCGACCGCCGCGGATTTGCTGATCAGTGCGTTAAATTGCTTGGGCCACTAGGAGACCCGGGTTCAATCCTCAGCTGCATCCAACATGAAATTTATTTAATTATTTCTTATTAATCTCCATTTTTTTTAATAATGAAAAGCTCCATAAAAAGAGTCAATAAATAAATTACCAATATATTAACTAAGAGCACCTCGGTATTACAATCCCAACCACTAAAGAACAAAACATTCGTACAAAAAAACATTCGCCATACAAACGCCAGGGCAAGGGCTGCTGGTGCGTTCGATGTTTATTTGCAAATAAAATAATTGGTTTGTTTTTGCTTTCATTCTGTAGTACGTTTATAGGAAATTGATTGCAAAAAAACGTTGTTGCTGAAAAACGTCATAAGTATGTTGCCTCGTGTTTTAATATGATTTTACATCAGTTTTTGCTGACTGCCCTCAAAGCCTTAACGTTTGCATTGCTTGAGTTGCACCTCTGCGTTTGAAAAGAGTTCAACTTGCCATCACTGTTTCGTGCTGCACTAGAAACGGCAAACTCAATGAGACATGAACTGAAGGAAAAAGCAACCGAATATCTGCTGACTTCAGCGTATGAAATAATTTATTTCTGTAAATAATTTCTGTTTCTATTACACGTTATTGTAGCACCACAATTCAGTATAAATGCATAATTGATCGCGTGAATAAACTCGGAAATTAATACACATTACGAAAACTTCTTCACATTTTTAAAATAACTACCAAAATAATAGGTACAGCTGCAATAATGAATTGTCAACTCAGTGCTGAACATATTTTTAAAATTAACTTTTGCATGTGCGTAAAGTCTGTTGCACCTTTATGCGAAAACTTACACAATAAAAAAAAAACAAGGTACACATATCGCAATCAAAAACAAAGCAATGCCAAATAAAAAACAAGCTCGTCTTTTCCTGCTCTTCGTAATAGATTTTTTGCTAACCCACATGTAAAATGACGCTACCAGCTGATACTAATCGCAGCCAACCTTCCCATTTCACAGCACAGTATTCCCCCCTTTTATGCAATGACCCTAAACCAAAACCCACCATAGTCAATAAAGTATATAAAATTCATATTTATTATAAGGCGTACTCAATTAACAAAAAATTGCGTTATTATTACCCAATAGTGCATTGTAGCTTCAAAATCGATTTCGGTTTATACGCACTAAGCACTCCTCGTTTGTAGAAAACGCATATTTACACCCAAAAACTGCTTATATCCGAGTAATACTGTTGCAGTATTGCAGCAGGTGGTACTTATTTTCGTTCACACGCTTCTGGCTCATATACATGTTGCATTCACAATTCACAGATACGTGTTCGCAAAACTGTCACATATATATAACTATCCACACCTCCTCCACCATGTTTGTCGCGGTGCGTGCGCCGTACACGTCCCCTTTAGCACTTCGTGCCTGGGAGGGTGGGTGGGCAAAATTTTCATAATTAGCAAGTTTGCTGTCGTAAGGTACTAGTGTAGGATACGTCCGGAAGGGAAGATAAATAGACCCAATGAATGGAAGACGGTCGAGGTACACAGAGACGACAGACTAAGATAGAATACACAAGACTCCAGCTAGGTTTTAAGGGTATTACTTTTAAAATAAACATATAAATTCATATTTTACAAGCATTTTGATATCGATTTTGCAGTAGGCAGCCATTTAATGTCACTCTTGCGCATCGATCTGTTCATGATTGCCGAATAGTAATGGAATTATTGATTTAATTTGATAAAGCTGCAACCTTTAGCTACATTTTAAGGGGTTTTTATTAAGGTAACCATACGCGTTTGGATTTTAAGCTAGGTTTTAAGGGTATTACTTTTAAAATAAACATATAAATTCATATTTTACAAGCATTTTGATATCGATTTTGCAGTAGGCAGCCATTTAATGTCACTCTTGCGCATCGATCTGTTCATGATTGCCGAATAGTAATGGAATTATTGATTTAATTTGATAAAGCTGCAACCTTTAGCTACATTTTAAGGGGTTTTTATTAAGGTAACCATACGCGTTTGGATTTTAAGCTAGGTTTTAAGGGTATTACTTTTAAAATAAACATATAAATTCATATTTTACAAGCATTTTGATATCGATTTTGCAGTAGGCAGCCATTTAATGTCACTCTTGCGCATCGATCTGTTCATGATTGCCGAATAGTAATGGAATTATTGATTTAATTTGATAAAGCTGCAACCTTTAGCTACATTTTAAGGGGTTTTTAATAAGGTAACCATACGCGTTTGGATTTTAAGCTAGGTTTTAAGGGTATTACTTTTAAAATAAACATATAAATTCATATTTTACAAGCATTTTGATATCGATTTTGCAGTAGGCAGCCATTTAATGTCACTCTTGCGCATCGATCTGTTCATGATTGCCGAATAGTAATGGAATTATTGATTTAATTTGATAAAGCTGCAACCTTTAGCTACATTTTAAGGGGTTTTTATTAAGGTAACCATACGCGTTTGGATTTTAAGCTAGGTTTTAAGGGTATTACTTTTAAAATAAACATATAAATTCATATTTTACAAGCATTTTGATATCGATTTTGCAGTAGGCAGCCATTTAATGTCACTCTTGCGCATCGATCTGTTCATGATTGCCGAATAGTAATGGAATTATTGATTTAATTTGATAAAGCTGCAACCTTTAGCTACATTTTAAGGGGTTTTTATTAAGGTAACCATACGCGTTTGGATTTTAAGCTAGGTTTTAAGGGTATTACTTTTAAAATAAACATATAAATTCATATTTTACAAGCATTTTGATATCGATTTTGCAGTAGGCAGCCATTTAATGTCACTCTTGCGCATCGATCTGTTCATGATTGCCGAATAGTAATGGAATTATTGATTTAATTTGATAAAGCTGCAACCTTTAGCTACATTTTAAGGGGTTTTTAATAAGGTAACCATACGCGTTTGGATTTTAAGCTAGGTTTTAAGGGTATTACTTTTAAAATAAACATATAAATTCATATTTTACAAGCATTTTGATATCGATTTTGCAGTAGGCAGCCATTTAATGTCACTCTTGCGCATCGATCTGTTCATGATTGCCGAATAGTAATGGAATTATTGATTTAATTTGATAAAGCTGCAACCTTTAGCTACATTTTAAGGGGTTTTTATTAAGGTAACCATACGCGTTTGGATTTTAAGCTAGGTTTTAAGGGTATTACTTTTAAAATAAACATATAAATTCATATTTTACAAGCATTTTGATATCGATTTTGCAGTAGGCAGCCATTTAATGTCACTCTTGCGCATCGATCTGTTCATGATTGCCGAATAGTAATGGAATTATTGATTTAATTTGATAAAGCTGCAACCTTTAGCTACATTTTAAGGGGTTTTTATTAAGGTAACCATACGCGTTTGGATTTTAAGCTAGGTTTTAAGGGTATTACTTTTAAAATAAACATATAAATTCATATTTTACAAGCATTTTGATATCGATTTTGCAGTAGGCAGCCATTTAATGTCACTCTTGCGCATCGATCTGTTCATGATTGCCGAATAGTAATGGAATTATTGATTTAATTTGATAAAGCTGCAACCTTTAGCTACATTTTAAGGGGTTTTTATTAAGGTAACCATACGCGTTTGGATTTTAAGCTAGGTTTTAAGGGTATTACTTTTAAAATAAACATATAAATTCATATTTTACAAGCATTTTGATATCGATTTTGCAGTAGGCAGCCATTTAATGTCACTCTTGCGCATCGATCTGTTCATGATTGCCGAATAGTAATGGAATTATTGATTTAATTTGATAAAGCTGCAACCTTTAGCTACATTTTAAGGGGTTTTTATTAAGGTAACCATACGCGTTTGGATTTTAAGCTAGGTTTTAAGGGTATTACTTTTAAAATAAACATATAAATTCATATTTTACAAGCATTTTGATATCGATTTTGCAGTAGGCAGCCATTTAATGTCACTCTTGCGCATCGATCTGTTCATGATTGCCGAATAGTAATGGAATTATTGATTTAATTTGATAAAGCTACAACCTTTAGCTACATTTTAAGGGGTTTTTATTAAGGTAACCATACGCGTTTGGATTTTAAGCTAGGTTTTAAGGGTATTACTTTTAAAATAAACATATAAATTCATATTTTACAAGCATATTGATATCGATTTTGCAGTAGGCAGCCATTTAATGTCACTCTTGCGCATCGATCTGTTCATGATTGCCGAATAGTAATGGAATTATTGATTTAATTTGATAAAGCTGCAACCTTTAGCTACATTTTAAGGGGTTTTTATTAAGGTAACCATACGCGTTTGGATTTTAAGCTAGGTTTTAAGGGTATTACTTTTAAAATAAACATATAAATTCATATTTTACAAGCATTTTGATATCGATTTTGCAGTAGGCAGCCATTTAATGTCACTCTTGCGCATCGATCTGTTCATGATTGCCGAATAGTAATGGAATTATTGATTTAATTTGATAAAGCTGCAACCTTTAGCTACATTTTAAGGGGTTTTTATTAAGGTAACCATACGCGTTTGGATTTTAAGCTAGGTTTTAAGGGTATTACTTTTAAAATAAACATATAAATTCATATTTTACAAGCATTTTGATATCGATTTTGCAGTAGGCAGCCATTTAATGTCACTCTTGCGCATCGATCTGTTCATGATTGCCGAATAGTAATGGAATTATTGATTTAATTTGATAAAGCTGCAACCTTTAGCTACATTTTAAGGGGTTTTTATTAAGGTAACCATACGCGTTTGGATTTTAAGCTAGGTTTTAAGGGTATTACTTTTAAAATAAACATATAAATTCATATTTCAATCAAAAACAAAGCAATGCCAAATAAAAAACAAGCTCGTCTTTTCCTGCTCTTCGTAATAGATTTTTTGCTAACCCACATGTAAAATGACGCTACCAGCTGATACTAATCGCAGCCAACCTTCCCATTTCACAGCACAGTATTCCCCCCTTTTATGCAATGACCCTAAACCAAAACCCACCATAGTCAATAAAGTATATAAAATTCATATTTATTATAAGGCGTACTCAATTAACAAAAAATTGCGTTATTATTACCCAATAGTGCATTGTAGCTTCAAAATCGATTTCGGTTTATACGCACTAAGCACTCCTCGTTTGTAGAAAACGCATATTTACACCCAAAAACTGCTTATATCCGAGTAATACTGTTGCAGTATTGCAGCAGGTGGTACTTATTTTCGTTCACACGCTTCTGGCTCATATACATGTTGCATTCACAATTCACAGATACGTGTTCGCAAAACTGTCACATATATATAACTATCCACACCTCCTCCACCATGTTTGTCGCGGTGCGTGCGCCGTACACGTCCCCTTTAGCACTTCGTGCCTGGGAGGGTGGGTGGGCAAAATTTTCATAATTAGCAAGTTTGCTGTCGTAAGGTACTAGTGTAGGATACGTCCGGAAGGGAAGATAAATAGACCCAATGAATGGAAGACGGTCGAGGTACACAGAGACGACAGACTAAGATAGAATACACAAGACTCCAGCTAGGTTTTAAGGGTATTACTTTTAAAATAAACATATAAATTCATATTTTACAAGCATTTTGATATCGATTTTGCAGTAGGCAGCCATTTAATGTCACTCTTGCGCATCGATCTGTTCATGATTGCCGAATAGTAATGGAATTATTGATTTAATTTGATAAAGCTGCAACCTTTAGCTACATTTTAAGGGGTTTTTATTAAGGTAACCATACGCGTTTGGATTTTAAGCTAGGTTTTAAGGGTATTACTTTTAAAATAAACATATAAATTCATATTTTACAAGCATTTTGATATCGATTTTGCAGTAGGCAGCCATTTAATGTCACTCTTGCGCATCGATCTGTTCATGATTGCCGAATAGTAATGGAATTATTGATTTAATTTGATAAAGCTGCAACCTTTAGCTACATTTTAAGGGGTTTTTATTAAGGTAACCATACGCGTTTGGATTTTAAGCTAGGTTTTAAGGGTATTACTTTTAAAATAAACATATAAATTCATATTTTACAAGCATTTTGATATCGATTTTGCAGTAGGCAGCCATTTAATGTCACTCTTGCGCATCGATCTGTTCATGATTGCCGAATAGTAATGGAATTATTGATTTAATTTGATAAAGCTGCAACCTTTAGCTACATTTTAAGGGGTTTTTAATAAGGTAACCATACGCGTTTGGATTTTAAGCTAGGTTTTAAGGGTATTACTTTTAAAATAAACATATAAATTCATATTTTACAAGCATTTTGATATCGATTTTGCAGTAGGCAGCCATTTAATGTCACTCTTGCGCATCGATCTGTTCATGATTGCCGAATAGTAATGGAATTATTGATTTAATTTGATAAAGCTGCAACCTTTAGCTACATTTTAAGGGGTTTTTATTAAGGTAACCATACGCGTTTGGATTTTAAGCTAGGTTTTAAGGGTATTACTTTTAAAATAAACATATAAATTCATATTTTACAAGCATTTTGATATCGATTTTGCAGTAGGCAGCCATTTAATGTCACTCTTGCGCATCGATCTGTTCATGATTGCCGAATAGTAATGGAATTATTGATTTAATTTGATAAAGCTGCAACCTTTAGCTACATTTTAAGGGGTTTTTATTAAGGTAACCATACGCGTTTGGATTTTAAGCTAGGTTTTAAGGGTATTACTTTTAAAATAAACATATAAATTCATATTTTACAAGCATTTTGATATCGATTTTGCAGTAGGCAGCCATTTAATGTCACTCTTGCGCATCGATCTGTTCATGATTGCCGAATAGTAATGGAATTATTGATTTAATTTGATAAAGCTGCAACCTTTAGCTACATTTTAAGGGGTTTTTAATAAGGTAACCATACGCGTTTGGATTTTAAGCTAGGTTTTAAGGGTATTACTTTTAAAATAAACATATAAATTCATATTTTACAAGCATTTTGATATCGATTTTGCAGTAGGCAGCCATTTAATGTCACTCTTGCGCATCGATCTGTTCATGATTGCCGAATAGTAATGGAATTATTGATTTAATTTGATAAAGCTGCAACCTTTAGCTACATTTTAAGGGGTTTTTATTAAGGTAACCATACGCGTTTGGATTTTAAGCTAGGTTTTAAGGGTATTACTTTTAAAATAAACATATAAATTCATATTTTACAAGCATTTTGATATCGATTTTGCAGTAGGCAGCCATTTAATGTCACTCTTGCGCATCGATCTGTTCATGATTGCCGAATAGTAATGGAATTATTGATTTAATTTGATAAAGCTGCAACCTTTAGCTACATTTTAAGGGGTTTTTATTAAGGTAACCATACGCGTTTGGATTTTAAGCTAGGTTTTAAGGGTATTACTTTTAAAATAAACATATAAATTCATATTTTACAAGCATTTTGATATCGATTTTGCAGTAGGCAGCCATTTAATGTCACTCTTGCGCATCGATCTGTTCATGATTGCCGAATAGTAATGGAATTATTGATTTAATTTGATAAAGCTGCAACCTTTAGCTACATTTTAAGGGGTTTTTATTAAGGTAACCATACGCGTTTGGATTTTAAGCTAGGTTTTAAGGGTATTACTTTTAAAATAAACATATAAATTCATATTTTACAAGCATTTTGATATCGATTTTGCAGTAGGCAGCCATTTAATGTCACTCTTGCGCATCGATCTGTTCATGATTGCCGAATAGTAATGGAATTATTGATTTAATTTGATAAAGCTGCAACCTTTAGCTACATTTTAAGGGGTTTTTATTAAGGTAACCATACGCGTTTGGATTTTAAGCTAGGTTTTAAGGGTATTACTTTTAAAATAAACATATAAATTCATATTTTACAAGCATTTTGATATCGATTTTGCAGTAGGCAGCCATTTAATGTCACTCTTGCGCATCGATCTGTTCATGATTGCCGAATAGTAATGGAATTATTGATTTAATTTGATAAAGCTACAACCTTTAGCTACATTTTAAGGGGTTTTTATTAAGGTAACCATACGCGTTTGGATTTTAAGCTAGGTTTTAAGGGTATTACTTTTAAAATAAACATATAAATTCATATTTTACAAGCATATTGATATCGATTTTGCAGTAGGCAGCCATTTAATGTCACTCTTGCGCATCGATCTGTTCATGATTGCCGAATAGTAATGGAATTATTGATTTAATTTGATAAAGCTGCAACCTTTAGCTACATTTTAAGGGGTTTTTATTAAGGTAACCATACGCGTTTGGATTTTAAGCTAGGTTTTAAGGGTATTACTTTTAAAATAAACATATAAATTCATATTTTACAAGCATTTTGATATCGATTTTGCAGTAGGCAGCCATTTAATGTCACTCTTGCGCATCGATCTGTTCATGATTGCCGAATAGTAATGGAATTATTGATTTAATTTGATAAAGCTGCAACCTTTAGCTACATTTTAAGGGGTTTTTATTAAGGTAACCATACGCGTTTGGATTTTAAGCTAGGTTTTAAGGGTATTACTTTTAAAATAAACATATAAATTCATATTTTACAAGCATTTTGATATCGATTTTGCAGTAGGCAGCCATTTAATGTCACTCTTGCGCATCGATCTGTTCATGATTGCCGAATAGTAATGGAATTATTGATTTAATTTGATAAAGCTGCAACCTTTAGCTACATTTTAAGGGGTTTTTATTAAGGTAACCATACGCGTTTGGATTTTAAGCTAGGTTTTAAGGGTATTACTTTTAAAATAAACATATAAATTCATATTTCAATCAAAAACAAAGCAATGCCAAATAAAAAACAAGCTCGTCTTTTCCTGCTCTTCGTAATAGATTTTTTGCTAACCCACATGTAAAATGACGCTACCAGCTGATACTAATCGCAGCCAACCTTCCCATTTCACAGCACAGTATTCCCCCCTTTTATGCAATGACCCTAAACCAAAACCCACCATAGTCAATAAAGTATATAAAATTCATATTTATTATAAGGCGTACTCAATTAACAAAAAATTGCGTTATTATTACCCAATAGTGCATTGTAGCTTCAAAATCGATTTCGGTTTATACGCACTAAGCACTCCTCGTTTGTAGAAAACGCATATTTACACCCAAAAACTGCTTATATCCGAGTAATACTGTTGCAGTATTGCAGCAGGTGGTACTTATTTTCGTTCACACGCTTCTGGCTCATATACATGTTGCATTCACAATTCACAGATACGTGTTCGCAAAACTGTCACATATATATAACTATCCACACCTCCTCCACCATGTTTGTCGCGGTGCGTGCGCCGTACACGTCCCCTTTAGCACTTCGTGCCTGGGAGGGTGGGTGGGCAAAATTTTCATAATTAGCAAGTTTGCTGTCGTAAGGTACTAGTGTAGGATACGTCCGGAAGGGAAGATAAATAGACCCAATGAATGGAAGACGGTCGAGGTACACAGAGACGACAGACTAAGATAGAATACACAAGACTCCAGCTAGGTTTTAAGGGTATTACTTTTAAAATAAACATATAAATTCATATTTTACAAGCATTTTGATATCGATTTTGCAGTAGGCAGCCATTTAATGTCACTCTTGCGCATCGATCTGTTCATGATTGCCGAATAGTAATGGAATTATTGATTTAATTTGATAAAGCTGCAACCTTTAGCTACATTTTAAGGGGTTTTTATTAAGGTAACCATACGCGTTTGGATTTTAAGCTAGGTTTTAAGGGTATTACTTTTAAAATAAACATATAAATTCATATTTTACAAGCATTTTGATATCGATTTTGCAGTAGGCAGCCATTTAATGTCACTCTTGCGCATCGATCTGTTCATGATTGCCGAATAGTAATGGAATTATTGATTTAATTTGATAAAGCTGCAACCTTTAGCTACATTTTAAGGGGTTTTTATTAAGGTAACCATACGCGTTTGGATTTTAAGCTAGGTTTTAAGGGTATTACTTTTAAAATAAACATATAAATTCATATTTTACAAGCATTTTGATATCGATTTTGCAGTAGGCAGCCATTTAATGTCACTCTTGCGCATCGATCTGTTCATGATTGCCGAATAGTAATGGAATTATTGATTTAATTTGATAAAGCTGCAACCTTTAGCTACATTTTAAGGGGTTTTTAATAAGGTAACCATACGCGTTTGGATTTTAAGCTAGGTTTTAAGGGTATTACTTTTAAAATAAACATATAAATTCATATTTTACAAGCATTTTGATATCGATTTTGCAGTAGGCAGCCATTTAATGTCACTCTTGCGCATCGATCTGTTCATGATTGCCGAATAGTAATGGAATTATTGATTTAATTTGATAAAGCTGCAACCTTTAGCTACATTTTAAGGGGTTTTTATTAAGGTAACCATACGCGTTTGGATTTTAAGCTAGGTTTTAAGGGTATTACTTTTAAAATAAACATATAAATTCATATTTTACAAGCATTTTGATATCGATTTTGCAGTAGGCAGCCATTTAATGTCACTCTTGCGCATCGATCTGTTCATGATTGCCGAATAGTAATGGAATTATTGATTTAATTTGATAAAGCTGCAACCTTTAGCTACATTTTAAGGGGTTTTTATTAAGGTAACCATACGCGTTTGGATTTTAAGCTAGGTTTTAAGGGTATTACTTTTAAAATAAACATATAAATTCATATTTTACAAGCATTTTGATATCGATTTTGCAGTAGGCAGCCATTTAATGTCACTCTTGCGCATCGATCTGTTCATGATTGCCGAATAGTAATGGAATTATTGATTTAATTTGATAAAGCTGCAACCTTTAGCTACATTTTAAGGGGTTTTTAATAAGGTAACCATACGCGTTTGGATTTTAAGCTAGGTTTTAAGGGTATTACTTTTAAAATAAACATATAAATTCATATTTTACAAGCATTTTGATATCGATTTTGCAGTAGGCAGCCATTTAATGTCACTCTTGCGCATCGATCTGTTCATGATTGCCGAATAGTAATGGAATTATTGATTTAATTTGATAAAGCTGCAACCTTTAGCTACATTTTAAGGGGTTTTTATTAAGGTAACCATACGCGTTTGGATTTTAAGCTAGGTTTTAAGGGTATTACTTTTAAAATAAACATATAAATTCATATTTTACAAGCATTTTGATATCGATTTTGCAGTAGGCAGCCATTTAATGTCACTCTTGCGCATCGATCTGTTCATGATTGCCGAATAGTAATGGAATTATTGATTTAATTTGATAAAGCTGCAACCTTTAGCTACATTTTAAGGGGTTTTTATTAAGGTAACCATACGCGTTTGGATTTTAAGCTAGGTTTTAAGGGTATTACTTTTAAAATAAACATATAAATTCATATTTTACAAGCATTTTGATATCGATTTTGCAGTAGGCAGCCATTTAATGTCACTCTTGCGCATCGATCTGTTCATGATTGCCGAATAGTAATGGAATTATTGATTTAATTTGATAAAGCTGCAACCTTTAGCTACATTTTAAGGGGTTTTTATTAAGGTAACCATACGCGTTTGGATTTTAAGCTAGGTTTTAAGGGTATTACTTTTAAAATAAACATATAAATTCATATTTTACAAGCATTTTGATATCGATTTTGCAGTAGGCAGCCATTTAATGTCACTCTTGCGCATCGATCTGTTCATGATTGCCGAATAGTAATGGAATTATTGATTTAATTTGATAAAGCTGCAACCTTTAGCTACATTTTAAGGGGTTTTTATTAAGGTAACCATACGCGTTTGGATTTTAAGCTAGGTTTTAAGGGTATTACTTTTAAAATAAACATATAAATTCATATTTTACAAGCATTTTGATATCGATTTTGCAGTAGGCAGCCATTTAATGTCACTCTTGCGCATCGATCTGTTCATGATTGCCGAATAGTAATGGAATTATTGATTTAATTTGATAAAGCTACAACCTTTAGCTACATTTTAAGGGGTTTTTATTAAGGTAACCATACGCGTTTGGATTTTAAGCTAGGTTTTAAGGGTATTACTTTTAAAATAAACATATAAATTCATATTTTACAAGCATTTTGATATCGATTTTGCAGTAGGCAGCCATTTAATGTCACTCTTGCGCATCGATCTGTTCATGATTGCCGAATAGTAATGGAATTATTGATTTAATTTGATAAAGCTGCAACCTTTAGCTACATTTTAAGGGGTTTTTATTAAGGTAACCATACGCGTTTGGATTTTAAGCTAGGTTTTAAGGGTATTACTTTTAAAAATAAACATATAAAATTCATATTTTACAAGCATTTTGATATCGATTTTGCAGTAGGCAGCCATTTAATGTCACTCTTGCGCATCGATCTGTTCATGATTGCCGAATAGTAATGGAATTATTGATTTAATTTGATAAAGCTGCAACCTTTAGCTACATTTTAAGGGGTTTTTATTAAGGTAACCATACGCGTTGGGATTTTAAGCTAGGTTTTAAGGTATTACTTTTAAAATAAACATATAAATTCATATTTTACAAGCATTTTGATATCGATTTTGCAGTAGGCAGCCATTTAATGTCACTCTTGCGCATCGATCTGTTCATGATTGCCGAATAGTAATGGAATTATTGATTTAATTTGATAAAGCTGCAACCTTTAGCTACATTTAAGGGGTTTTTATTAAGGTAACCATACGCGTTTGGATTTTAAGCTAGGTTTTAAGGTATTACTTTTAAAATAAACATATAAATTCATATTTTACAAGCATTTTGATATCGATTTTGCAGTAGGCAGCCATTTAATGTCACTCTTGCGCATCGATCTGTTCATGATTGCCGAATAGTAATGGAATTATTGATTTAATTTGATAAAGCTGCAAACCTTTAGCTACATTTTAAGGGTTTTTATTAAGGTAACCATACGCGTTTGGATTTTAAGCTAGGTTTTAAGGGTATTACTTTTAAAATAAACATATAAATTCATATTTTACAAGCATTTTGATATCGATTTTGCAGTAGGCAGCCATTTAATGTCACTCTTGCGCATCGATCTGTTCATGATTGCCGAATAGTAATGGAATTATTGATTTAATTTGATAAAGCTGCAACCTTTAGCTACATTTTAAGGGGTTTTTAATAAGGTAACCATACGCGTTTGGATTTTAAGCTAGGTTTTAAGGGTATTACTTTTAAAATAAACATATAAATTCATATTTTACAAGCATTTTGATATCGATTTTGCAGTAGGCAGCCATTTAATGTCACTCTTGCGCATCGATCTGTTCATGATTGCCGAATAGTAATGGAATTATTGATTTAATTTGATAAAGCTGCAACCTTTAGCTACATTTTAAGGGGTTTTTATTAAGGTAACCATACGCGTTTGGATTTTAAGCTAGGTTTTAAGGGTATTACTTTTAAAATAAACATATAAATTCATATTTTACAAGCATTTTGATATCGATTTTGCAGTAGGCAGCCATTTAATGTCACTCTTGCGCATCGATCTGTCATGATTGCCGAATAGTAATGGAATTATTGATTTAATTTGATAAAGCTGCAACCTTTAGCTACATTTTAAGGGTTTTTATAAGGTAACCATACGCGTTTGGATTTTAAGCTAGGTTTTAAGGGTATTACTTTTAAAATAAACATATAAATTCATATTTTACAAGCATTTTGATATCGATTTTGCAGTAGGCAGCCATTTAATGTCACTCTTGCGCATCGATCTGTTCATGATTGCCGAATAGTAATGGAATTATTGATTTAATTTGATAAAGCTGCAACCTTTAGCTACATTTTAAGGGGTTTTTATTAAGGTAACCATAGCGTTTGGATTTTAAGCTAGGTTTTAAGGGTATTACTTTTAAAATAAACATATAAATTCATATTTTACAAGCATTTTGATATCGATTTTGCAGTAGGCAGCCATTTAATGTCACTCTTGCGCATCGATCTGTTCATGATTGCCGAATAGTAATGGAATTATTGATTTAATTTGATAAAGCTGCAACCTTTAGCTACATTTTAAGGGGTTTTTATTAAGGTAACCATACGCGTTTGGATTTTAAGCTAGGTTTTAAGGGTATTACTTTTAAAATAAACATATAAATTCATATTTTACAAGCATTTTGATATCGATTTTGCAGTAGGCAGCCATTTAATGTCACTCTTGCGCATCGATCTGTTCATGATTGCCGAATAGTAATGGAATTATTGATTTAATTTGATAAAGCTGCAACCTTTAGCTACATTTTAAGGGGTTTTTATTAAGGTAACCATACGCGTTTGGATTTTAAGCTAGGTTTTAAGGGTATTACTTTTAAAATAAACATATAAATTCATATTTTACAAGCATTTTGATATCGATTTTGCAGTAGGCAGCCATTTAATGTCACTCTTGCGCATCGATCTGTTCATGATTGCCGAATAGTAATGGAATTATTGATTTAATTTGATAAAGCTGCAACCTTTAGCTACATTTTAAGGGGTTTTTATTAAGGTAACCATACGCGTTTGGATTTTAAGCTAGGTTTTAAGGGTATTACTTTTAAAATAAACATATAAATTCATATTTTACAAGCATTTTGATATCGATTTTGCAGTAGGCAGCCATTTAATGTCACTCTTGCGCATCGATCTGTTCATGATTGCCGAATAGTAATGGAATTATTGATTTAATTTGATAAAGCTGCAACCTTTAGCTACATTTTAAGGGGTTTTTATTAAGGTAACCATACGCGTTTGGATTTTAAGCTAGGTTTTAAGGGTATTACTTTTAAAATAAACATATAAATTCATATTTTACAAGCATTTTGATATCGATTTTGCAGTAGGCAGCCATTTAATGTCACTCTTGCGCATCGATCTGTTCATGATTGCCGAATAGTAATGGAATTATTGATTTAATTTGATAAAGCTGCAACCTTTAGCTACATTTTAAGGGGTTTTTATTAAGGTAACCATACGCGTTTGGATTTTAAGCTAGGTTTTAAGGGTATTACTTTTAAAATAAACATATAAATTCATATTTTACAAGCATTTTGATATCGATTTTGCAGTAGGCAGCCATTTAATGTCACTCTTGCGCATCGATCTGTTCATGATTGCCGAATAGTAATGGAATTATTGATTTAATTTGATAAAGCTGCAACCTTTAGCTACATTTTAAGGGGTTTTTATTAAGGTAACCATACGCGTTTGGATTTTAAGCTAGGTTTTAAGGGTATTACTTTTAAAATAAACATATAAATTCATATTTTACAAGCATTTTGATATCGATTTTGCAGTAGGCAGCCATTTAATGTCACTCTTGCGCATCGATCTGTTCATGATTGCCGAATAGTAATGGAATTATTGATTTAATTTGATAAAGCTGCAACCTTTAGCTACATTTTAAGGGGTTTTTATTAAGGTAACCATACGCGTTTGGATTTTAAGCTAGGTTTTAAGGGTATTACTTTTAAAATAAACATATAAATTCATATTTTACAAGCATTTTGATATCGATTTTGCAGTAGGCAGCCATTTAATGTCACTCTTGCGCATCGATCTGTTCATGATTGCCGAATAGTAATGGAATTATTGATTTAATTTGATAAAGCTGCAACCTTTAGCTACATTTTAAGGGGTTTTTATTAAGGTAACCATACGCGTTTGGATTTTAAGCTAGGTTTTAAGGGTATTACTTTTAAAATAAACATATAAATTCATATTTTACAAGCATTTTGATATCGATTTTGCAGTAGGCAGCCATTTAATGTCACTCTTGCGCATCGATCTGTTCATGATTGCCGAATAGTAATGGAATTATTGATTTAATTTGATAAAGCTGCAACCTTTAGCTACATTTTAAGGGGTTTTTATTAAGGTAACCATACGCGTTTGGATTTTAAGCTAGGTTTTAAGGGTATTACTTTTAAAATAAACATATAAATTCATATTTTACAAGCATTTTGATATCGATTTTGCAGTAGGCAGCCATTTAATGTCACTCTTGCGCATCGATCTGTTCATGATTGCCGAATAGTAATGGAATTATTGATTTAATTTGATAAAGCTGCAACCTTTAGCTACATTTTAAGGGGTTTTTATTAAGGTAACCATACGCGTTTGGATTTTAAGCTAGGTTTTAAGGGTATTACTTTTAAAATAAACATATAAATTCATATTTTACAAGCATTTTGATATCGATTTTGCAGTAGGCAGCCATTTAATGTCACTCTTGCGCATCGATCTGTTCATGATTGCCGAATAGTAATGGAATTATTGATTTAATTTGATAAAGCTGCAACCTTTAGCTACATTTTAAGGGGTTTTTATTAAGGTAACCATACGCGTTTGGATTTTAAGCTAGGTTTTAAGGGTATTACTTTTAAAATAAACATATAAATTCATATTTTACAAGCATTTTGATATCGATTTTGCAGTAGGCAGCCATTTAATGTCACTCTTGCGCATCGATCTGTTCATGATTGCCGAATAGTAATGGAATTATTGATTTAATTTGATAAAGCTGCAACCTTTAGCTACATTTTAAGGGGTTTTTATTAAGGTAACCATACGCGTTTGGATTTTAAGCTAGGTTTTAAGGGTATTACTTTTAAAATAAACATATAAATTCATATTTTACAAGCATTTTGATATCGATTTTGCAGTAGGCAGCCATTTAATGTCACTCTTGCGCATCGATCTGTTCATGATTGCCGAATAGTAATGGAATTATTGATTTAATTTGATAAAGCTGCAACCTTTAGCTACATTTTAAGGGGTTTTTATTAAGGTAACCATACGCGTTTGGATTTTAAGCTAGGTTTTAAGGGTATTACTTTTAAAATAAACATATAAATTCATATTTTACAAGCATTTTGATATCGATTTTGCAGTAGGCAGCCATTTAATGTCACTCTTGCGCATCGATCTGTTCATGATTGCCGAATAGTAATGGAATTATTGATTTAATTTGATAAAGCTGCAACCTTTAGCTACATTTTAAGGGGTTTTTATTAAGGTAACCATACGCGTTTGGATTTTAAGCTAGGTTTTAAGGGTATTACTTTTAAAATAAACATATAAATTCATATTTTACAAGCATTTTGATATCGATTTTGCAGTAGGCAGCCATTTAATGTCACTCTTGCGCATCGATCTGTTCATGATTGCCGAATAGTAATGGAATTATTGATTTAATTTGATAAAGCTGCAACCTTTAGCTACATTTTAAGGGGTTTTTATTAAGGTAACCATACGCGTTTGGATTTTAAGCTAGGTTTTAAGGGTATTACTTTTAAAATAAACATATAAATTCATATTTTACAAGCATTTTGATATCGATTTTGCAGTAGGCAGCCATTTAATGTCACTCTTGCGCATCGATCTGTTCATGATTGCCGAATAGTAATGGAATTATTGATTTAATTTGATAAAGCTGCAACCTTTAGCTACATTTTAAGGGGTTTTTATTAAGGTAACCATACGCGTTTGGATTTTAAGCTAGGTTTTAAGGGTATTACTTTTAAAATAAACATATAAATTCATATTTTACAAGCATTTTGATATCGATTTTGCAGTAGGCAGCCATTTAATGTCACTCTTGCGCATCGATCTGTTCATGATTGCCGAATAGTAATGGAATTATTGATTTAATTTGATAAAGCTGCAACCTTTAGCTACATTTTAAGGGGTTTTTATTAAGGTAACCATACGCGTTTGGATTTTAAGCTAGGTTTTAAGGGTATTACTTTTAAAATAAACATATAAATTCATATTTTACAAGCATTTTGATATCGATTTTGCAGTAGGCAGCCATTTAATGTCACTCTTGCGCATCGATCTGTTCATGATTGCCGAATAGTAATGGAATTATTGATTTAATTTGATAAAGCTGCAACCTTTAGCTACATTTTAAGGGGTTTTTATTAAGGTAACCATACGCGTTTGGATTTTAAGCTAGGTTTTAAGGGTATTACTTTTAAAATAAACATATAAATTCATATTTTACAAGCATTTTGATATCGATTTTGCAGTAGGCAGCCATTTAATGTCACTCTTGCGCATCGATCTGTTCATGATTGCCGAATAGTAATGGAATTATTGATTTAATTTGATAAAGCTGCAACCTTTAGCTACATTTTAAGGGGTTTTTATTAAGGTAACCATACGCGTTTGGATTTTAAGCTAGGTTTTAAGGGTATTACTTTTAAAATAAACATATAAATTCATATTTTACAAGCATTTTGATATCGATTTTGCAGTAGGCAGCCATTTAATGTCACTCTTGCGCATCGATCTGTTCATGATTGCCGAATAGTAATGGAATTATTGATTTAATTTGATAAAGCTGCAACCTTTAGCTACATTTTAAGGGGTTTTTATTAAGGTAACCATACGCGTTTGGATTTTAAGCTAGGTTTTAAGGGTATTACTTTTAAAATAAACATATAAATTCATATTTTACAAGCATTTTGATATCGATTTTGCAGTAGGCAGCCATTTAATGTCACTCTTGCGCATCGATCTGTTCATGATTGCCGAATAGTAATGGAATTATTGATTTAATTTGATAAAGCTGCAACCTTTAGCTACATTTTAAGGGGTTTTTATTAAGGTAACCATACGCGTTTGGATTTTAAGCTAGGTTTTAAGGGTATTACTTTTAAAATAAACATATAAATTCATATTTTACAAGCATTTTGATATCGATTTTGCAGTAGGCAGCCATTTAATGTCACTCTTGCGCATCGATCTGTTCATGATTGCCGAATAGTAATGGAATTATTGATTTAATTTGATAAAGCTGCAACCTTTAGCTACATTTTAAGGGGTTTTTATTAAGGTAACCATACGCGTTTGGATTTTAAGCTAGGTTTTAAGGGTATTACTTTTAAAATAAACATATAAATTCATATTTTACAAGCATTTTGATATCGATTTTGCAGTAGGCAGCCATTTAATGTCACTCTTGCGCATCGATCTGTTCATGATTGCCGAATAGTAATGGAATTATTGATTTAATTTGATAAAGCTGCAACCTTTAGCTACATTTTAAGGGGTTTTTATTAAGGTAACCATACGCGTTTGGATTTTAAGCTAGGTTTTAAGGGTATTACTTTTAAAATAAACATATAAATTCATATTTTACAAGCATTTTGATATCGATTTTGCAGTAGGCAGCCATTTAATGTCACTCTTGCGCATCGATCTGTTCATGATTGCCGAATAGTAATGGAATTATTGATTTAATTTGATAAAGCTGCAACCTTTAGCTACATTTTAAGGGGTTTTTATTAAGGTAACCATACGCGTTTGGATTTTAAGCTAGGTTTTAAGGGTATTACTTTTAAAATAAACATATAAATTCATATTTTACAAGCATTTTGATATCGATTTTGCAGTAGGCAGCCATTTAATGTCACTCTTGCGCATCGATCTGTTCATGATTGCCGAATAGTAATGGAATTATTGATTTAATTTGATAAAGCTGCAACCTTTAGCTACATTTTAAGGGGTTTTTATTAAGGTAACCATACGCGTTTGGATTTTAAGCTAGGTTTTAAGGGTATTACTTTTAAAATAAACATATAAATTCATATTTTACAAGCATTTTGATATCGATTTTGCAGTAGGCAGCCATTTAATGTCACTCTTGCGCATCGATCTGTTCATGATTGCCGAATAGTAATGGAATTATTGATTTAATTTGATAAAGCTGCAACCTTTAGCTACATTTTAAGGGGTTTTTATTAAGGTAACCATACGCGTTTGGATTTTAAGCTAGGTTTTAAGGGTATTACTTTTAAAATAAACATATAAATTCATATTTTACAAGCATTTTGATATCGATTTTGCAGTAGGCAGCCATTTAATGTCACTCTTGCGCATCGATCTGTTCATGATTGCCGAATAGTAATGGAATTATTGATTTAATTTGATAAAGCTGCAACCTTTAGCTACATTTTAAGGGGTTTTTATTAAGGTAACCATACGCGTTTGGATTTTAAGCTAGGTTTTAAGGGTATTACTTTTAAAATAAACATATAAATTCATATTTTACAAGCATTTTGATATCGATTTTGCAGTAGGCAGCCATTTAATGTCACTCTTGCGCATCGATCTGTTCATGATTGCCGAATAGTAATGGAATTATTGATTTAATTTGATAAAGCTGCAACCTTTAGCTACATTTT
The DNA here is from genome assembly GCA_963668005.1 of Melieria crassipennis. Classification (NCBI taxonomy): domain Eukaryota; kingdom Metazoa; phylum Arthropoda; class Insecta; order Diptera; family Ulidiidae; genus Melieria; species Melieria crassipennis. Next base: position 195,406 of record CAVLFC010000060.1, on the reverse strand, counting down.
AAGGGGTTTTTATTAAGGTAACCATACGCGTTTGGATTTTAAGCTAGGTTTTAAGGGTATTACTTTTAAAATAAACATATAAATTCATATTTTACAAGCATTTTGATATCGATTTTGCAGTAGGCAGCCATTTAATGTCACTCTTGCGCATCGATCTGTTCATGATTGCCGAATAGTAATGGAATTATTGATTTAATTTGATAAAGCTGCAACCTTTAGCTACATTTTAAGGGGTTTTTATTAAGGTAACCATACGCGTTTGGATTTTAAGCTAGGTTTTAAGGGTATTACTTTTAAAATAAACATATAAATTCATATTTTACAAGCATTTTGATATCGATTTTGCAGTAGGCAGCCATTTAATGTCACTCTTGCGCATCGATCTGTTCATGATTGCCGAATAGTAATGGAATTATTGATTTAATTTGATAAAGCTGCAACCTTTAGCTACATTTTAAGGGGTTTTTATTAAGGTAACCATACGCGTTTGGATTTTAAGCTAGGTTTTAAGGGTATTACTTTTAAAATAAACATATAAATTCATATTTTACAAGCATTTTGATATCGATTTTGCAGTAGGCAGCCATTTAATGTCACTCTTGCGCATCGATCTGTTCATGATTGCCGAATAGTAATGGAATTATTGATTTAATTTGATAAAGCTGCAACCTTTAGCTACATTTTAAGGGGTTTTTATTAAGGTAACCATACGCGTTTGGATTTTAAGCTAGGTTTTAAGGGTATTACTTTTAAAATAAACATATAAATTCATATTTTACAAGCATTTTGATATCGATTTTGCAGTAGGCAGCCATTTAATGTCACTCTTGCGCATCGATCTGTTCATGATTGCCGAATAGTAATGGAATTATTGATTTAATTTGATAAAGCTGCAACCTTTAGCTACATTTTAAGGGGTTTTTATTAAGGTAACCATACGCGTTTGGATTTTAAGCTAGGTTTTAAGGGTATTACTTTTAAAATAAACATATAAATTCATATTTTACAAGCATTTTGATATCGATTTTGCAGTAGGCAGCCATTTAATGTCACTCTTGCGCATCGATCTGTTCATGATTGCCGAATAGTAATGGAATTATTGATTTAATTTGATAAAGCTGCAACCTTTAGCTACATTTTAAGGGGTTTTTATTAAGGTAACCATACGCGTTTGGATTTTAAGCTAGGTTTTAAGGGTATTACTTTTAAAATAAACATATAAATTCATATTTTACAAGCATTTTGATATCGATTTTGCAGTAGGCAGCCATTTAATGTCACTCTTGCGCATCGATCTGTTCATGATTGCCGAATAGTAATGGAATTATTGATTTAATTTGATAAAGCTGCAACCTTTAGCTACATTTTAAGGGGTTTTTATTAAGGTAACCATACGCGTTTGGATTTTAAGCTAGGTTTTAAGGGTATTACTTTTAAAATAAACATATAAATTCATATTTTACAAGCATTTTGATATCGATTTTGCAGTAGGCAGCCATTTAATGTCACTCTTGCGCATCGATCTGTTCATGATTGCCGAATAGTAATGGAATTATTGATTTAATTTGATAAAGCTGCAACCTTTAGCTACATTTTAAGGGGTTTTTATTAAGGTAACCATACGCGTTTGGATTTTAAGCTAGGTTTTAAGGGTATTACTTTTAAAATAAACATATAAATTCATATTTTACAAGCATTTTGATATCGATTTTGCAGTAGGCAGCCATTTAATGTCACTCTTGCGCATCGATCTGTTCATGATTGCCGAATAGTAATGGAATTATTGATTTAATTTGATAAAGCTGCAACCTTTAGCTACATTTTAAGGGGTTTTTATTAAGGTAACCATACGCGTTTGGATTTTAAGCTAGGTTTTAAGGGTATTACTTTTAAAATAAACATATAAATTCATATTTTACAAGCATTTTGATATCGATTTTGCAGTAGGCAGCCATTTAATGTCACTCTTGCGCATCGATCTGTTCATGATTGCCGAATAGTAATGGAATTATTGATTTAATTTGATAAAGCTGCAACCTTTAGCTACATTTTAAGGGGTTTTTATTAAGGTAACCATACGCGTTTGGATTTTAAGCTAGGTTTTAAGGGTATTACTTTTAAAATAAACATATAAATTCATATTTTACAAGCATTTTGATATCGATTTTGCAGTAGGCAGCCATTTAATGTCACTCTTGCGCATCGATCTGTTCATGATTGCCGAATAGTAATGGAATTATTGATTTAATTTGATAAAGCTGCAACCTTTAGCTACATTTTAAGGGGTTTTTATTAAGGTAACCATACGCGTTTGGATTTTAAGCTAGGTTTTAAGGGTATTACTTTTAAAATAAACATATAAATTCATATTTTACAAGCATTTTGATATCGATTTTGCAGTAGGCAGCCATTTAATGTCACTCTTGCGCATCGATCTGTTCATGATTGCCGAATAGTAATGGAATTATTGATTTAATTTGATAAAGCTGCAACCTTTAGCTACATTTTAAGGGGTTTTTATTAAGGTAACCATACGCGTTTGGATTTTAAGCTAGGTTTTAAGGGTATTACTTTTAAAATAAACATATAAATTCATATTTTACAAGCATTTTGATATCGATTTTGCAGTAGGCAGCCATTTAATGTCACTCTTGCGCATCGATCTGTTCATGATTGCCGAATAGTAATGGAATTATTGATTTAATTTGATAAAGCTGCAACCTTTAGCTACATTTTAAGGGGTTTTTATTAAGGTAACCATACGCGTTTGGATTTTAAGCTAGGTTTTAAGGGTATTACTTTTAAAATAAACATATAAATTCATATTTTACAAGCATTTTGATATCGATTTTGCAGTAGGCAGCCATTTAATGTCACTCTTGCGCATCGATCTGTTCATGATTGCCGAATAGTAATGGAATTATTGATTTAATTTGATAAAGCTGCAACCTTTAGCTACATTTTAAGGGGTTTTTATTAAGGTAACCATACGCGTTTGGATTTTAAGCTAGGTTTTAAGGGTATTACTTTTAAAATAAACATATAAATTCATATTTTACAAGCATTTTGATATCGATTTTGCAGTAGGCAGCCATTTAATGTCACTCTTGCGCATCGATCTGTTCATGATTGCCGAATAGTAATGGAATTATTGATTTAATTTGATAAAGCTGCAACCTTTAGCTACATTTTAAGGGGTTTTTATTAAGGTAACCATACGCGTTTGGATTTTAAGCTAGGTTTTAAGGGTATTACTTTTAAAATAAACATATAAATTCATATTTTACAAGCATTTTGATATCGATTTTGCAGTAGGCAGCCATTTAATGTCACTCTTGCGCATCGATCTGTTCATGATTGCCGAATAGTAATGGAATTATTGATTTAATTTGATAAAGCTGCAACCTTTAGCTACATTTTAAGGGGTTTTTATTAAGGTAACCATACGCGTTTGGATTTTAAGCTAGGTTTTAAGGGTATTACTTTTAAAATAAACATATAAATTCATATTTTACAAGCATTTTGATATCGATTTTGCAGTAGGCAGCCATTTAATGTCACTCTTGCGCATCGATCTGTTCATGATTGCCGAATAGTAATGGAATTATTGATTTAATTTGATAAAGCTGCAACCTTTAGCTACATTTTAAGGGGTTTTTATTAAGGTAACCATACGCGTTTGGATTTTAAGCTAGGTTTTAAGGGTATTACTTTTAAAATAAACATATAAATTCATATTTTACAAGCATTTTGATATCGATTTTGCAGTAGGCAGCCATTTAATGTCACTCTTGCGCATCGATCTGTTCATGATTGCCGAATAGTAATGGAATTATTGATTTAATTTGATAAAGCTGCAACCTTTAGCTACATTTTAAGGGGTTTTTATTAAGGTAACCATACGCGTTTGGATTTTAAGCTAGGTTTTAAGGGTATTACTTTTAAAATAAACATATAAATTCATATTTTACAAGCATTTTGATATCGATTTTGCAGTAGGCAGCCATTTAATGTCACTCTTGCGCATCGATCTGTTCATGATTGCCGAATAGTAATGGAATTATTGATTTAATTTGATAAAGCTGCAACCTTTAGCTACATTTTAAGGGGTTTTTATTAAGGTAACCATACGCGTTTGGATTTTAAGCTAGGTTTTAAGGGTATTACTTTTAAAATAAACATATAAATTCATATTTTACAAGCATTTTGATATCGATTTTGCAGTAGGCAGCCATTTAATGTCACTCTTGCGCATCGATCTGTTCATGATTGCCGAATAGTAATGGAATTATTGATTTAATTTGATAAAGCTGCAACCTTTAGCTACATTTTAAGGGGTTTTTATTAAGGTAACCATACGCGTTTGGATTTTAAGCTAGGTTTTAAGGGTATTACTTTTAAAATAAACATATAAATTCATATTTTACAAGCATTTTGATATCGATTTTGCAGTAGGCAGCCATTTAATGTCACTCTTGCGCATCGATCTGTTCATGATTGCCGAATAGTAATGGAATTATTGATTTAATTTGATAAAGCTGCAACCTTTAGCTACATTTTAAGGGGTTTTTATTAAGGTAACCATACGCGTTTGGATTTTAAGCTAGGTTTTAAGGGTATTACTTTTAAAATAAACATATAAATTCATATTTTACAAGCATTTTGATATCGATTTTGCAGTAGGCAGCCATTTAATGTCACTCTTGCGCATCGATCTGTTCATGATTGCCGAATAGTAATGGAATTATTGATTTAATTTGATAAAGCTGCAACCTTTAGCTACATTTTAAGGGGTTTTTATTAAGGTAACCATACGCGTTTGGATTTTAAGCTAGGTTTTAAGGGTATTACTTTTAAAATAAACATATAAATTCATATTTTACAAGCATTTTGATATCGATTTTGCAGTAGGCAGCCATTTAATGTCACTCTTGCGCATCGATCTGTTCATGATTGCCGAATAGTAATGGAATTATTGATTTAATTTGATAAAGCTGCAACCTTTAGCTACATTTTAAGGGGTTTTTATTAAGGTAACCATACGCGTTTGGATTTTAAGCTAGGTTTTAAGGGTATTACTTTTAAAATAAACATATAAATTCATATTTTACAAGCATTTTGATATCGATTTTGCAGTAGGCAGCCATTTAATGTCACTCTTGCGCATCGATCTGTTCATGATTGCCGAATAGTAATGGAATTATTGATTTAATTTGATAAAGCTGCAACCTTTAGCTACATTTTAAGGGGTTTTTATTAAGGTAACCATACGCGTTTGGATTTTAAGCTAGGTTTTAAGGGTATTACTTTTAAAATAAACATATAAATTCATATTTTACAAGCATTTTGATATCGATTTTGCAGTAGGCAGCCATTTAATGTCACTCTTGCGCATCGATCTGTTCATGATTGCCGAATAGTAATGGAATTATTGATTTAATTTGATAAAGCTGCAACCTTTAGCTACATTTTAAGGGGTTTTTATTAAGGTAACCATACGCGTTTGGATTTTAAGCTAGGTTTTAAGGGTATTACTTTTAAAATAAACATATAAATTCATATTTTACAAGCATTTTGATATCGATTTTGCAGTAGGCAGCCATTTAATGTCACTCTTGCGCATCGATCTGTTCATGATTGCCGAATAGTAATGGAATTATTGATTTAATTTGATAAAGCTGCAACCTTTAGCTACATTTTAAGGGGTTTTTATTAAGGTAACCATACGCGTTTGGATTTTAAGCTAGGTTTTAAGGGTATTACTTTTAAAATAAACATATAAATTCATATTTTACAAGCATTTTGATATCGATTTTGCAGTAGGCAGCCATTTAATGTCACTCTTGCGCATCGATCTGTTCATGATTGCCGAATAGTAATGGAATTATTGATTTAATTTGATAAAGCTGCAACCTTTAGCTACATTTTAAGGGGTTTTTATTAAGGTAACCATACGCGTTTGGATTTTAAGCTAGGTTTTAAGGGTATTACTTTTAAAATAAACATATAAATTCATATTTTACAAGCATTTTGATATCGATTTTGCAGTAGGCAGCCATTTAATGTCACTCTTGCGCATCGATCTGTTCATGATTGCCGAATAGTAATGGAATTATTGATTTAATTTGATAAAGCTGCAACCTTTAGCTACATTTTAAGGGGTTTTTATTAAGGTAACCATACGCGTTTGGATTTTAAGCTAGGTTTTAAGGGTATTACTTTTAAAATAAACATATAAATTCATATTTTACAAGCATTTTGATATCGATTTTGCAGTAGGCAGCCATTTAATGTCACTCTTGCGCATCGATCTGTTCATGATTGCCGAATAGTAATGGAATTATTGATTTAATTTGATAAAGCTGCAACCTTTAGCTACATTTTAAGGGGTTTTTATTAAGGTAACCATACGCGTTTGGATTTTAAGCTAGGTTTTAAGGGTATTACTTTTAAAATAAACATATAAATTCATATTTTACAAGCATTTTGATATCGATTTTGCAGTAGGCAGCCATTTAATGTCACTCTTGCGCATCGATCTGTTCATGATTGCCGAATAGTAATGGAATTATTGATTTAATTTGATAAAGCTGCAACCTTTAGCTACATTTTAAGGGGTTTTTATTAAGGTAACCATACGCGTTTGGATTTTAAGCTAGGTTTTAAGGGTATTACTTTTAAAATAAACATATAAATTCATATTTTACAAGCATTTTGATATCGATTTTGCAGTAGGCAGCCATTTAATGTCACTCTTGCGCATCGATCTGTTCATGATTGCCGAATAGTAATGGAATTATTGATTTAATTTGATAAAGCTGCAACCTTTAGCTACATTTTAAGGGGTTTTTATTAAGGTAACCATACGCGTTTGGATTTTAAGCTAGGTTTTAAGGGTATTACTTTTAAAATAAACATATAAATTCATATTTTACAAGCATTTTGATATCGATTTTGCAGTAGGCAGCCATTTAATGTCACTCTTGCGCATCGATCTGTTCATGATTGCCGAATAGTAATGGAATTATTGATTTAATTTGATAAAGCTGCAACCTTTAGCTACATTTTAAGGGGTTTTTATTAAGGTAACCATACGCGTTTGGATTTTAAGCTAGGTTTTAAGGGTATTACTTTTAAAATAAACATATAAATTCATATTTTACAAGCATTTTGATATCGATTTTGCAGTAGGCAGCCATTTAATGTCACTCTTGCGCATCGATCTGTTCATGATTGCCGAATAGTAATGGAATTATTGATTTAATTTGATAAAGCTGCAACCTTTAGCTACATTTTAAGGGGTTTTTATTAAGGTAACCATACGCGTTTGGATTTTAAGCTAGGTTTTAAGGGTATTACTTTTAAAATAAACATATAAATTCATATTTTACAAGCATTTTGATATCGATTTTGCAGTAGGCAGCCATTTAATGTCACTCTTGCGCATCGATCTGTTCATGATTGCCGAATAGTAATGGAATTATTGATTTAATTTGATAAAGCTGCAACCTTTAGCTACATTTTAAGGGGTTTTTATTAAGGTAACCATACGCGTTTGGATTTTAAGCTAGGTTTTAAGGGTATTACTTTTAAAATAAACATATAAATTCATATTTTACAAGCATTTTGATATCGATTTTGCAGTAGGCAGCCATTTAATGTCACTCTTGCGCATCGATCTGTTCATGATTGCCGAATAGTAATGGAATTATTGATTTAATTTGATAAAGCTGCAACCTTTAGCTACATTTTAAGGGGTTTTTATTAAGGTAACCATACGCGTTTGGATTTTAAGCTAGGTTTTAAGGGTATTACTTTTAAAATAAACATATAAATTCATATTTTACAAGCATTTTGATATCGATTTTGCAGTAGGCAGCCATTTAATGTCACTCTTGCGCATCGATCTGTTCAGATTGCCGAATAGTAATGGAATTATTGATTTAATTTGATAAAGCTGCAACCTTTAGCTACATTTTAAGGGGTTTTTATTAAGGTAACCATACGCGTTTGGATTTTAAGCTAGGTTTTAAGGGTATTACTTTTAAAATAAACATATAAATTCATATTTTACAAGCATTTTGATATCGATTTTGCAGTAGGCAGCCATTTAATGTCACTCTTGCGCATCGATCTGTTCATGATTGCCGAATAGTAATGGAATTATTGATTTAATTTGATAAAGCTGCAACCTTTAGCTACATTTTAAGGGGTTTTTATTAAGGTAACCATACGCGTTTGGATTTTAAGCTAGGTTTTAAGGGTATTACTTTTAAAATAAACATATAAATTCATATTTTACAAGCATTTTGATATCGATTTTGCAGTAGGCAGCCATTTAATGTCACTCTTGCGCATCGATCTGTTCATGATTGCCGAATAGTAATGGAATTATTGATTTAATTTGATAAAGCTGCAACCTTTAGCTACATTTTAAGGGGTTTTTATTAAGGTAACCATACGCGTTTGGATTTTAAGCTAGGTTTTAAGGGTATTACTTTTAAAATAAACATATAAATTCATATTTTACAAGCATTTTGATATCGATTTTGCAGTAGGCAGCCATTTAATGTCACTCTTGCGCATCGATCTGTTCATGATTGCCGAATAGTAATGGAATTATTGATTTAATTTGATAAAGCTGCAACCTTTAGCTACATTTTAAGGGGTTTTTATTAAGGTAACCATACGCGTTTGGATTTTAAGCTAGGTTTTAAGGGTATTACTTTTAAAATAAACATATAAATTCATATTTTACAAGCATTTTGATATCGATTTTGCAGTAGGCAGCCATTTAATGTCACTCTTGCGCATCGATCTGTTCATGATTGCCGAATAGTAATGGAATTATTGATTTAATTTGATAAAGCTGCAACCTTTAGCTACATTTTAAGGGGTTTTTATTAAGGTAACCATACGCGTTTGGATTTTAAGCTAGGTTTTAAGGGTATTACTTTTAAAATAAACATATAAATTCATATTTTACAAGCATTTTGATATCGATTTTGCAGTAGGCAGCCATTTAATGTCACTCTTGCGCATCGATCTGTTCATGATTGCCGAATAGTAATGGAATTATTGATTTAATTTGATAAAGCTGCAACCTTTAGCTACATTTTAAGGGGTTTTTATTAAGGTAACCATACGCGTTTGGATTTTAAGCTAGGTTTTAAGGGTATTACTTTTAAAATAAACATATAAATTCATATTTTACAAGCATTTTGATATCGATTTTGCAGTAGGCAGCCATTTAATGTCACTCTTGCGCATCGATCTGTTCATGATTGCCGAATAGTAATGGAATTATTGATTTAATTTGATAAAGCTGCAACCTTTAGCTACATTTTAAGGGGTTTTTATTAAGGTAACCATACGCGTTTGGATTTTAAGCTAGGTTTTAAGGGTATTACTTTTAAAATAAACATATAAATTCATATTTTACAAGCATTTTGATATCGATTTTGCAGTAGGCAGCCATTTAATGTCACTCTTGCGCATCGATCTGTTCAAGATTGCCGAATAGTAATGGAATTATTGATTTAATTTGATAAAGCTGCAACCTTTAGCTACATTTTAAGGGGTTTTTATTAAGGTAACCATACGCGTTTGGATTTTAAGCTAGGTTTTAAGGGTATTACTTTTAAAATAAACATATAAATTCATATTTTACAAGCATTTTGATATCGATTTTGCAGTAGGCAGCCATTTAATGTCACTCTTGCGCATCGATCTGTTCATGATTGCCGAATAGTAATGGAATTATTGATTTAATTTGATAAAGCTGCAACCTTTAGCTACATTTTAAGGGGTTTTTATTAAGGTAACCATACGCGTTTGGATTTTAAGCTAGGTTTTAAGGGTATTACTTTTAAAATAAACATATAAATTCATATTTTACAAGCATTTTGATATCGATTTTGCAGTAGGCAGCCATTTAATGTCACTCTTGCGCATCGATCTGTTCATGATTGCCGAATAGTAATGGAATTATTGATTTAATTTGATAAAGCTGCAACCTTTAGCTACATTTTAAGGGGTTTTTATTAAGGTAACCATACGCGTTTGGATTTTAAGCTAGGTTTTAAGGGTATTACTTTTAAAATAAACATATAAATTCATATTTTACAAGCATTTTGATATCGATTTTGCAGTAGGCAGCCATTTAATGTCACTCTTGCGCATCGATCTGTTCATGATTGCCGAATAGTAATGGAATTATTGATTTAATTTGATAAAGCTGCAACCTTTAGCTACATTTTAAGGGGTTTTTATTAAGGTAACCATACGCGTTTGGATTTTAAGCTAGGTTTTAAGGGTATTACTTTTAAAATAAACATATAAATTCATATTTTACAAGCATTTTGATATCGATTTTGCAGTAGGCAGCCATTTAATGTCACTCTTGCGCATCGATCTGTTCATGATTGCCGAATAGTAATGGAATTATTGATTTAATTTGATAAAGCTGCAACCTTTAGCTACATTTTAAGGGGTTTTTATTAAGGTAACCATACGCGTTTGGATTTTAAGCTAGGTTTTAAGGGTATTACTTTTAAAATAAACATATAAATTCATATTTTACAAGCATTTTGATATCGATTTTGCAGTAGGCAGCCATTTAATGTCACTCTTGCGCATCGATCTGTTCATGATTGCCGAATAGTAATGGAATTATTGATTTAATTTGATAAAGCTGCAACCTTTAGCTACATTTTAAGGGGTTTTTATTAAGGTAACCATACGCGTTTGGATTTTAAGCTAGGTTTTAAGGGTATTACTTTTAAAATAAACATATAAATTCATATTTTACAAGCATTTTGATATCGATTTTGCAGTAGGCAGCCATTTAATGTCACTCTTGCGCATCGATCTGTTCATGATTGCCGAATAGTAATGGAATTATTGATTTAATTTGATAAAGCTGCAACCTTTAGCTACATTTTAAGGGGTTTTTATTAAGGTAACCATACGCGTTTGGATTTTAAGCTAGGTTTTAAGGGTATTACTTTTAAAATAAACATATAAATTCATATTTTACAAGCATTTTGATATCGATTTTGCAGTAGGCAGCCATTTAATGTCACTCTTGCGCATCGATCTGTTCATGATTGCCGAATAGTAATGGAATTATTGATTTAATTTGATAAAGCTGCAACCTTTAGCTACATTTTAAGGGGTTTTTATTAAGGTAACCATACGCGTTTGGATTTTAAGCTAGGTTTTAAGGGTATTACTTTTAAAATAAACATATAAATTCATATTTTACAAGCATTTTGATATCGATTTTGCAGTAGGCAGCCATTTAATGTCACTCTTGCGCATCGATCTGTTCATGATTGCCGAATAGTAATGGAATTATTGATTTAATTTGATAAAGCTGCAACCTTTAGCTACATTTTAAGGGGTTTTTATTAAGGTAACCATACGCGTTTGGATTTTAAGCTAGGTTTTAAGGGTATTACTTTTAAAATAAACATATAAATTCATATTTTACAAGCATTTTGATATCGATTTTGCAGTAGGCAGCCATTTAATGTCACTCTTGCGCATCGATCTGTTCATGATTGCCGAATAGTAATGGAATTATTGATTTAATTTGATAAAGCTGCAACCTTTAGCTACATTTTAAGGGGTTTTTATTAAGGTAACCATACGCGTTTGGATTTTAAGCTAGGTTTTAAGGGTATTACTTTTAAAATAAACATATAAATTCATATTTTACAAGCATTTTGATATCGATTTTGCAGTAGGCAGCCATTTAATGTCACTCTTGCGCATCGATCTGTTCATGATTGCCGAATAGTAATGGAATTATTGATTTAATTTGATAAAGCTGCAACCTTTAGCTACATTTTAAGGGGTTTTTATTAAGGTAACCATACGCGTTTGGATTTTAAGCTAGGTTTTAAGGGTATTACTTTTAAAATAAACATATAAATTCATATTTTACAAGCATTTTGATATCGATTTTGCAGTAGGCAGCCATTTAATGTCACTCTTGCGCATCGATCTGTTCATGATTGCCGAATAGTAATGGAATTATTGATTTAATTTGATAAAGCTGCAACCTTTAGCTACATTTTAAGGGGTTTTTATTAAGGTAACCATACGCGTTTGGATTTTAAGCTAGGTTTTAAGGGTATTACTTTTAAAATAAACATATAAATTCATATTTTACAAGCATTTTGATATCGATTTTGCAGTAGGCAGCCATTTAATGTCACTCTTGCGCATCGATCTGTTCATGATTGCCGAATAGTAATGGAATTATTGATTTAATTTGATAAAGCTGCAACCTTTAGCTACATTTTAAGGGGTTTTTATTAAGGTAACCATACGCGTTTGGATTTTAAGCTAGGTTTTAAGGGTATTACTTTTAAAATAAACATATAAATTCATATTTTACAAGCATTTTGATATCGATTTTGCAGTAGGCAGCCATTTAATGTCACTCTTGCGCATCGATCTGTTCATGATTGCCGAATAGTAATGGAATTATTGATTTAATTTGATAAAGCTGCAACCTTTAGCTACATTTTAAGGGGTTTTTATTAAGGTAACCATACGCGTTTGGATTTTAAGCTAGGTTTTAAGGGTATTACTTTTAAAATAAACATATAAATTCATATTTTACAAGCATTTTGATATCGATTTTGCAGTAGGCAGCCATTTAATGTCACTCTTGCGCATCGATCTGTTCATGATTGCCGAATAGTAATGGAATTATTGATTTAATTTGATAAAGCTGCAACCTTTAGCTACATTTTAAGGGGTTTTTATTAAGGTAACCATACGCGTTTGGATTTTAAGCTAGGTTTTAAGGGTATTACTTTTAAAATAAACATATAAATTCATATTTTACAAGCATTTTGATATCGATTTTGCAGTAGGCAGCCATTTAATGTCACTCTTGCGCATCGATCTGTTCATGATTGCCGAATAGTAATGGAATTATTGATTTAATTTGATAAAGCTGCAACCTTTAGCTACATTTTAAGGGGTTTTTATTAAGGTAACCATACGCGTTTGGATTTTAAGCTAGGTTTTAAGGGTATTACTTTTAAAATAAACATATAAATTCATATTTTACAAGCATTTTGATATCGATTTTGCAGTAGGCAGCCATTTAATGTCACTCTTGCGCATCGATCTGTTCATGATTGCCGAATAGTAATGGAATTATTGATTTAATTTGATAAAGCTGCAACCTTTAGCTACATTTTAAGGGGTTTTTATTAAGGTAACCATACGCGTTTGGATTTTAAGCTAGGTTTTAAGGGTATTACTTTTAAAATAAACATATAAATTCATATTTTACAAGCATTTTGATATCGATTTTGCAGTAGGCAGCCATTTAATGTCACTCTTGCGCATCGATCTGTTCATGATTGCCGAATAGTAATGGAATTATTGATTTAATTTGATAAAGCTGCAACCTTTAGCTACATTTTAAGGGGTTTTTATTAAGGTAACCATACGCGTTTGGATTTTAAGCTAGGTTTTAAGGGTATTACTTTTAAAATAAACATATAAATTCATATTTTACAAGCATTTTGATATCGATTTTGCAGTAGGCAGCCATTTAATGTCACTCTTGCGCATCGATCTGTTCATGATTGCCGAATAGTAATGGAATTATTGATTTAATTTGATAAAGCTGCAACCTTTAGCTACATTTTAAGGGGTTTTTATTAAGGTAACCATACGCGTTTGGATTTTAAGCTAGGTTTTAAGGGTATTACTTTTAAAATAAACATATAAATTCATATTTTACAAGCATTTTGATATCGATTTTGCAGTAGGCAGCCATTTAATGTCACTCTTGCGCATCGATCTGTTCATGATTGCCGAATAGTAATGGAATTATTGATTTAATTTGATAAAGCTGCAACCTTTAGCTACATTTTAAGGGGTTTTTATTAAGGTAACCATACGCGTTTGGATTTTAAGCTAGGTTTTAAGGGTATTACTTTTAAAATAAACATATAAATTCATATTTTACAAGCATTTTGATATCGATTTTGCAGTAGGCAGCCATTTAATGTCACTCTTGCGCATCGATCTGTTCATGATTGCCGAATAGTAATGGAATTATTGATTTAATTTGATAAAGCTGCAACCTTTAGCTACATTTTAAGGGGTTTTTATTAAGGTAACCATACGCGTTTGGATTTTAAGCTAGGTTTTAAGGGTATTACTTTTAAAATAAACATATAAATTCATATTTTACAAGCATTTTGATATCGATTTTGCAGTAGGCAGCCATTTAATGTCACTCTTGCGCATCGATCTGTTCATGATTGCCGAATAGTAATGGAATTATTGATTTAATTTGATAAAGCTGCAACCTTTAGCTACATTTTAAGGGGTTTTTATTAAGGTAACCATACGCGTTTGGATTTTAAGCTAGGTTTTAAGGGTATTACTTTTAAAATAAACATATAAATTCATATTTTACAAGCATTTTGATATCGATTTTGCAGTAGGCAGCCATTTAATGTCACTCTTGCGCATCGATCTGTTCATGATTGCCGAATAGTAATGGAATTATTGATTTAATTTGATAAAGCTGCAACCTTTAGCTACATTTTAAGGGGTTTTTATTAAGGTAACCATACGCGTTTGGATTTTAAGCTAGGTTTTAAGGGTATTACTTTTAAAATAAACATATAAATTCATATTTTACAAGCATTTTGATATCGATTTTGCAGTAGGCAGCCATTTAATGTCACTCTTGCGCATCGATCTGTTCATGATTGCCGAATAGTAATGGAATTATTGATTTAATTTGATAAAGCTGCAACCTTTAGCTACATTTTAAGGGGTTTTTATTAAGGTAACCATACGCGTTTGGATTTTAAGCTAGGTTTTAAGGGTATTACTTTTAAAATAAACATATAAATTCATATTTTACAAGCATTTTGATATCGATTTTGCAGTAGGCAGCCATTTAATGTCACTCTTGCGCATCGATCTGTTCATGATTGCCGAATAGTAATGGAATTATTGATTTAATTTGATAAAGCTGCAACCTTTAGCTACATTTTAAGGGGTTTTTATTAAGGTAACCATACGCGTTTGGATTTTAAGCTAGGTTTTAAGGGTATTACTTTTAAAATAAACATATAAATTCATATTTTACAAGCATTTTGATATCGATTTTGCAGTAGGCAGCCATTTAATGTCACTCTTGCGCATCGATCTGTTCATGATTGCCGAATAGTAATGGAATTATTGATTTAATTTGATAAAGCTGCAACCTTTAGCTACATTTTAAGGGGTTTTTATTAAGGTAACCATACGCGTTTGGATTTTAAGCTAGGTTTTAAGGGTATTACTTTTAAAATAAACATATAAATTCATATTTTACAAGCATTTTGATATCGATTTTGCAGTAGGCAGCCATTTAATGTCACTCTTGCGCATCGATCTGTTCATGATTGCCGAATAGTAATGGAATTATTGATTTAATTTGATAAAGCTGCAACCTTTAGCTACATTTTAAGGGGTTTTTATTAAGGTAACCATACGCGTTTGGATTTTAAGCTAGGTTTTAAGGGTATTACTTTTAAAATAAACATATAAATTCATATTTTACAAGCATTTTGATATCGATTTTGCAGTAGGCAGCCATTTAATGTCACTCTTGCGCATCGATCTGTTCATGATTGCCGAATAGTAATGGAATTATTGATTTAATTTGATAAAGCTGCAACCTTTAGCTACATTTTAAGGGGTTTTTATTAAGGTAACCATACGCGTTTGGATTTTAAGCTAGGTTTTAAGGGTATTACTTTTAAAATAAACATATAAATTCATATTTTACAAGCATTTTGATATCGATTTTGCAGTAGGCAGCCATTTAATGTCACTCTTGCGCATCGATCTGTTCATGATTGCCGAATAGTAATGGAATTATTGATTTAATTTGATAAAGCTGCAACCTTTAGCTACATTTTAAGGGGTTTTTATTAAGGTAACCATACGCGTTTGGATTTTAAGCTAGGTTTTAAGGGTATTACTTTTAAAATAAACATATAAATTCATATTTTACAAGCATTTTGATATCGATTTTGCAGTAGGCAGCCATTTAATGTCACTCTTGCGCATCGATCTGTTCATGATTGCCGAATAGTAATGGAATTATTGATTTAATTTGATAAAGCTGCAACCTTTAGCTACATTTTAAGGGGTTTTTATTAAGGTAACCATACGCGTTTGGATTTTAAGCTAGGTTTTAAGGGTATTACTTTTAAAATAAACATATAAATTCATATTTTACAAGCATTTTGATATCGATTTTGCAGTAGGCAGCCATTTAATGTCACTCTTGCGCATCGATCTGTTCATGATTGCCGAATAGTAATGGAATTATTGATTTAATTTGATAAAGCTGCAACCTTTAGCTACATTTTAAGGGGTTTTTATTAAGGTAACCATACGCGTTTGGATTTTAAGCTAGGTTTTAAGGGTATTACTTTTACAATAAACATATAAATTCATATTTTACAAGCATTTTGATATCGATTTTGCAGTAGGCAGCCATTTAATGTCACTCTTGCGCATCGATCTGTTCATGATTGCCGAATAGTAATGGAATTATTGATTTAATTTGATAAAGCTGCAACCTTTAGCTACATTTTAAGGGGTTTTTATTAAGGTAACCATACGCGTTTGGATTTTAAGCTAGGTTTTAAGGGTATTACTTTTAAAATAAACATATAAATTCATATTTTACAAGCATTTTGATATCGATTTTGCAGTAGGCAGCCATTTAATGTCACTCTTGCGCATCGATCTGTTCATGATTGCCGAATAGTAATGGAATTATTGATTTAATTTGATAAAGCTGCAACCTTTAGCTACATTTTAAGGGGTTTTTATTAAGGTAACCATACGCGTTTGGATTTTAAGCTAGGTTTTAAGGGTATTACTTTTAAAATAAACATATAAATTCATATTTTACAAGCATTTTGATATCGATTTTGCAGTAGGCAGCCATTTAATGTCACTCTTGCGCATCGATCTGTTCATGATTGCCGAATAGTAATGGAATTATTGATTTAATTTGATAAAGCTGCAACCTTTAGCTACATTTTAAGGGGTTTTTATTAAGGTAACCATACGCGTTTGGATTTTAAGCTAGGTTTTAAGGGTATTACTTTTAAAATAAACATATAAATTCATATTTTACAAGCATTTTGATATCGATTTTGCAGTAGGCAGCCATTTAATGTCACTCTTGCGCATCGATCTGTTCATGATTGCCGAATAGTAATGGAATTATTGATTTAATTTGATAAAGCTGCAACCTTTAGCTACATTTTAAGGGGTTTTTATTAAGGTAACCATACGCGTTTGGATTTTAAGCTAGGTTTTAAGGGTATTACTTTTAAAATAAACATATAAATTCATATTTTACAAGCATTTTGATATCGATTTTGCAGTAGGCAGCCATTTAATGTCACTCTTGCGCATCGATCTGTTCATGATTGCCGAATAGTAATGGAATTATTGATTTAATTTGATAAAGCTGCAACCTTTAGCTACATTTTAAGGGGTTTTTATTAAGGTAACCATACGCGTTTGGATTTTAAGCTAGGTTTTAAGGGTATTACTTTTAAAATAAACATATAAATTCATATTTTACAAGCATTTTGATATCGATTTTGCAGTAGGCAGCCATTTAATGTCACTCTTGCGCATCGATCTGTTCATGATTGCCGAATAGTAATGGAATTATTGATTTAATTTGATAAAGCTGCAACCTTTAGCTACATTTTAAGGGGTTTTTATTAAGGTAACCATACGCGTTTGGATTTTAAGCTAGGTTTTAAGGGTATTACTTTTAAAATAAACATATAAATTCATATTTTACAAGCATTTTGATATCGATTTTGCAGTAGGCAGCCATTTAATGTCACTCTTGCGCATCGATCTGTTCATGATTGCCGAATAGTAATGGAATTATTGATTTAATTTGATAAAGCTGCAACCTTTAGCTACATTTTAAGGGGTTTTTATTAAGGTAACCATACGCGTTTGGATTTTAAGCTAGGTTTTAAGGGTATTACTTTTAAAATAAACATATAAATTCATATTTTACAAGCATTTTGATATCGATTTTGCAGTAGGCAGCCATTTAATGTCACTCTTGCGCATCGATCTGTTCATGATTGCCGAATAGTAATGGAATTATTGATTTAATTTGATAAAGCTGCAACCTTTAGCTACATTTTAAGGGGTTTTTATTAAGGTAACCATACGCGTTTGGATTTTAAGCTAGGTTTTAAGGGTATTACTTTTAAAATAAACATATAAATTCATATTTTACAAGCATTTTGATATCGATTTTGCAGTAGGCAGCCATTTAATGTCACTCTTGCGCATCGATCTGTTCATGATTGCCGAATAGTAATGGAATTATTGATTTAATTTGATAAAGCTGCAACCTTTAGCTACATTTTAAGGGGTTTTTATTAAGGTAACCATACGCGTTTGGATTTTAAGCTAGGTTTTAAGGGTATTACTTTTAAAATAAACATATAAATTCATATTTTACAAGCATTTTGATATCGATTTTGCAGTAGGCAGCCATTTAATGTCACTCTTGCGCATCGATCTGTTCATGATTGCCGAATAGTAATGGAATTATTGATTTAATTTGATAAAGCTGCAACCTTTAGCTACATTTTAAGGGGTTTTTATTAAGGTAACCATACGCGTTTGGATTTTAAGCTAGGTTTTAAGGGTATTACTTTTAAAATAAACATATAAATTCATATTTTACAAGCATTTTGATATCGATTTTGCAGTAGGCAGCCATTTAATGTCACTCTTGCGCATCGATCTGTTCATGATTGCCGAATAGTAATGGAATTATTGATTTAATTTGATAAAGCTGCAACCTTTAGCTACATTTTAAGGGGTTTTTATTAAGGTAACCATACGCGTTTGGATTTTAAGCTAGGTTTTAAGGGTATTACTTTTAAAATAAACATATAAATTCATATTTTACAAGCATTTTGATATCGATTTTGCAGTAGGCAGCCATTTAATGTCACTCTTGCGCATCGATCTGTTCATGATTGCCGAATAGTAATGGAATTATTGATTTAATTTGATAAAGCTGCAACCTTTAGCTACATTTTAAGGGGTTTTTATTAAGGTAACCATACGCGTTTGGATTTTAAGCTAGGTTTTAAGGGTATTACTTTTAAAATAAACATATAAATTCATATTTTACAAGCATTTTGATATCGATTTTGCAGTAGGCAGCCATTTAATGTCACTCTTGCGCATCGATCTGTTCATGATTGCCGAATAGTAATGGAATTATTGATTTAATTTGATAAAGCTGCAACCTTTAGCTACATTTTAAGGGGTTTTTATTAAGGTAACCATACGCGTTTGGATTTTAAGCTAGGTTTTAAGGGTATTACTTTTAAAATAAACATATAAATTCATATTTTACAAGCATTTTGATATCGATTTTGCAGTAGGCAGCCATTTAATGTCACTCTTGCGCATCGATCTGTTCATGATTGCCGAATAGTAATGGAATTATTGATTTAATTTGATAAAGCTGCAACCTTTAGCTACATTTTAAGGGGTTTTTATTAAGGTAACCATACGCGTTTGGATTTTAAGCTAGGTTTTAAGGGTATTACTTTTAAAATAAACATATAAATTCATATTTTACAAGCATTTTGATATCGATTTTGCAGTAGGCAGCCATTTAATGTCACTCTTGCGCATCGATCTGTTCATGATTGCCGAATAGTAATGGAATTATTGATTTAATTTGATAAAGCTGCAACCTTTAGCTACATTTTAAGGGGTTTTTATTAAGGTAACCATACGCGTTTGGATTTTAAGCTAGGTTTTAAGGGTATTACTTTTAAAATAAACATATAAATTCATATTTTACAAGCATTTTGATATCGATTTTGCAGTAGGCAGCCATTTAATGTCACTCTTGCGCATCGATCTGTTCATGATTGCCGAATAGTAATGGAATTATTGATTTAATTTGATAAAGCTGCAACCTTTAGCTACATTTTAAGGGGTTTTTATTAAGGTAACCATACGCGTTTGGATTTTAAGCTAGGTTTTAAGGGTATTACTTTTAAAATAAACATATAAATTCATATTTTACAAGCATTTTGATATCGATTTTGCAGTAGGCAGCCATTTAATGTCACTCTTGCGCATCGATCTGTTCATGATTGCCGAATAGTAATGGAATTATTGATTTAATTTGATAAAGCTGCAACCTTTAGCTACATTTTAAGGGGTTTTTATTAAGGTAACCATACGCGTTTGGATTTTAAGCTAGGTTTTAAGGGTATTACTTTTAAAATAAACATATAAATTCATATTTTACAAGCATTTTGATATCGATTTTGCAGTAGGCAGCCATTTAATGTCACTCTTGCGCATCGATCTGTTCATGATTGCCGAATAGTAATGGAATTATTGATTTAATTTGATAAAGCTGCAACCTTTAGCTACATTTTAAGGGGTTTTTATTAAGGTAACCATACGCGTTTGGATTTTAAGCTAGGTTTTAAGGGTATTACTTTTAAAATAAACATATAAATTCATATTTTACAAGCATTTTGATATCGATTTTGCAGTAGGCAGCCATTTAATGTCACTCTTGCGCATCGATCTGTTCATGATTGCCGAATAGTAATGGAATTATTGATTTAATTTGATAAAGCTGCAACCTTTAGCTACATTTTAAGGGGTTTTTATTAAGGTAACCATACGCGTTTGGATTTTAAGCTAGGTTTTAAGGGTATTACTTTTAAAATAAACATATAAATTCATATTTTACAAGCATTTTGATATCGATTTTGCAGTAGGCAGCCATTTAATGTCACTCTTGCGCATCGATCTGTTCATGATTGCCGAATAGTAATGGAATTATTGATTTAATTTGATAAAGCTGCAACCTTTAGCTACATTTTAAGGGGTTTTTATTAAGGTAACCATACGCGTTTGGATTTTAAGCTAGGTTTTAAGGGTATTACTTTTAAAATAAACATATAAATTCATATTTTACAAGCATTTTGATATCGATTTTGCAGTAGGCAGCCATTTAATGTCACTCTTGCGCATCGATCTGTTCATGATTGCCGAATAGTAATGGAATTATTGATTTAATTTGATAAAGCTGCAACCTTTAGCTACATTTTAAGGGGTTTTTATTAAGGTAACCATACGCGTTTGGATTTTAAGCTAGGTTTTAAGGGTATTACTTTTAAAATAAACATATAAATTCATATTTTACAAGCATTTTGATATCGATTTTGCAGTAGGCAGCCATTTAATGTCACTCTTGCGCATCGATCTGTTCATGATTGCCGAATAGTAATGGAATTATTGATTTAATTTGATAAAGCTGCAACCTTTAGCTACATTTTAAGGGGTTTTTATTAAGGTAACCATACGCGTTTGGATTTTAAGCTAGGTTTTAAGGGTATTACTTTTAAAATAAACATATAAATTCATATTTTACAAGCATTTTGATATCGATTTTGCAGTAGGCAGCCATTTAATGTCACTCTTGCGCATCGATCTGTTCATGATTGCCGAATAGTAATGGAATTATTGATTTAATTTGATAAAGCTGCAACCTTTAGCTACATTTTAAGGGGTTTTTATTAAGGTAACCATACGCGTTTGGATTTTAAGCTAGGTTTTAAGGGTATTACTTTTAAAATAAACATATAAATTCATATTTTACAAGCATTTTGATATCGATTTTGCAGTAGGCAGCCATTTAATGTCACTCTTGCGCATCGATCTGTTCATGATTGCCGAATAGTAATGGAATTATTGATTTAATTTGATAAAGCTGCAACCTTTAGCTACATTTTAAGGGGTTTTTATTAAGGTAACCATACGCGTTTGGATTTTAAGCTAGGTTTTAAGGGTATTACTTTTAAAATAAACATATAAATTCATATTTTACAAGCATTTTGATATCGATTTTGCAGTAGGCAGCCATTTAATGTCACTCTTGCGCATCGATCTGTTCATGATTGCCGAATAGTAATGGAATTATTGATTTAATTTGATAAAGCTGCAACCTTTAGCTACATTTTAAGGGGTTTTTATTAAGGTAACCATACGCGTTTGGATTTTAAGCTAGGTTTTAAGGGTATTACTTTTAAAATAAACATATAAATTCATATTTTACAAGCATTTTGATATCGATTTTGCAGTAGGCAGCCATTTAATGTCACTCTTGCGCATCGATCTGTTCATGATTGCCGAATAGTAATGGAATTATTGATTTAATTTGATAAAGCTGCAACCTTTAGCTACATTTTAAGGGGTTTTTATTAAGGTAACCATACGCGTTTGGATTTTAAGCTAGGTTTTAAGGGTATTACTTTTAAAATAAACATATAAATTCATATTTTACAAGCATTTTGATATCGATTTTGCAGTAGGCAGCCATTTAATGTCACTCTTGCGCATCGATCTGTTCATGATTGCCGAATAGTAATGGAATTATTGATTTAATTTGATAAAGCTGCAACCTTTAGCTACATTTTAAGGGGTTTTTATTAAGGTAACCATACGCGTTTGGATTTTAAGCTAGGTTTTAAGGGTATTACTTTTAAAATAAACATATAAATTCATATTTTACAAGCATTTTGATATCGATTTTGCAGTAGGCAGCCATTTAATGTCACTCTTGCGCATCGATCTGTTCATGATTGCCGAATAGTAATGGAATTATTGATTTAATTTGATAAAGCTGCAACCTTTAGCTACATTTTAAGGGGTTTTTATTAAGGTAACCATACGCGTTTGGATTTTAAGCTAGGTTTTAAGGGTATTACTTTTAAAATAAACATATAAATTCATATTTTACAAGCATTTTGATATCGATTTTGCAGTAGGCAGCCATTTAATGTCACTCTTGCGCATCGATCTGTTCATGATTGCCGAATAGTAATGGAATTATTGATTTAATTTGATAAAGCTGCAACCTTTAGCTACATTTTAAGGGGTTTTTATTAAGGTAACCATACGCGTTTGGATTTTAAGCTAGGTTTTAAGGGTATTACTTTTAAAATAAACATATAAATTCATATTTTACAAGCATTTTGATATCGATTTTGCAGTAGGCAGCCATTTAATGTCACTCTTGCGCATCGATCTGTTCATGATTGCCGAATAGTAATGGAATTATTGATTTAATTTGATAAAGCTGCAACCTTTAGCTACATTTTAAGGGGTTTTTATTAAGGTAACCATACGCGTTTGGATTTTAAGCTAGGTTTTAAGGGTATTACTTTTAAAATAAACATATAAATTCATATTTTACAAGCATTTTGATATCGATTTTGCAGTAGGCAGCCATTTAATGTCACTCTTGCGCATCGATCTGTTCATGATTGCCGAATAGTAATGGAATTATTGATTTAATTTGATAAAGCTGCAACCTTTAGCTACATTTTAAGGGGTTTTTATTAAGGTAACCATACGCGTTTGGATTTTAAGCTAGGTTTTAAGGGTATTACTTTTAAAATAAACATATAAATTCATATTTTACAAGCATTTTGATATCGATTTTGCAGTAGGCAGCCATTTAATGTCACTCTTGCGCATCGATCTGTTCATGATTGCCGAATAGTAATGGAATTATTGATTTAATTTGATAAAGCTGCAACCTTTAGCTACATTTTAAGGGGTTTTTATTAAGGTAACCATACGCGTTTGGATTTTAAGCTAGGTTTTAAGGGTATTACTTTTAAAATAAACATATAAATTCATATTTTACAAGCATTTTGATATCGATTTTGCAGTAGGCAGCCATTTAATGTCACTCTTGCGCATCGATCTGTTCATGATTGCCGAATAGTAATGGAATTATTGATTTAATTTGATAAAGCTGCAACCTTTAGCTACATTTTAAGGGGTTTTTATTAAGGTAACCATACGCGTTTGGATTTTAAGTAGGTTTTATGTTTACCTTTAAAAGTAATACCCTTAAAACCTAGCTTAAAATCCAAACGCGTATGGTTACCTTAATAAAAACCCCTTAAAATGTAGCTAAAGGTTGCAGCTTTATCAAATTAAATCAATAATTCCATTACTATTCGGCAATCATGAACAGATCGATGCGCAAGAGTGACATTAAATGGCTGCCTACTGCAAAATCGATATCAAAATGCTTGTAAAATATGAATTTATATGTTTATTTTAAAAGTAATACCCTTAAAACCTAGCTTAAAATCCAAACGCGTATGGTTACCTTAATAAAAACCCCTTAAAATGTAGCTAAAGGTTGCAGCTTTATCAAATTAAATCAATAATTCCATTACTATTCGGCAATCATGAACAGATCGATGCGCAAGAGTGACATTAAATGGCTGCCTACTGCAAAATCGATATCAAAATGCTTGTAAAATATGAATTTATATGTTTATTTTAAAAGTAATACCCTTAAAACCTAGCTTAAAATCCAAACGCGTATGGTTACCTTAATAAAAACCCCTTAAAATGTAGCTAAAGGTTGCAGCTTTATCAAATTAAATCAATAATTCCATTACTATTCGGCAATCATGAACAGATCGATGCGCAAGAGTGACATTAAATGGCTGCCTACTGCAAAATCGATATCAAAATGCTTGTAAAATATGAATTTATATGTTTATTTTAAAAGTAATACCCTTAAAACCTAGCTTAAAATCCAAACGCGTATGGTTACCTTAATAAAAACCCCTTAAAATGTAGCTAAAGGTTGCAGCTTTATCAAATTAAATCAATAATTCCATTACTATTCGGCAATCATGAACAGATCGATGCGCAAGAGTGACATTAAATGGCTGCCTACTGCAAAATCGATATCAAAATGCTTGTAAAATATGAATTTATATGTTTATTTTAAAAGTAATACCCTTAAAACCTAGCTTAAAATCCAAACGCGTATGGTTACCTTAATAAAAACCCCTTAAAATGTAGCTAAAGGTTGCAGCTTTATCAAATTAAATCAATAATTCCATTACTATTCGGCAATCATGAACAGATCGATGCGCAAGAGTGACATTAAATGGCTGCCTACTGCAAAATCGATATCAAAATGCTTGTAAAATATGAATTTATATGTTTATTTTAAAAGTAATACCCTTAAAACCTAGCTTAAAATCCAAACGCGTATGGTTACCTTAATAAAAACCCCTTAAAATGTAGCTAAAGGTTGCAGCTTTATCAAATTAAATCAATAATTCCATTACTATTCGGCAATCATGAACAGATCGATGCGCAAGAGTGACATTAAATGGCTGCCTACTGCAAAATCGATATCAAAATGCTTGTAAAATATGAATTTATATGTTTATTTTAAAAGTAATACCCTTAAAACCTAGCTTAAAATCCAAACGCGTATGGTTACCTTAATAAAAACCCCTTAAAATGTAGCTAAAGGTTGCAGCTTTATCAAATTAAATCAATAATTCCATTACTATTCGGCAATCATGAACAGATCGATGCGCAAGAGTGACATTAAATGGCTGCCTACTGCAAAATCGATATCAAAATGCTTGTAAAATATGAATTTATATGTTTATTTTAAAAGTAATACCCTTAAAACCTAGCTTAAAATCCAAACGCGTATGGTTACCTTAATAAAAACCCCTTAAAATGTAGCTAAAGGTTGCAGCTTTATCAAATTAAATCAATAATTCCATTACTATTCGGCAATCATGAACAGATCGATGCGCAAGAGTGACATTAAATGGCTGCCTACTGCAAAATCGATATCAAAATGCTTGTAAAATATGAATTTATATGTTTATTTTAAAAGTAATACCCTTAAAACCTAGCTTAAAATCCAAACGCGTATGGTTACCTTAATAAAAACCCCTTAAAATGTAGCTAAAGGTTGCAGCTTTATCAAATTAAATCAATAATTCCATTACTATTCGGCAATCATGAACAGATCGATGCGCAAGAGTGACATTAAATGGCTGCCTACTGCAAAATCGATATCAAAATGCTTGTAAAATATGAATTTATATGTTTATTTTAAAAGTAATACCCTTAAAACCTAGCTTAAAATCCAAACGCGTATGGTTACCTTAATAAAAACCCCTTAAAATGTAGCTAAAGGTTGCAGCTTTATCAAATTAAATCAATAATTCCATTACTATTCGGCAATCATGAACAGATCGATGCGCAAGAGTGACATTAAATGGCTGCCTACTGCAAAATCGATATCAAAATGCTTGTAAAATATGAATTTATATGTTTATTTTAAAAGTAATACCCTTAAAACCTAGCTTAAAATCCAAACGCGTATGGTTACCTTAATAAAAACCCCTTAAAATGTAGCTAAAGGTTGCAGCTTTATCAAATTAAATCAATAATTCCATTACTATTCGGCAATCATGAACAGATCGATGCGCAAGAGTGACATTAAATGGCTGCCTACTGCAAAATCGATATCAAAATGCTTGTAAAATATGAATTTATATGTTTATTTTAAAAGTAATACCCTTAAAACCTAGCTTAAAATCCAAACGCGTATGGTTACCTTAATAAAAACCCCTTAAAATGTAGCTAAAGGTTGCAGCTTTATCAAATTAAATCAATAATTCCATTACTATTCGGCAATCATGAACAGATCGATGCGCAAG
Organism: Melieria crassipennis; assembly: GCA_963668005.1. NCBI lineage: Eukaryota > Metazoa > Arthropoda > Insecta > Diptera > Ulidiidae > Melieria > Melieria crassipennis. The sequence continues at coordinate 168,743 of CAVLFC010000060.1, read as the reverse complement.
AGTGACATTAAATGGCTGCCTACTGCAAAATCGATATCAAAATGCTTGTAAAATATGAATTTATATGTTTATTTTAAAAGTAATACCCTTAAAACCTAGCTTAAAATCCAAACGCGTATGGTTACCTTAATAAAAACCCCTTAAAATGTAGCTAAAGGTTGCAGCTTTATCAAATTAAATCAATAATTCCATTACTATTCGGCAATCATGAACAGATCGATGCGCAAGAGTGACATTAAATGGCTGCCTACTGCAAAATCGATATCAAAATGCTTGTAAAATATGAATTTATATGTTTATTTTAAAAGTAATACCCTTAAAACCTAGCTTAAAATCCAAACGCGTATGGTTACCTTAATAAAAACCCCTTAAAATGTAGCTAAAGGTTGCAGCTTTATCAAATTAAATCAATAATTCCATTACTATTCGGCAATCATGAACAGATCGATGCGCAAGAGTGACATTAAATGGCTGCCTACTGCAAAATCGATATCAAAATGCTTGTAAAATATGAATTTATATGTTTATTTTAAAAGTAATACCCTTAAAACCTAGCTTAAAATCCAAACGCGTATGGTTACCTTAATAAAAACCCCTTAAAATGTAGCTAAAGGTTGCAGCTTTATCAAATTAAATCAATAATTCCATTACTATTCGGCAATCATGAACAGATCGATGCGCAAGAGTGACATTAAATGGCTGCCTACTGCAAAATCGATATCAAAATGCTTGTAAAATATGAATTTATATGTTTATTTTAAAAGTAATACCCTTAAAACCTAGCTTAAAATCCAAACGCGTATGGTTACCTTAATAAAAACCCCTTAAAATGTAGCTAAAGGTTGCAGCTTTATCAAATTAAATCAATAATTCCATTACTATTCGGCAATCATGAACAGATCGATGCGCAAGAGTGACATTAAATGGCTGCCTACTGCAAAATCGATATCAAAATGCTTGTAAAATATGAATTTATATGTTTATTTTAAAAGTAATACCCTTAAAACCTAGCTTAAAATCCAAACGCGTATGGTTACCTTAATAAAAACCCCTTAAAATGTAGCTAAAGGTTGCAGCTTTATCAAATTAAATCAATAATTCCATTACTATTCGGCAATCATGAACAGATCGATGCGCAAGAGTGACATTAAATGGCTGCCTACTGCAAAATCGATATCAAAATGCTTGTAAAATATGAATTTATATGTTTATTTTAAAAGTAATACCCTTAAAACCTAGCTTAAAATCCAAACGCGTATGGTTACCTTAATAAAAACCCCTTAAAATGTAGCTAAAGGTTGCAGCTTTATCAAATTAAATCAATAATTCCATTACTATTCGGCAATCATGAACAGATCGATGCGCAAGAGTGACATTAAATGGCTGCCTACTGCAAAATCGATATCAAAATGCTTGTAAAATATGAATTTATATGTTTATTTTAAAAGTAATACCCTTAAAACCTAGCTTAAAATCCAAACGCGTATGGTTACCTTAATAAAAACCCCTTAAAATGTAGCTAAAGGTTGCAGCTTTATCAAATTAAATCAATAATTCCATTACTATTCGGCAATCATGAACAGATCGATGCGCAAGAGTGACATTAAATGGCTGCCTACTGCAAAATCGATATCAAAATGCTTGTAAAATATGAATTTATATGTTTATTTTAAAAGTAATACCCTTAAAACCTAGCTTAAAATCCAAACGCGTATGGTTACCTTAATAAAAACCCCTTAAAATGTAGCTAAAGGTTGCAGCTTTATCAAATTAAATCAATAATTCCATTACTATTCGGCAATCATGAACAGATCGATGCGCAAGAGTGACATTAAATGGCTGCCTACTGCAAAATCGATATCAAAATGCTTGTAAAATATGAATTTATATGTTTATTTTAAAAGTAATACCCTTAAAACCTAGCTTAAAATCCAAACGCGTATGGTTACCTTAATAAAAACCCCTTAAAATGTAGCTAAAGGTTGCAGCTTTATCAAATTAAATCAATAATTCCATTACTATTCGGCAATCATGAACAGATCGTGCGCAAGAGTGACATTAAATGGCTGCCTACTGCAAAATCGATATCAAAATGCTTGTAAAATATGAATTTATATGTTTATTTTAAAAGTAATACCCTTAAAACCTAGCTTAAAATCCAAACGCGTATGGTTACCTCAATAAAAACCCCATAAAATGTAGCTAAAGGTTGCAGCTTTATCAAATTAAATCAATAATTCCATTACTATTCGGCAATCATGAACAGATCGATGCGCAAGAGTGACATTAAATGGCTGCCTACTGCAAAATCGATATCAAAATGCTTGTAAAATATGAATTTATATGTTTATTTTAAAAGTAATACCCTTAAAACCTAGCTTAAAATCCAAACGCGTATGGTTACCTTAATAAAAACCCCATAAAATGTAGCTAAAGGTTGCAGCTTTATCAAATTAAATCAATAATTCCATTACTATTCGGCAATCATGAACAGATCGATGCGCAAGAGTGACATTAAATGGCTGCCTACTGCAAAATCGATATCAAAATGCTTGTAAAATATGAATTTATATGTTTATTTTAAAAGTAATACCCTTAAAACCTAGCTTAAAATCCAAACGCGTATGGTTACCTTAATAAAAACCCCTTAAAATGTAGCTAAAGGTTGCAGCTTTATCAAATTAAATCAATAATTCCATTACTATTCGGCAATCATGAACAGATCGATGCGCAAGAGTGACATTAAATGGCTGCCTACTGCAAAATCGATATCAAAATGCTTGTAAAATATGAATTTATATGTTTATTTTAAAAGTAATACCCTTAAAACCTAGCTTAAAATCCAAACGCGTATGGTTACCTTAATAAAAACCCCTTAAAATGTAGCTAAAGGTTGCAGCTTTATCAAATTAAATCAATAATTCCATTACTATTCGGCAATCATGAACAGATCGTGCGCAAGAGTGACATTAAATGGCTGCCTACTGCAAAATCGATATCAAAATGCTTGTAAAATATGAATTTATATGTTTATTTTAAAAGTAATACCCTTAAAACCTAGCTTAAAATCCAAACGCGTATGGTTACCTTAATAAAAACCCCTTAAAATGTAGCTAAAGGTTGCAGCTTTATCAAATTAAATCAATAATTCCATTACTATTCGGCAATCATGAACAGATCGATGCGCAAGAGTGACATTAAATGGCTGCCTACTGCAAAATCGATATCAAAATGCTTGTAAAATATGAATTTATATGTTTATTTTAAAAGTAATACCCTTAAAACCTAGCTTAAAATCCAAACGCGTATGGTTACCTTAATAAAAACCCCTTAAAATGTAGCTAAAGGTTGCAGCTTTATCAAATTAAATCAATAATTCCATTACTATTCGGCAATCATGAACAGATCGATGCGCAAGAGTGACATTAAATGGCTGCCTACTGCAAAATCGATATCAAAATGCTTGTAAAATATGAATTTATATGTTTATTTTAAAAGTAATACCCTTAAAACCTAGCTTAAAATCCAAACGCGTATGGTTACCTTAATAAAAACCCCTTAAAATGTAGCTAAAGGTTGCAGCTTTATCAAATTAAATCAATAATTCCATTACTATTCGGCAATCATGAACAGATCGATGCGCAAGAGTGACATTAAATGGCTGCCTACTGCAAAATCGATATCAAAATGCTTGTCAAATATGAATTTATATGTTTATTTTAAAAGTAATACCCTTAAAACCTAGCTTAAAATCCAAACGCGTATGGTTACCTTAATAAAAACCCCTTAAAATGTAGCTAAAGGTTGCAGCTTTATCAAATTAAATCAATAATTCCATTACTATTCGGCAATCATGAACAGATCGATGCGCAAGAGTGACATTAAATGGCTGCCTACTGCAAAATCGATATCAAAATGCTTGTAAAATATGAATTTATATGTTTATTTTAAAAGTAATACCCTTAAAACCTAGCTTAAAATCCAAACGCGTATGGTTACCTTAATAAAAACCCTTAAAATGTAGCTAAAGGTTGCAGCTTTATCAAATTAAATCAATAATTCCATTACTATTCGGCAATCATGAACAGATCGATGCGCAAGAGTGACATTAAATGGCTGCCTACTGCAAAATCGATATCAAAATGCTTGTAAAATATGAATTTATATGTTTATTTTAAAAGTAATACCCTTAAAACCTAGCTTAAAATCCAAACGCGTATGGTTACCTTAATAAAAACCCCTTAAAATGTAGCTAAAGGTTGCAGCTTTATCAAATTAAATCAATAATTCCATTACTATTCGGCAATCATGAACAGATCGATGCGCAAGAGTGACATTAAATGGCTGCCTACTGCAAAATCGATATCAAAATGCTTGTAAAATATGAATTTATATGTTTATTTTAAAAGTAATACCCTTAAAACCTAGCTTAAAATCCAAACGCGTATGGTTACCTTAATAAAAACCCCTTAAAATGTAGCTAAAGGTTGCAGCTTTATCAAATTAAATCAATAATTCCATTACTATTCGGCAATCATGAACAGATCGATGCGCAAGAGTGACATTAAATGGCTGCCTACTGCAAAATCGATATCAAAATGCTTGTAAAATATGAATTTATATGTTTATTTTAAAAGTAATACCCTTAAAACCTAGCTTAAAATCCAAACGCGTATGGTTACCTTAATAAAAACCCCTTAAAATGTAGCTAAAGGTTGCAGCTTTATCAAATTAAATCAATAATTCCATTACTATTCGGCAATCATGAACAGATCGATGCGCAAGAGTGACATTAAATGGCTGCCTACTGCAAAATCGATATCAAAATGCTTGTAAAATATGAATTTATATGTTTATTTTAAAAGTAATACCCTTAAAACCTAGCTTAAAATCCAAACGCGTATGGTTACCTTAATAAAAACCCCTTAAAATGTAGCTAAAGGTTGCAGCTTTATCAAATTAAATCAATAATTCCATTACTATTCGGCAATCATGAACAGATCGATGCGCAAGAGTGACATTAAATGGCTGCCTACTGCAAAATCGATATCAAAATGCTTGTAAAATATGAATTTATATGTTTATTTTAAAAGTAATACCCTTAAAACCTAGCTTAAAATCCAAACGCGTATGGTTACCTTAATAAAAACCCCTTAAAATGTAGCTAAAGGTTGCAGCTTTATCAAATTAAATCAATAATTCCATTACTATTCGGCAATCATGAACAGATCGATGCGCAAGAGTGACATTAAATGGCTGCCTACTGCAAAATCGATATCAAAATGCTTGTAAAATATGAATTTATATGTTTATTTTAAAAGTAATACCCTTAAAACCTAGCTTAAAATCCAAACGCGTATGGTTACCTTAATAAAAACCCCTTAAAATGTCGGTTACACAAGGCTTGGTAACCGACGTGCCAAAGATATTGCTGTGAACCCTTCCTGCACCCCAAAAGGCGAGGCTCCTGGAATCTCCAGTGAAATCTATCGACTTATGTGTAAAGAGATGAAAGAAATGGAGGGCAGACTGCGGGCGAGCTATGAGCAGTCATTTGAAAAGCTTTCCCAAGATATCTCAGCTCTTGACAAAAAGCTGACGGCCAAAGTTGATGCGCAACTAACTATGTTTCAAGGCAAGCTGGACATGTTGAATTCAAAAATTTCCAATCTTGAAAGTTCAACTAGCAAGCTCAAAAGTGATATGGATGCCATTGGTGGGCCGGCGGAAGAGGGTCATCATCTTGAGGATGTGCACGCCTTACAATCCGAAGTGAGCTCATTATGGTCAGCTTTAGAACAACAAAAAAGTCTTGCCGTCGCCTGTGACGTACGTTTGCGAGGCATCCCCTTCTTCGATGAGGAGAATCTTCTTGGTATCTTCAATCATATATGCTTCTGCGTCAACATCAAGCCCCCTAAAGTGGAAAGTATTGTTAGAGTCAAGCCCAAGGCCCCGGCTAATGCTACGATGGACTCCGTCATCATTATTCGCTTCTCGACTCAGTATGACAAAAACAACTTCATGAGATCAGTGAAACTCTTTCGGCGTAGCAACAACAACGTGCTTACCACTCGCAATGCAGGTTTTGACTCTGACAAGCCAATTTACATCAATGAAAATTTGACTAGCAGCGTATACACCATACTCAAAGCAGCACTTAAGCTCAAGAGGCAAAAGCAACTTGTAGCTGCTTACACCTATCGGGGCGCTGTCTACATAAAGCATGCTGAGGGAGGTGCTGCTAACCGTATCGATTCCTTGCATATGCTGAACAAGTTTGCAGCCAACAACATTAGCATCACTGAGCCTGATCTTAATTCTAGTGCTACTTCGAGCGAAAATACTGGAATACGGCGCTTTCGTGATCATCAGCCTTTGGATACGTAGATTTACTTCTAAGTCATTGTTCACTGTATTTGCATTTAGTTCTATTATGTATTTGTATAATTTAGTCTGTAAACTGTTCCATATTGTTACCGTGCAATTGCCTATTCCGTCTTTTGATCCTTTATTTGTTACCCCTCGTCTCTCTCAGCTCTCTGCTGTTCGTGCTATCCTCCTTTATATCTACACCTTATATTACAGTCCTACACTTCTTACTTTTCGCTCATTCTATATTCGCTTGTTATTTGATGGCGTGGTCATTTGTCTAGCAACTTATAAATTTATCTTTAATGGGTAAGAAGTCTTCGTGGAGTCGTTCCATAGATAAAACTAAGATAGTATTGGATGTCATGTGCAAATCGAATAATGGCATTAATATATGCCATTTAAACGCGCAAAGTTTAAAAAACAAAATAGATGATCTTCGTCTGCTCGTTGATGGTGGTCTGCTTGATTTTGTGTGTATCTCGGAGACCTGGCTAAGACCGGAAATGTGTGATGACTTATTTAAACTTAATAGCTACAGGCTAATGCGTAGTGACAGACATGAAAGAGTGGGTGGTGGAGTCTGCATTTATGCGAAAACTTTCTTTAAGTGCAACGTAGTAAAGAAATCTAATTTTACTGATCCAATAGAATTTATTTTTGTTGAAATCTCAATCGGTTACAAAAAACTTTTGCTGGGTTGCGTCTATATGGCGCCAAACGTAGCTAATTATAATCTCATAAGCGAGCACTTGGCGGATGTGGTATGTAGCTACACCGATGTTGTGATCTGTGGAGATCTGAACTTAGATATACTACGCAACAAAAACAAGAATTTTCTAGATATGCTTGAAGCTTCTAATTTTCATCTGTGCAACTCCACCCAACCCACTCACTTCGCTCCAGGGGTATCACCCTCGCTGCTTGATGTTTTTTTGGTCTCTGATCCTGAACTTATTTTGATATATGATCAATTGATAGCGCCTGCTTTTTCCCATCATGATTTAATCTTCCTAAAGTTAAACGCTGTTAAAGATGTTGGTGGAGAGGGGACTAAGACCTATTATAACTATTCAGCGATAGATGTAGCATCACTTTTCGGTGACTGCAGTAGTCTGAACTGGTCCCCCCTTTATTCAACAAATGATGTGAATAAGCAGGTCGATCTATTTAATAAAAATATTTGTTCGCTTGTTAAGAAACATGTCCCTGTTCGAGCGAAAAAACAAAAAGCAGTAGCGTACCCATGGCTGACAGCTGAATTGAGTTTACTTATCGATAAGCGCAACCGTTTATATGCTAATTGGAGAAAATATAGGCATATCGACATTCTTCATGATTACAAGGTAGCACGGAACAACGTTACATCACTTATTCGCAAGAACAAAAGGCTTTACTTTGAAAGTAGATTTTCACATACGAATTCTAGTGCTAGTTTTTGGAAGAACGTGCGGCAGCTAGGGATTAATCGCAACAGGATCACCGCACCAGAATGTATAGACCTTGATGAATTAAACAAAAAATTTATTCAACCAGCGGACTGCCCGGCGATGTCCTGTTATACTGATTGTTGTGCTACTGCGACAGTTGATAATAGTTTCTCGTTTGTAGGTTTTGATGAAATTTGTGTTGGTCTAGCGATAATGAAGATAAAATCGAATGCCGTTGGTTCGGATGAAATTAGTCCCTCGTTTATAAAATTATTGATTCCGGTCATCCTGAAGCATATCACATATATCTTTAACTGCATTATCATGACGTCTTCTTTTCCTGACTGTTGGAAATGTGCTAGAATTATTCCACTTCCGAAATCACCAACGGAATACCGGCCCATTGCAATTTTGCCCTTTCTAAGTAAAGTTTTCGAATCTTTGATTAGTGATCAAATTAAACAGTTCCGTGTTGAGGGCAACCTAATAGCTAAATACCAATCAGGCTTCCGTCCTAAACACAGTTGCACCACTGCGCTTTTAAAAGTATGTGATGATATACGTTTAGGTCTTGATGCTGACAACGTGGGCCTTATTGTTTTTCTTGACTTTTCAAAAGCGTTCGACTCTGTCAGCCATGCTATCCTACTGGAGAAAGCGCAATATAACTTTCACTTCGACAATTCAGCATGCAAACTTCTTGCTTCGTACTTGAGGAAAAGGTCCCAGTTTGTCAGTCACAATGGCAAATTTTCAAAACCATGCTTCATTTCAGCTGGTGTACCGCAAGGGTCGGTACTGGGTCCTCTACTCTTTACCATGTTTATTAATGACATCTCAAATTGTTTCAATCACTGTCAACACCACATTTACGCAGATGATGTGCAAGCGTATATGTTTTTTCCAAAATCAGATATTAATCTGGCTGTAGAAAAAATTAACAGCGATTTGAATATAATACATCAGTGGTCTGCTACCAATAAGCTGAAACTTAATCCAAGCAAAACAAAAGCATTGTTTATCGATCGTACCAGTAGAACGTCCGTTCTTCCGACGATCTATCTAAACGGCTCGGCGGTTGATTATGTTGACAAGATAAAAAACCTTGGAATATATTTTAACGCCAATTTTAATTTTAAAACACATGTGAACAAGACAGTTTCCCGTGTCTACGGTGCACTATCTGGTCTTAGCCCGACAACGAGCTACTTATCAACCGCTGTTAAGTTGAAACTCGTGAAGTCTTTTATTTTGCCTTTGGTTTTCTACGGCTGTGAGATTTTTTCCAGCTTGGACCAGGAAAGTAACAGCAAATTGAGGGTGGCGCTCAATGACTGTGCAAGGTATGTGTTTGGAGTAAAACGGCGTGAGCATATCTCCGACTATGTTAAAATAATGCTTGGATGCTCTTTTACAAATGTGTTGAAGTCGCGTGCGCTTATCTTTCTCCACAAAATTATAAACTCCAAACAGCCAGAATATTTGTATGACAAATTGCGTTTCGGTACCAAAACCAGATCGTTTCAGCTCATACCGCCCAGGCACAGGCATTTAATAACTGGTCGACAATTTTTTGTCCACTCGGTTTCTCTGTGGAACGTACTCCCAACACGCATTAAACGTGAGACCAACGCCATCAAATTCAAAAATCAACTTCTTCAATACTTTTCTAATCTTTAATGTAATTTTCTTTCTTCTCTATTCTCTTCTCTCTCTCTCTTCTGCTCTCCTTAATTTCATTATTCATCTTTACTCTTTTCCGCTCCTGATTTTTGTTACGTTATTATATTATATTATTATATTATTATATTATGTTATTATATTATATTATTATACTGTTATATTATACCAATTTGTATGTCGTACCAGGCGTAGTGCGCTTAATAAAAAGACTTAGTCTTACAAGTGCCTTAAAAGTAATAAATAAATAAATAAATAAAATGTAGCTAAAGGTTGCAGCTTTATCAAATTAAATCAATAATTCCATTACTATTCGGCAATCATGAACAGATCGATGCGCAAGAGTGACATTAAATGGCTGCCTACTGCAAAATCGATATCAAAATGCTTGTAAAATATGAATTTATATGTTTATTTTAAAAGTAATACCCTTAAAACCTAGCTTAAAATCCAAACGCGTATGGTTACCTTAATAAAAACCCCTTAAAATGTAGCTAAAGGTTGCAGCTTTATCAAATTAAATCAATAATTCCATTACTATTCGGCAATCATGAACAGATCGATGCGCAAGAGTGACATTAAATGGCTGCCTACTGCAAAATCGATATCAAAATGCTTGTAAAATATGAATTTATATGTTTATTTTAAAAGTAATACCCTTAAAACCTAGCTTAAAATCCAAACGCGTATGGTTACCTTAATAAAAACCCCTTAAAATGTAGCTAAAGGTTGCAGCTTTATCAAATTAAATCAATAATTCCATTACTATTCGGCAATCATGAACAGATCGATGCGCAAGAGTGACATTAAATGGCTGCCTACTGCAAAATCGATATCAAAATGCTTGTAAAATATGAATTTATATGTTTATTTTAAAAGTAATACCCTTAAAACCTAGCTTAAAATCCAAACGCGTATGGTTACCTTAATAAAAACCCCTTAAAATGTAGCTAAAGGTTGCAGCTTTATCAAATTAAATCAATAATTCCATTACTATTCGGCAATCATGAACAGATCGATGCGCAAGAGTGACATTAAATGGCTGCCTACTGCAAAATCGATATCAAAATGCTTGTAAAATATGAATTTATATGTTTATTTTAAAAGTAATACCCTTAAAACCTAGCTTAAAATCCAAACGCGTATGGTTACCTTAATAAAAACCCCTTAAAATGTAGCTAAAGGTTGCAGCTTTATCAAATTAAATCAATAATTCCATTACTATTCGGCAATCATGAACAGATCGATGCGCAAGAGTGACATTAAATGGCTGCCTACTGCAAAATCGATATCAAAATGCTTGTAAAATATGAATTTATATGTTTATTTTAAAAGTAATACCCTTAAAACCTAGCTTAAAATCCAAACGCGTATGGTTACCTTAATAAAAACCCCTTAAAATGTAGCTAAAGGTTGCAGCTTTATCAAATTAAATCAATAATTCCATTACTATTCGGCAATCATGAACAGATCGATGCGCAAGAGTGACATTAAATGGCTGCCTACTGCAAAATCGATATCAAAATGCTTGTAAAATATGAATTTATATGTTTATTTTAAAAGTAATACCCTTAAAACCTAGCTTAAAATCCAAACGCGTATGGTTACCTTAATAAAAACCCCTTAAAATGTAGCTAAAGGTTGCAGCTTTATCAAATTAAATCAATAATTCCATTACTATTCGGCAATCATGAACAGATCGATGCGCAAGAGTGACATTAAATGGCTGCCTACTGCAAAATCGATATCAAAATGCTTGTAAAATATGAATTTATATGTTTATTTTAAAAGTAATACCCTTAAAACCTAGCTTAAAATCCAAACGCGTATGGTTACCTTAATAAAAACCCCTTAAAATGTAGCTAAAGGTTGCAGCTTTATCAAATTAAATCAATAATTCCATTACTATTCGGCAATCATGAACAGATCGATGCGCAAGAGTGACATTAAATGGCTGCCTACTGCAAAATCGATATCAAAATGCTTGTAAAATATGAATTTATATGTTTATTTTAAAAGTAATACCCTTAAAACCTAGCTTAAAATCCAAACGCGTATGGTTACCTTAATAAAAACCCCTTAAAATGTAGCTAAAGGTTGCAGCTTTATCAAATTAAATCAATAATTCCATTACTATTCGGCAATCATGAACAGATCGATGCGCAAGAGTGACATTAAATGGCTGCCTACTGCAAAATCGATATCAAAATGCTTGTAAAATATGAATTTATATGTTTATTTTAAAAGTAATACCCTTAAAACCTAGCTTAAAATCCAAACGCGTATGGTTACCTTAATAAAAACCCCTTAAAATGTAGCTAAAGGTTGCAGCTTTATCAAATTAAATCAATAATTCCATTACTATTCGGCAATCATGAACAGATCGATGCGCAAGAGTGACATTAAATGGCTGCCTACTGCAAAATCGATATCAAAATGCTTGTAAAATATGAATTTATATGTTTATTTTAAAAGTAATACCCTTAAAACCTAGCTTAAAATCCAAACGCGTATGGTTACCTTAATAAAAACCCCTTAAAATGTAGCTAAAGGTTGCAGCTTTATCAAATTAAATCAATAATTCCATTACTATTCGGCAATCATGAACAGATCGATGCGCAAGAGTGACATTAAATGGCTGCCTACTGCAAAATCGATATCAAAATGCTTGTAAAATATGAATTTATATGTTTATTTTAAAAGTAATACCCTTAAAACCTAGCTTAAAATCCAAACGCGTATGGTTACCTTAATAAAAACCCCTTAAAATGTAGCTAAAGGTTGCAGCTTTATCAAATTAAATCAATAATTCCATTACTATTCGGCAATCATGAACAGATCGATGCGCAAGAGTGACATTAAATAGCTGCCTACTGCAAAATCGATATCAAAATGCTTGTAAAATATGAATTTATATGTTTATTTTAAAAGTAATACCCTTAAAACCTAGCTTAAAATCCAAACGCGTATGGTTACCTTAATAAAAACCCCTTAAAATGTAGCTAAAGGTTGCAGCTTTATCAAATTAAATCAATAATTCCATTACTATTCGGCAATCATGAACAGATCGATGCGCAAGAGTGACATTAAATGGCTGCCTACTGCAAAATCGATATCAAAATGCTTGTAAAATATGAATTTATATGTTTATTTTAAAAGTAATACCCTTAAAACCTAGCTTAAAATCCAAACGCGTATGGTTACCTTAATAAAAACCCCTTAAAATGTAGCTAAAGGTTGCAGCTTTATCAAATTAAATCAATAATTCCATTACTATTCGGCAATCATGAACAGATCGATGCGCAAGAGTGACATTAAATGGCTGCCTACTGCAAAATCGATATCAAAATGCTTGTAAAATATGAATTTATATGTTTATTTTAAAAGTAATACCCTTAAAACCTAGCTTAAAATCCAAACGCGTATGGTTACCTTAATAAAAACCCCTTAAAATGTAGCTAAAGGTTGCAGCTTTATCAAATTAAATCAATAATTCCATTACTATTCGGCAATCATGAACAGATCGATGCGCAAGAGTGACATTAAATGGCTGCCTACTGCAAAATCGATATCAAAATGCTTGTAAAATATGAATTTATATGTTTATTTTAAAAGTAATACCCTTAAAACCTAGCTTAAAATCCAAACGCGTATGGTTACCTTAATAAAAACCCCTTAAAATGTAGCTAAAGGTTGCAGCTTTATCAAATTAAATCAATAATTCCATTACTATTCGGCAATCATGAACAGATCGATGCGCAAGAGTGACATTAAATGGCTGCCTACTGCAAAATCGATATCAAAATGCTTGTAAAATATGAATTTATATGTTTATTTTAAAAGTAATACCCTTAAAACCTAGCTTAAAATCCAAACGCGTATGGTTACCTTAATAAAAACCCCTTAAAATGTAGCTAAAGGTTGCAGCTTTATCAAATTAAATCAATAATTCCATTACTATTCGGCAATCATGAACAGATCGATGCGCAAGAGTGACATTAAATGGCTGCCTACTGCAAAATCGATATCAAAATGCTTGTAAAATATGAATTTATATGTTTATTTTAAAAGTAATACCCTTAAAACCTAGCTTAAAATCCAAACGCGTATGGTTACCTTAATAAAAACCCCTTAAAATGTAGCTAAAGGTTGCAGCTTTATCAAATTAAATCAATAATTCCATTACTATTCGGCAATCATGAACAGATCGATGCGCAAGAGTGACATTAAATGGCTGCCTACTGCAAAATCGATATCAAAATGCTTGTAAAATATGAATTTATATGTTTATTTTAAAAGTAATACCCTTAAAACCTAGCTTAAAATCCAAACGCGTATGGTTACCTTAATAAAAACCCCTTAAAATGTAGCTAAAGGTTGCAGCTTTATCAAATTAAATCAATAATTCCATTACTATTCGGCAATCATGAACAGATCGATGCGCAAGAGTGACATTAAATGGCTGCCTACTGCAAAATCGATATCAAAATGCTTGTAAAATATGAATTTATATGTTTATTTTAAAAGTAATACCCTTAAAACCTAGCTTAAAATCCAAACGCGTATGGTTACCTTAATAAAAACCCCTTAAAATGTAGCTAAAGGTTGCAGCTTTATCAAATTAAATCAATAATTCCATTACTATTCGGCAATCATGAACAGATCGATGCGCAAGAGTGACATTAAATGGCTGCCTACTGCAAAATCGATATCAAAATGCTTGTAAAATATGAATTTATATGTTTATTTTAAAAGTAATACCCTTAAAACCTAGCTTAAAATCCAAACGCGTATGGTTACCTTAATAAAAACCCCTTAAAATGTAGCTAAAGGTTGCAGCTTTATCAAATTAAATCAATAATTCCATTACTATTCGGCAATCATGAACAGATCGATGCGCAAGAGTGACATTAAATGGCTGCCTACTGCAAAATCGATATCAAAATGCTTGTAAAATATGAATTTATATGTTTATTTTAAAAGTAATACCCTTAAAACCTAGCTTAAAATCCAAACGCGTATGGTTACCTTAATAAAAACCCCTTAAAATGTAGCTAAAGGTTGCAGCTTTATCAAATTAAATCAATAATTCCATTACTATTCGGCAATCATGAACAGATCGATGCGCAAGAGTGACATTAAATGGCTGCCTACTGCAAAATCGATATCAAAATGCTTGTAAAATATGAATTTATATGTTTATTTTAAAAGTAATACCCTTAAAACCTAGCTTAAAATCCAAACGCGTATGGTTACCTTAATAAAAACCCCTTAAAATGTAGCTAAAGGTTGCAGCTTTATCAAATTAAATCAATAATTCCATTACTATTCGGCAATCATGAACAGATCGATGCGCAAGAGTGACATTAAATGGCTGCCTACTGCAAAATCGATATCAAAATGCTTGTAAAATATGAATTTATATGTTTATTTTAAAAGTAATACCCTTAAAACCTAGCTTAAAATCCAAACGCGTATGGTTACCTTAATAAAAACCCCTTAAAATGTAGCTAAAGGTTGCAGCTTTATCAAATTAAATCAATAATTCCATTACTATTCGGCAATCATGAACAGATCGATGCGCAAGAGTGACATTAAATGGCTGCCTACTGCAAAATCGATATCAAAATGCTTGTAAAATATGAATTTATATGTTTATTTTAAAAGTAATACCCTTAAAACCTAGCTTAAAATCCAAACGCGTATGGTTACCTTAATAAAAACCCCTTAAAATGTAGCTAAAGGTTGCAGCTTTATCAAATTAAATCAATAATTCCATTACTATTCGGCAATCATGAACAGATCGATGCGCAAGAGTGACATTAAATGGCTGCCTACTGCAAAATCGATATCAAAATGCTTGTAAAATATGAATTTATATGTTTATTTTAAAAGTAATACCCTTAAAACCTAGCTTAAAATCCAAACGCGTATGGTTACCTTAATAAAAACCCCTTAAAATGTAGCTAAAGGTTGCAGCTTTATCAAATTAAATCAATAATTCCATTACTATTCGGCAATCATGAACAGATCGATGCGCAAGAGTGACATTAAATGGCTGCCTACTGCAAAATCGATATCAAAATGCTTGTAAAATATGAATTTATATGTTTATTTTAAAAGTAATACCCTTAAAACCTAGCTTAAAATCCAAACGCGTATGGTTACCTTAATAAAAACCCCTTAAAATGTAGCTAAAGGTTGCAGCTTTATCAAATTAAATCAATAATTCCATTACTATTCGGCAATCATGAACAGATCGATGCGCAAGAGTGACATTAAATGGCTGCCTACTGCAAAATCGATATCAAAATGCTTGTAAAATATGAATTTATATGTTTATTTTAAAAGTAATACCCTTAAAACCTAGCTTAAAATCCAAACGCGTATGGTTACCTTAATAAAAACCCCTTAAAATGTAGCTAAAGGTTGCAGCTTTATCAAATTAAATCAATAATTCCATTACTATTCGGCAATCATGAACAGATCGATGCGCAAGAGTGACATTAAATGGCTGCCTACTGCAAAATCGATATCAAAATGCTTGTAAAATATGAATTTATATGTTTATTTTAAAAGTAATACCCTTAAAACCTAGCTTAAAATCCAAACGCGTATGGTTACCTTAATAAAAACCCCTTAAAATGTAGCTAAAGGTTGCAGCTTTATCAAATTAAATCAATAATTCCATTACTATTCGGCAATCATGAACAGATCGATGCGCAAGAGTGACATTAAATGGCTGCCTACTGCAAAATCGATATCAAAATGCTTGTAAAATATGAATTTATATGTTTATTTTAAAAGTAATACCCTTAAAACCTAGCTTAAAATCCAAACGCGTATGGTTACCTTAATAAAAACCCCTTAAAATGTAGCTAAAGGTTGCAGCTTTATCAAATTAAATCAATAATTCCATTACTATTCGGCAATCATGAACAGATCGATGCGCAAGAGTGACATTAAATGGCTGCCTACTGCAAAATCGATATCAAAATGCTTGTAAAATATGAATTTATATGTTTATTTTAAAAGTAATACCCTTAAAACCTAGCTTAAAATCCAAACGCGTATGGTTACCTTAATAAAAACCCCTTAAAATGTAGCTAAAGGTTGCAGCTTTATCAAATTAAATCAATAATTCCATTACTATTCGGCAATCATGAACAGATCGATGCGCAAGAGTGACATTAAATGGCTGCCTACTGCAAAATCGATATCAAAATGCTTGTAAAATATGAATTTATATGTTTATTTTAAAAGTAATACCCTTAAAACCTAGCTTAAAATCCAAACGCGTATGGTTACCTTAATAAAAACCCCTTAAAATGTAGCTAAAGGTTGCAGCTTTATCAAATTAAATCAATAATTCCATTACTATTCGGCAATCATGAACAGATCGATGCGCAAGAGTGACATTAAATGGCTGCCTACTGCAAAATCGATATCAAAATGCTTGTAAAATATGAATTTATATGTTTATTTTAAAAGTAATACCCTTAAAACCTAGCTTAAAATCCAAACGCGTATGGTTACCTTAATAAAAACCCCTTAAAATGTAGCTAAAGGTTGCAGCTTTATCAAATTAAATCAATAATTCCATTACTATTCGGCAATCATGAACAGATCGATGCGCAAGAGTGACATTAAATGGCTGCCTACTGCAAAATCGATATCAAAATGCTTGTAAAATATGAATTTATATGTTTATTTTAAAAGTAATACCCTTAAAACCTAGCTTAAAATCCAAACGCGTATGGTTACCTTAATAAAAACCCCTTAAAATGTAGCTAAAGGTTGCAGCTTTATCAAATTAAATCAATAATTCCATTACTATTCGGCAATCATGAACAGATCGATGCGCAAGAGTGACATTAAATGGCTGCCTACTGCAAAATCGATATCAAAATGCTTGTAAAATATGAATTTATATGTTTATTTTAAAAGTAATACCCTTAAAACCTAGCTTAAAATCCAAACGCGTATGGTTACCTTAATAAAAACCCCTTAAAATGTAGCTAAAGGTTGCAGCTTTATCAAATTAAATCAATAATTCCATTACTATTCGGCAATCATGAACAGATCGATGCGCAAGAGTGACATTAAATGGCTGCCTACTGCAAAATCGATATCAAAATGCTTGTAAAATATGAATTTATATGTTTATTTTAAAAGTAATACCCTTAAAACCTAGCTTAAAATCCAAACGCGTATGGTTACCTTAATAAAAACCCCTTAAAATGTAGCTAAAGGTTGCAGCTTTATCAAATTAAATCAATAATTCCATTACTATTCGGCAATCATGAACAGATCGATGCGCAAGAGTGACATTAAATGGCTGCCTACTGCAAAATCGATATCAAAATGCTTGTAAAATATGAATTTATATGTTTATTTTAAAAGTAATACCCTTAAAACCTAGCTTAAAATCCAAACGCGTATGGTTACCTTAATAAAAACCCCTTAAAATGTAGCTAAAGGTTGCAGCTTTATCAAATTAAATCAATAATTCCATTACTATTCGGCAATCATGAACAGATCGATGCGCAAGAGTGACATTAAATGGCTGCCTACTGCAAAATCGATATCAAAATGCTTGTAAAATATGAATTTATATGTTTATTTTAAAAGTAATACCCTTAAAACCTAGCTTAAAATCCAAACGCGTATGGTTACCTTAATAAAAACCCCTTAAAATGTAGCTAAAGGTTGCAGCTTTATCAAATGAAATCAATAATTCCATTACTATTCGGCAATCATGAACAGATCGATGCGCAAGAGTGACATTAAATGGCTGCCTACTGCAAAATCGATATCAAAATGCTTGTAAAATATGAATTTATATGTTTATTTTAAAAGTAATACCCTTAAAACCTAGCTTAAAATCCAAACGCGTATGGTTACCTTAATAAAAACCCCTTAAAATGTAGCTAAAGGTTGCAGCTTTATCAAATTAAATCAATAATTCCATTACTATTCGGCAATCATGAACAGATCGATGCGCAAGAGTGACATTAAATGGCTGCCTACTGCAAAATCGATATCAAAATGCTTGTAAAATATGAATTTATATGTTTATTTTAAAAGTAATACCCTTAAAACCTAGCTTAAAATCCAAACGCGTATGGTTACCTTAATAAAAACCCCTTAAAATGTAGCTAAAGGTTGCAGCTTTATCAAATTAAATCAATAATTCCATTACTATTCGGCAATCATGAACAGATCGATGCGCAAGAGTGACATTAAATGGCTGCCTACTGCAAAATCGATATCAAAATGCTTGTAAAATATGAATTTATATGTTTATTTTAAAAGTAATACCCTTAAAACCTAGCTTAAAATCCAAACGCGTATGGTTACCTTAATAAAAACCCCTTAAAATGTAGCTAAAGGTTGCAGCTTTATCAAATTAAATCAATAATTCCATTACTATTCGGCAATCATGAACAGATCGATGCGCAAGAGTGACATTAAATGGCTGCCTACTGCAAAATCGATATCAAAATGCTTGTAAAATATGAATTTATATGTTTATTTTAAAAGTAATACCCTTAAAACCTAGCTTAAAATCCAAACGCGTATGGTTACCTTAATAAAAACCCCTTAAAATGTAGCTAAAGGTTGCAGCTTTATCAAATTAAATCAATAATTCCATTACTATTCGGCAATCATGAACAGATCGATGCGCAAGAGTGACATTAAATGGCTGCCTACTGCAAAATCGATATCAAAATGCTTGTAAAATATGAATTTATATGTTTATTTTAAAAGTAATACCCTTAAAACCTAGCTTAAAATCCAAACGCGTATGGTTACCTTAATAAAAACCCCTTAAAATGTAGCTTAAAATCCAAACGCGTATGGTTACCTTAATAAAAACCCCTTAAAATGTAGCTAAAGGTTGCAGCTTTATCAAATTAAATCAATAATTCCATTACTATTCGGCAATCATGAACAGATCGATGCGCAAGAGTGACATTAAATGGCTGCCTACTGCAAAATCGATATCAAAATGCTTGTAAAATATGAATTTATATGTTTATTTTAAAAGTAATACCCTTAAAACCTAGCTTAAAATCCAAACGCGTATGGTTACCTTAATAAAAACCCCTTAAAATGTAGCTAAAGGTTGCAGCTTTATCAAATTAAATCAATAATTCCATTACTATTCGGCAATCATGAACAGATCGATGCGCAAGAGTGACATTAAATGGCTGCCTACTGCAAAATCGATATCAAAATGCTTGTAAAATATGAATTTATATGTTTATTTTAAAAGTAATACCCTTAAAACCTAGCTTAAAATCCAAACGCGTATGGTTACCTTAATAAAAACCCCTTAAAATGTAGCTAAAGGTTGCAGCTTTATCAAATTAAATCAATAATTCCATTACTATTCGGCAATCATGAACAGATCGATGCGCAAGAGTGACATTAAATGGCTGCCTACTGCAAAATCGATATCAAAATGCTTGTAAAATATGAATTTATATGTTTATTTTAAAAGTAATACCCTTAAAACCTAGCTTAAAATCCAAACGCGTATGGTTACCTTAATAAAAACCCCTTAAAATGTAGCTAAAGGTTGCAGCTTTATCAAATTAAATCAATAATTCCATTACTATTCGGCAATCATGAACAGATCGATGCGCAAGAGTGACATTAAATGGCTGCCTACTGCAAAATCGATATCAAAATGCTTGTAAAATATGAATTTATATGTTTATTTTAAAAGTAATACCCTTAAAACCTAGCTTAAAATCCAAACGCGTATGGTTACCTTAATAAAAACCCCTTAAAATGTAGCTAAAGGTTGCAGCTTTATCAAATTAAATCAATAATTCCATTACTATTCGGCAATCATGAACAGATCGATGCGCAAGAGTGACATTAAATGGCTGCCTACTGCAAAATCGATATCAAAATGCTTGTAAAATATGAATTTATATGTTTATTTTAAAAGTAATACCCTTAAAACCTAGCTTAAAATCCAAACGCGTATGGTTACCTTAATAAAAACCCCTTAAAATGTAGCTAAAGGTTGCAGCTTTATCAAATTAAATCAATAATTCCATTACTATTCGGCAATCATGAACAGATCGATGCGCAAGAGTGACATTAAATGGCTGCCTACTGCAAAATCGATATCAAAATGCTTGTAAAATATGAATTTATATGTTTATTTTAAAAGTAATACCCTTAAAACCTAGCTTAAAATCCAAACGCGTATGGTTACCTTAATAAAAACCCCTTAAAATGTAGCTAAAGGTTGCAGCTTTATCAAATTAAATCAATAATTCCATTACTATTCGGCAATCATGAACAGATCGATGCGCAAGAGTGACATTAAATGGCTGCCTACTGCAAAATCGATATCAAAATGCTTGTAAAATATGAATTTATATGTTTATTTTAAAAGTAATACCCTTAAAACCTAGCTTAAAATCCAAACGCGTATGGTTACCTTAATAAAAACCCCTTAAAATGTAGCTAAAGGTTGCAGCTTTATCAAATTAAATCAATAATTCCATTACTATTCGGCAATCATGAACAGATCGATGCGCAAGAGTGACATTAAATGGCTGCCTACTGCAAAATCGATATCAAAATGCTTGTAAAATATGAATTTATATGTTTATTTTAAAAGTAATACCCTTAAAACCTAGCTTAAAATCCAAACGCGTATGGTTACCTTAATAAAAACCCCTTAAAATGTAGCTAAAGGTTGCAGCTTTATCAAATTAAATCAATAATTCCATTACTATTCGGCAATCATGAACAGATCGATGCGCAAGAGTGACATTAAATGGCTGCCTACTGCAAAATCGATATCAAAATGCTTGTAAAATATGAATTTATATGTTTATTTTAAAAGTAATACCCTTAAAACCTAGCTTAAAATCCAAACGCGTATGGTTACCTTAATAAAAACCCCTTAAAATGTAGCTAAAGGTTGCAGCTTTATCAAATTAAATCAATAATTCCATTACTATTCGGCAATCATGAACAGATCGATGCGCAAGAGTGACATTAAATGGCTGCCTACTGCAAAATCGATATCAAAATGCTTGTAAAATATGAATTTATATGTTTATTTTAAAAGTAATACCCTTAAAACCTAGCTTAAAATCCAAACGCGTATGGTTACCTTAATAAAAACCCCTTAAAATGTAGCTAAAGGTTGCAGCTTTATCAAATTAAATCAATAATTCCATTACTATTCGGCAATCATGAACAGATCGATGCGCAAGAGTGACATTAAATGGCTGCCTACTGCAAAATCGATATCAAAATGCTTGTAAAATATGAATTTATATGTTTATTTTAAAAGTAATACCCTTAAAACCTAGCTTAAAATCCAAACGCGTATGGTTACCTTAATAAAAACCCCTTAAAATGTAGCTAAAGGTTGCAGCTTTATCAAATTAAATCAATAATTCCATTACTATTCGGCAATCATGAACAGATCGATGCGCAAGAGTGACATTAAATGGCTGCCTACTGCAAAATCGATATCAAAATGCTTGTAAAATATGAATTTATATGTTTATTTTAAAAGTAATACCCTTAAAACCTAGCTTAAAATCCAAACGCGTATGGTTACCTTAATAAAAACCCCTTAAAATGTAGCTAAAGGTTGCAGCTTTATCAAATTAAATCAATAATTCCATTACTATTCGGCAATCATGAACAGATCGATGCGCAAGAGTGACATTAAATGGCTGCCTACTGCAAAATCGATATCAAAATGCTTGTAAAATATGAATTTATATGTTTATTTTAAAAGTAATACCCTTAAAACCTAGCTTAAAATCCAAACGCGTATGGTTACCTTAATAAAAACCCCTTAAAATGTAGCTAAAGGTTGCAGCTTTATCAAATTAAATCAATAATTCCATTACTATTCGGCAATCATGAACAGATCGATGCGCAAGAGTGACATTAAATGGCTGCCTACTGCAAAATCGATATCAAAATGCTTGTAAAATATGAATTTATATGTTTATTTTAAAAGTAATACCCTTAAAACCTAGCTTAAAATCCAAACGCGTATGGTTACCTTAATAAAAACCCCTTAAAATGTAGCTAAAGGTTGCAGCTTTATCAAATTAAATCAATAATTCCATTACTATTCGGCAATCATGAACAGATCGATGCGCAAGAGTGACATTAAATGGCTGCCTACTGCAAAATCGATATCAAAATGCTTGTAAAATATGAATTTATATGTTTATTTTAAAAGTAATACCCTTAAAACCTAGCTTAAAATCCAAACGCGTATGGTTACCTTAATAAAAACCCCTTAAAATGTAGCTAAAGGTTGCAGCTTTATCAAATTAAATCAATAATTCCATTACTATTCGGCAATCATGAACAGATCGATGCGCAAGAGTGACATTAAATGGCTGCCTACTGCAAAATCGATATCAAAATGCTTGTAAAATATGAATTTATATGTTTATTTTAAAAGTAATACCCTTAAAACCTAGCTTAAAATCCAAACGCGTATGGTTACCTTAATAAAAACCCCTTAAAATGTAGCTAAAGGTTGCAGCTTTATCAAATTAAATCAATAATTCCATTACTATTCGGCAATCATGAACAGATCGATGCGCAAGAGTGACATTAAATGGCTGCCTACTGCAAAATCGATATCAAAATGCTTGTAAAATATGAATTTATATGTTTATTTTAAAAGTAATACCCTTAAAACCTAGCTTAAAATCCAAACGCGTATGGTTACCTTAATAAAAACCCCTTAAAATGTAGCTAAAGGTTGCAGCTTTATCAAATTAAATCAATAATTCCATTACTATTCGGCAATCATGAACAGATCGATGCGCAAGAGTGACATTAAATGGCTGCCTACTGCAAAATCGATATCAAAATGCTTGTAAAATATGAATTTATATGTTTATTTTAAAAGTAATACCCTTAAAACCTAGCTTAAAATCCAAACGCGTATGGTTACCTTAATAAAAACCCCTTAAAATGTAGCTAAAGGTTGCAGCTTTATCAAATTAAATCAATAATTCCATTACTATTCGGCAATCATGAACAGATCGATGCGCAAGAGTGACATTAAATGGCTGCCTACTGCAAAATCGATATCAAAATGCTTGTAAAATATGAATTTATATGTTTATTTTAAAAGTAATACCCTTAAAACCTAGCTTAAAATCCAAACGCGTATGGTTACCTTAATAAAAACCCCTTAAAATGTAGCTAAAGGTTGCAGCTTTATCAAATTAAATCAATAATTCCATTACTATTCGGCAATCATGAACAGATCGATGCGCAAGAGTGACATTAAATGGCTGCCTACTGCAAAATCGATATCAAAATGCTTGTAAAATATGAATTTATATGTTTATTTTAAAAGTAATACCCTTAAAACCTAGCTTAAAATCCAAACGCGTATGGTTACCTTAATAAAAACCCCTTAAAATGTAGCTAAAGGTTGCAGCTTTATCAAATTAAATCAATAATTCCATTACTATTCGGCAATCATGAACAGATCGATGCGCAAGAGTGACATTAAATGGCTGCCTACTGCAAAATCGATATCAAAATGCTTGTAAAATATGAATTTATATGTTTATTTTAAAAGTAATACCCTTAAAACCTAGCTTAAAATCCAAACGCGTATGGTTACCTTAATAAAAACCCCTTAAAATGTAGCTAAAGGTTGCAGCTTTATCAAATTAAATCAATAATTCCATTACTATTCGGCAATCATGAACAGATCGATGCGCAAGAGTGACATTAAATGGCTGCCTACTGCAAAATCGATATCAAAATGCTTGTAAAATATGAATTTATATGTTTATTTTAAAAGTAATACCCTTAAAACCTAGCTTAAAATCCAAACGCGTATGGTTACCTTAATAAAAACCCCTTAAAATGTAGCTAAAGGTTGCAGCTTTATCAAATTAAATCAATAATTCCATTACTATTCGGCAATCATGAACAGATCGATGCGCAAGAGTGACATTAAATGGCTGCCTACTGCAAAATCGATATCAAAATGCTTGTAAAATATGAATTTATATGTTTATTTTAAAAGTAATACCCTTAAAACCTAGCTTAAAATCCAAACGCGTATGGTTACCTTAATAAAAACCCCTTAAAATGTAGCTAAAGGTTGCAGCTTTATCAAATTAAATCAATAATTCCATTACTATTCGGCAATCATGAACAGATCGATGCGCAAGAGTGACATTAAATGGCTGCCTACTGCAAAATCGATATCAAAATGCTTGTAAAATATGAATTTATATGTTTATTTTAAAAGTAATACCCTTAAAACCTAGCTTAAAATCCAAACGCGTATGGTTACCTTAATAAAAACCCCTTAAAATGTAGCTAAAGGTTGCAGCTTTATCAAATTAAATCAATAATTCCATTACTATTCGGCAATCATGAACAGATCGATGCGCAAGAGTGACATTAAATGGCTGCCTACTGCAAAATCGATATCAAAATGCTTGTAAAATATGAATTTATATGTTTATTTTAAAAGTAATACCCTTAAAACCTAGCTTAAAATCCAAACGCGTATGGTTACCTTAATAAAAACCCCTTAAAATGTAGCTAAAGGTTGCAGCTTTATCAAATTAAATCAATAATTCCATTACTATTCGGCAATCATGAACAGATCGATGCGCAAGAGTGACATTAAATGGCTGCCTACTGCAAAATCGATATCAAAATGCTTGTAAAATATGAATTTATATGTTTATTTTAAAAGTAATACCCTTAAAACCTAGCTTAAAATCCAAACGCGTATGGTTACCTTAATAAAAACCCCTTAAAATGTAGCTAAAGGTTGCAGCTTTATCAAATTAAATCAATAATTCCATTACTATTCGGCAATCATGAACAGATCGATGCGCAAGAGTGACATTAAATGGCTGCCTACTGCAAAATCGATATCAAAATGCTTGTAAAATATGAATTTATATGTTTATTTTAAAAGTAATACCCTTAAAACCTAGCTTAAAATCCAAACGCGTATGGTTACCTTAATAAAAACCCCTTAAAATGTAGCTAAAGGTTGCAGCTTTATCAAATTAAATCAATAATTCCATTACTATTCGGCAATCATGAACAGATCGATGCGCAAGAGTGACATTAAATGGCTGCCTACTGCAAAATCGATATCAAAATGCTTGTAAAATATGAATTTATATGTTTATTTTAAAAGTAATACCCTTAAAACCTAGCTTAAAATCCAAACGCGTATGGTTACCTTAATAAAAACCCCTTAAAATGTAGCTAAAGGTTGCAGCTTTATCAAATTAAATCAATAATTCCATTACTATTCGGCAATCATGAACAGATCGATGCGCAAGAGTGACATTAAATGGCTGCCTACTGCAAAATCGATATCAAAATGCTTGTAAAATATGAATTTATATGTTTATTTTAAAAGTAATACCCTTAAAACCTAGCTTAAAATCCAAACGCGTATGGTTACCTTAATAAAAACCCCTTAAAATGTAGCTAAAGGTTGCAGCTTTATCAAATTAAATCAATAATTCCATTACTATTCGGCAATCATGAACAGATCGATGCGCAAGAGTGACATTAAATGGCTGCCTACTGCAAAATCGATATCAAAATGCTTGTAAAATATGAATTTATATGTTTATTTTAAAAGTAATACCCTTAAAACCTAGCTTAAAATCCAAACGCGTATGGTTACCTTAATAAAAACCCCTTAAAATGTAGCTAAAGGTTGCAGCTTTATCAAATTAAATCAATAATTCCATTACTATTCGGCAATCATGAACAGATCGATGCGCAAGAGTGACATTAAATGGCTGCCTACTGCAAAATCGATATCAAAATGCTTGTAAAATATGAATTTATATGTTTATTTTAAAAGTAATACCCTTAAAACCTAGCTTAAAATCCAAACGCGTATGGTTACCTTAATAAAAACCCCTTAAAATGTAGCTAAAGGTTGCAGCTTTATCAAATTAAATCAATAATTCCATTACTATTCGGCAATCATGAACAGATCGATGCGCAAGAGTGACATTAAATGGCTGCCTACTGCAAAATCGATATCAAAATGCTTGTAAAATATGAATTTATATGTTTATTTTAAAAGTAATACCCTTAAAACCTAGCTTAAAATCCAAACGCGTATGGTTACCTTAATAAAAACCCCTTAAAATGTAGCTAAAGGTTGCAGCTTTATCAAATTAAATCAATAATTCCATTACTATTCGGCAATCATGAACAGATCGATGCGCAAGAGTGACATTAAATGGCTGCCTACTGCAAAATCGATATCAAAATGCTTGTAAAATATGAATTTATATGTTTATTTTAAAAGTAATACCCTTAAAACCTAGCTTAAAATCCAAACGCGTATGGTTACCTTAATAAAAACCCCTTAAAATGTAGCTAAAGGTTGCAGCTTTATCAAATTAAATCAATAATTCCATTACTATTCGGCAATCATGAACAGATCGATGCGCAAGAGTGACATTAAATGGCTGCCTACTGCAAAATCGATATCAAAATGCTTGTAAAATATGAATTTATATGTTTATTTTAAAAGTAATACCCTTAAAACCTAGCTTAAAATCCAAACGCGTATGGTTACCTTAATAAAAACCCCTTAAAATGTAGCTAAAGGTTGCAGCTTTATCAAATTAAATCAATAATTCCATTACTATTCGGCAATCATGAACAGATCGATGCGCAAGAGTGACATTAAATGGCTGCCTACTGCAAAATCGATATCAAAATGCTTGTAAAATATGAATTTATATGTTTATTTTAAAAGTAATACCCTTAAAACCTAGCTTAAAATCCAAACGCGTATGGTTACCTTAATAAAAACCCCTTAAAATGTAGCTAAAGGTTGCAGCTTTATCAAATTAAATCAATAATTCCATTACTATTCGGCAATCATGAACAGATCGATGCGCAAGAGTGACATTAAATGGCTGCCTACTGCAAAATCGATATCAAAATGCTTGTAAAATATGAATTTATATGTTTATTTTAAAAGTAATACCCTTAAAACCTAGCTTAAAATCCAAACGCGTATGGTTACCTTAATAAAAACCCCTTAAAATGTAGCTAAAGGTTGCAGCTTTATCAAATTAAATCAATAATTCCATTACTATTCGGCAATCATGAACAGATCGATGCGCAAGAGTGACATTAAATGGCTGCCTACTGCAAAATCGATATCAAAATGCTTGTAAAATATGAATTTATATGTTTATTTTAAAAGTAATACCCTTAAAACCTAGCTTAAAATCCAAACGCGTATGGTTACCTTAATAAAAACCCCTTAAAATGTAGCTAAAGGTTGCAGCTTTATCAAATTAAATCAATAATTCCATTACTATTCGGCAATCATGAACAGATCGATGCGCAAGAGTGACATTAAATGGCTGCCTACTGCAAAATCGATATCAAAATGCTTGTAAAATATGAATTTATATGTTTATTTTAAAAGTAATACCCTTAAAACCTAGCTTAAAATCCAAACGCGTATGGTTACCTTAATAAAAACCCCTTAAAATGTAGCTAAAGGTTGCAGCTTTATCAAATTAAATCAATAATTCCATTACTATTCGGCAATCATGAACAGATCGATGCGCAAGAGTGACATTAAATGGCTGCCTACTGCAAAATCGATATCAAAATGCTTGTAAAATATGAATTTATATGTTTATTTTAAAAGTAATACCCTTAAAACCTAGCTTAAAATCCAAACGCGTATGGTTACCTTAATAAAAACCCCTTAAAATGTAGCTAAAGGTTGCAGCTTTATCAAATTAAATCAATAATTCCATTACTATTCGGCAATCATGAACAGATCGATGCGCAAGAGTGACATTAAATGGCTGCCTACTGCAAAATCGATATCAAAATGCTTGTAAAATATGAATTTATATGTTTATTTTAAAAGTAATACCCTTAAAACCTAGCTTAAAATCCAAACGCGTATGGTTACCTTAATAAAAACCCCTTAAAATGTAGCTAAAGGTTGCAGCTTTATCAAATTAAATCAATAATTCCATTACTATTCGGCAATCATGAACAGATCGATGCGCAAGAGTGACATTAAATGGCTGCCTACTGCAAAATCGATATCAAAATGCTTGTAAAATATGAATTTATATGTTTATTTTAAAAGTAATACCCTTAAAACCTAGCTTAAAATCCAAAC
Source organism: Melieria crassipennis (assembly GCA_963668005.1). Classification (NCBI taxonomy): domain Eukaryota; kingdom Metazoa; phylum Arthropoda; class Insecta; order Diptera; family Ulidiidae; genus Melieria; species Melieria crassipennis. Next base: position 140,057 of record CAVLFC010000060.1, on the reverse strand, counting down.
GCGTATGGTTACCTTAATAAAAACCCCTTAAAATGTAGCTAAAGGTTGCAGCTTTATCAAATTAAATCAATAATTCCATTACTATTCGGCAATCATGAACAGATCGATGCGCAAGAGTGACATTAAATGGCTGCCTACTGCAAAATCGATATCAAAATGCTTGTAAAATATGAATTTATATGTTTATTTTAAAAGTAATACCCTTAAAACCTAGCTTAAAATCCAAACGCGTATGGTTACCTTAATAAAAACCCCTTAAAATGTAGCTAAAGGTTGCAGCTTTATCAAATTAAATCAATAATTCCATTACTATTCGGCAATCATGAACAGATCGATGCGCAAGAGTGACATTAAATGGCTGCCTACTGCAAAATCGATATCAAAATGCTTGTAAAATATGAATTTATATGTTTATTTTAAAAGTAATACCCTTAAAACCTAGCTTAAAATCCAAACGCGTATGGTTACCTTAATAAAAACCCCTTAAAATGTAGCTAAAGGTTGCAGCTTTATCAAATTAAATCAATAATTCCATTACTATTCGGCAATCATGAACAGATCGATGCGCAAGAGTGACATTAAATGGCTGCCTACTGCAAAATCGATATCAAAATGCTTGTAAAATATGAATTTATATGTTTATTTTAAAAGTAATACCCTTAAAACCTAGCTTAAAATCCAAACGCGTATGGTTACCTTAATAAAAACCCCTTAAAATGTAGCTAAAGGTTGCAGCTTTATCAAATTAAATCAATAATTCCATTACTATTCGGCAATCATGAACAGATCGATGCGCAAGAGTGACATTAAATGGCTGCCTACTGCAAAATCGATATCAAAATGCTTGTAAAATATGAATTTATATGTTTATTTTAAAAGTAATACCCTTAAAACCTAGCTTAAAATCCAAACGCGTATGGTTACCTTAATAAAAACCCCTTAAAATGTAGCTAAAGGTTGCAGCTTTATCAAATTAAATCAATAATTCCATTACTATTCGGCAATCATGAACAGATCGATGCGCAAGAGTGACATTAAATGGCTGCCTACTGCAAAATCGATATCAAAATGCTTGTAAAATATGAATTTATATGTTTATTTTAAAAGTAATACCCTTAAAACCTAGCTTAAAATCCAAACGCGTATGGTTACCTTAATAAAAACCCCTTAAAATGTAGCTAAAGGTTGCAGCTTTATCAAATTAAATCAATAATTCCATTACTATTCGGCAATCATGAACAGATCGATGCGCAAGAGTGACATTAAATGGCTGCCTACTGCAAAATCGATATCAAAATGCTTGTAAAATATGAATTTATATGTTTATTTTAAAAGTAATACCCTTAAAACCTAGCTTAAAATCCAAACGCGTATGGTTACCTTAATAAAAACCCCTTAAAATGTAGCTAAAGGTTGCAGCTTTATCAAATTAAATCAATAATTCCATTACTATTCGGCAATCATGAACAGATCGATGCGCAAGAGTGACATTAAATGGCTGCCTACTGCAAAATCGATATCAAAATGCTTGTAAAATATGAATTTATATGTTTATTTTAAAAGTAATACCCTTAAAACCTAGCTTAAAATCCAAACGCGTATGGTTACCTTAATAAAAACCCCTTAAAATGTAGCTAAAGGTTGCAGCTTTATCAAATTAAATCAATAATTCCATTACTATTCGGCAATCATGAACAGATCGATGCGCAAGAGTGACATTAAATGGCTGCCTACTGCAAAATCGATATCAAAATGCTTGTAAAATATGAATTTATATGTTTATTTTAAAAGTAATACCCTTAAAACCTAGCTTAAAATCCAAACGCGTATGGTTACCTTAATAAAAACCCCTTAAAATGTAGCTAAAGGTTGCAGCTTTATCAAATTAAATCAATAATTCCATTACTATTCGGCAATCATGAACAGATCGATGCGCAAGAGTGACATTAAATGGCTGCCTACTGCAAAATCGATATCAAAATGCTTGTAAAATATGAATTTATATGTTTATTTTAAAAGTAATACCCTTAAAACCTAGCTTAAAATCCAAACGCGTATGGTTACCTTAATAAAAACCCCTTAAAATGTAGCTAAAGGTTGCAGCTTTATCAAATTAAATCAATAATTCCATTACTATTCGGCAATCATGAACAGATCGATGCGCAAGAGTGACATTAAATGGCTGCCTACTGCAAAATCGATATCAAAATGCTTGTAAAATATGAATTTATATGTTTATTTTAAAAGTAATACCCTTAAAACCTAGCTTAAAATCCAAACGCGTATGGTTACCTTAATAAAAACCCCTTAAAATGTAGCTAAAGGTTGCAGCTTTATCAAATTAAATCAATAATTCCATTACTATTCGGCAATCATGAACAGATCGATGCGCAAGAGTGACATTAAATGGCTGCCTACTGCAAAATCGATATCAAAATGCTTGTAAAATATGAATTTATATGTTTATTTTAAAAGTAATACCCTTAAAACCTAGCTTAAAATCCAAACGCGTATGGTTACCTTAATAAAAACCCCTTAAAATGTAGCTAAAGGTTGCAGCTTTATCAAATTAAATCAATAATTCCATTACTATTCGGCAATCATGAACAGATCGATGCGCAAGAGTGACATTAAATGGCTGCCTACTGCAAAATCGATATCAAAATGCTTGTAAAATATGAATTTATATGTTTATTTTAAAAGTAATACCCTTAAAACCTAGCTTAAAATCCAAACGCGTATGGTTACCTTAATAAAAACCCCTTAAAATGTAGCTAAAGGTTGCAGCTTTATCAAATTAAATCAATAATTCCATTACTATTCGGCAATCATGAACAGATCGATGCGCAAGAGTGACATTAAATGGCTGCCTACTGCAAAATCGATATCAAAATGCTTGTAAAATATGAATTTATATGTTTATTTTAAAAGTAATACCCTTAAAACCTAGCTTAAAATCCAAACGCGTATGGTTACCTTAATAAAAACCCCTTAAAATGTAGCTAAAGGTTGCAGCTTTATCAAATTAAATCAATAATTCCATTACTATTCGGCAATCATGAACAGATCGATGCGCAAGAGTGACATTAAATGGCTGCCTACTGCAAAATCGATATCAAAATGCTTGTAAAATATGAATTTATATGTTTATTTTAAAAGTAATACCCTTAAAACCTAGCTTAAAATCCAAACGCGTATGGTTACCTTAATAAAAACCCCTTAAAATGTAGCTAAAGGTTGCAGCTTTATCAAATTAAATCAATAATTCCATTACTATTCGGCAATCATGAACAGATCGATGCGCAAGAGTGACATTAAATGGCTGCCTACTGCAAAATCGATATCAAAATGCTTGTAAAATATGAATTTATATGTTTATTTTAAAAGTAATACCCTTAAAACCTAGCTTAAAATCCAAACGCGTATGGTTACCTTAATAAAAACCCCTTAAAATGTAGCTAAAGGTTGCAGCTTTATCAAATTAAATCAATAATTCCATTACTATTCGGCAATCATGAACAGATCGATGCGCAAGAGTGACATTAAATGGCTGCCTACTGCAAAATCGATATCAAAATGCTTGTAAAATATGAATTTATATGTTTATTTTAAAAGTAATACCCTTAAAACCTAGCTTAAAATCCAAACGCGTATGGTTACCTTAATAAAAACCCCTTAAAATGTAGCTAAAGGTTGCAGCTTTATCAAATTAAATCAATAATTCCATTACTATTCGGCAATCATGATCAGATCGATGCGCAAGAGTGACATTAAATGGCTGCCTACTGCAAAATCGATATCAAAATGCTTGTAAAATATGAATTTATATTTTATATTTTAAGGGTATTACTTTTAAAATAAACATATAAATTCATATTTTACAAGCATTTTGATATCGATTTTGCAGTAGGCAGCCATTTAATGTCACTCTTGCGCATCGATCTGTTCATGATTGCCGAATAGTAATGGAATTATTGATTTAATTTGATAAAGCTGCAACCTTTAGCTACATTTTAAGGGGTTTTTATTAAGGTAACCATACGCGTTTGGATTTTAAGCTAGGTTTTAAGGGTATTACTTTTAAAATAAACATATAAATTCATATTTTACAAGCATTTTGATATCGATTTTGCAGTAGGCAGCCATTTAATGTCACTCTTGCGCATCGATCTGTTCATGATTGCCGAATAGTAATGGAATTATTGATTTAATTTGATAAAGCTGCAACCTTTAGCTACATTTTAAGGGGTTTTTATTAAGGTAACCATACGCGTTTGGATTTTAAGCTAGGTTTTAAGGGTATTACTTTTAAAATAAACATATAAATTCATATTTTACAAGCATTTTGATATCGATTTTGCAGTAGGCAGCCATTTAATGTCACTCTTGCGCATCGATCTGTTCATGATTGCCGAATAGTAATGGAATTATTGATTTAATTTGATAAAGCTGCAACCTTTAGCTACATTTTAAGGGGTTTTTATTAAGGTAACCATACGCGTTTGGATTTTAAGCTAGGTTTTAAGGGTATTACTTTTAAAATAAACATATAAATTCATATTTTACAAGCATTTTGATATCGATTTTGCAGTAGGCAGCCATTTAATGTCACTCTTGCGCATCGATCTGTTCATGATTGCCGAATAGTAATGGAATTATTGATTTAATTTGATAAAGCTGCAACCTTTAGCTACATTTTAAGGGGTTTTTATTAAGGTAACCATACGCGTTTGGATTTTAAGCTAGGTTTTAAGGGTATTACTTTTAAAATAAACATATAAATTCATATTTTACAAGCATTTTGATATCGATTTTGCAGTAGGCAGCCATTTAATGTCACTCTTGCGCATCGATCTGTTCATGATTGCCGAATAGTAATGGAATTATTGATTTAATTTGATAAAGCTGCAACCTTTAGCTACATTTTAAGGGGTTTTTATTAAGGTAACCATACGCGTTTGGATTTTAAGCTAGGTTTTAAGGGTATTACTTTTAAAATAAACATATAAATTCATATTTTACAAGCATTTTGATATCGATTTTGCAGTAGGCAGCCATTTAATGTCACTCTTGCGCATCGATCTGTTCATGATTGCCGAATAGTAATGGAATTATTGATTTAATTTGATAAAGCTGCAACCTTTAGCTACATTTTAAGGGGTTTTTATTAAGGTAACCATACGCGTTTGGATTTTAAGCTAGGTTTTAAGGGTATTACTTTTAAAATAAACATATAAATTCATATTTTACAAGCATTTTGATATCGATTTTGCAGTAGGCAGCCATTTAATGTCACTCTTGCGCATCGATCTGTTCATGATTGCCGAATAGTAATGGAATTATTGATTTAATTTGATAAAGCTGCAACCTTTAGCTACATTTTAAGGGGTTTTTATTAAGGTAACCATACGCGTTTGGATTTTAAGCTAGGTTTTAAGGGTATTACTTTTAAAATAAACATATAAATTCATATTTTACAAGCATTTTGATATCGATTTTGCAGTAGGCAGCCATTTAATGTCACTCTTGCGCATCGATCTGTTCATGATTGCCGAATAGTAATGGAATTATTGATTTAATTTGATAAAGCTGCAACCTTTAGCTACATTTTAAGGGGTTTTTATTAAGGTAACCATACGCGTTTGGATTTTAAGCTAGGTTTTAAGGGTATTACTTTTAAAATAAACATATAAATTCATATTTTACAAGCATTTTGATATCGATTTTGCAGTAGGCAGCCATTTAATGTCACTCTTGCGCATCGATCTGTTCATGATTGCCGAATAGTAATGGAATTATTGATTTAATTTGATAAAGCTGCAACCTTTAGCTACATTTTAAGGGGTTTTTATTAAGGTAACCATACGCGTTTGGATTTTAAGCTAGGTTTTAAGGGTATTACTTTTAAAATAAACATATAAATTCATATTTTACAAGCATTTTGATATCGATTTTGCAGTAGGCAGCCATTTAATGTCACTCTTGCGCATCGATCTGTTCATGATTGCCGAATAGTAATGGAATTATTGATTTAATTTGATAAAGCTGCAACCTTTAGCTACATTTTAAGGGGTTTTTATTAAGGTAACCATACGCGTTTGGATTTTAAGCTAGGTTTTAAGGGTATTACTTTTAAAATAAACATATAAATTCATATTTTACAAGCATTTTGATATCGATTTTGCAGTAGGCAGCCATTTAATGTCACTCTTGCGCATCGATCTGTTCATGATTGCCGAATAGTAATGGAATTATTGATTTAATTTGATAAAGCTGCAACCTTTAGCTACATTTTAAGGGGTTTTTATTAAGGTAACCATACGCGTTTGGATTTTAAGCTAGGTTTTAAGGGTATTACTTTTAAAATAAACATATAAATTCATATTTTACAAGCATTTTGATATCGATTTTGCAGTAGGCAGCCATTTAATGTCACTCTTGCGCATCGATCTGTTCATGATTGCCGAATAGTAATGGAATTATTGATTTAATTTGATAAAGCTGCAACCTTTAGCTACATTTTAAGGGGTTTTTATTAAGGTAACCATACGCGTTTGGATTTTAAGCTAGGTTTTAAGGGTATTACTTTTAAAATAAACATATAAATTCATATTTTACAAGCATTTTGATATCGATTTTGCAGTAGGCAGCCATTTAATGTCACTCTTGCGCATCGATCTGTTCATGATTGCCGAATAGTAATGGAATTATTGATTTAATTTGATAAAGCTGCAACCTTTAGCTACATTTTAAGGGGTTTTTATTAAGGTAACCATACGCGTTTGGATTTTAAGCTAGGTTTTAAGGGTATTACTTTTAAAATAAACATATAAATTCATATTTTACAAGCATTTTGATATCGATTTTGCAGTAGGCAGCCATTTAATGTCACTCTTGCGCATCGATCTGTTCATGATTGCCGAATAGTAATGGAATTATTGATTTAATTTGATAAAGCTGCAACCTTTAGCTACATTTTAAGGGGTTTTTATTAAGGTAACCATACGCGTTTGGATTTTAAGCTAGGTTTTAAGGGTATTACTTTTAAAATAAACATATAAATTCATATTTTACAAGCATTTTGATATCGATTTTGCAGTAGGCAGCCATTTAATGTCACTCTTGCGCATCGATCTGTTCATGATTGCCGAATAGTAATGGAATTATTGATTTAATTTGATAAAGCTGCAACCTTTAGCTACATTTTAAGGGGTTTTTATTAAGGTAACCATACGCGTTTGGATTTTAAGCTAGGTTTTAAGGGTATTACTTTTAAAATAAACATATAAATTCATATTTTACAAGCATTTTGATATCGATTTTGCAGTAGGCAGCCATTTAATGTCACTCTTGCGCATCGATCTGTTCATGATTGCCGAATAGTAATGGAATTATTGATTTAATTTGATAAAGCTGCAACCTTTAGCTACATTTTAAGGGGTTTTTATTAAGGTAACCATACGCGTTTGGATTTTAAGCTAGGTTTTAAGGGTATTACTTTTAAAATAAACATATAAATTCATATTTTACAAGCATTTTGATATCGATTTTGCAGTAGGCAGCCATTTAATGTCACTCTTGCGCATCGATCTGTTCATGATTGCCGAATAGTAATGGAATTATTGATTTAATTTGATAAAGCTGCAACCTTTAGCTACATTTTAAGGGGTTTTTATTAAGGTAACCATACGCGTTTGGATTTTAAGCTAGGTTTTAAGGGTATTACTTTTAAAATAAACATATAAATTCATATTTTACAAGCATTTTGATATCGATTTTGCAGTAGGCAGCCATTTAATGTCACTCTTGCGCATCGATCTGTTCATGATTGCCGAATAGTAATGGAATTATTGATTTAATTTGATAAAGCTGCAACCTTTAGCTACATTTTAAGGGGTTTTTATTAAGGTAACCATACGCGTTTGGATTTTAAGCTAGGTTTTAAGGGTATTACTTTTAAAATAAACATATAAATTCATATTTTACAAGCATTTTGATATCGATTTTGCAGTAGGCAGCCATTTAATGTCACTCTTGCGCATCGATCTGTTCATGATTGCCGAATAGTAATGGAATTATTGATTTAATTTGATAAAGCTGCAACCTTTAGCTACATTTTAAGGGGTTTTTATTAAGGTAACCATACGCGTTTGGATTTTAAGCTAGGTTTTAAGGGTATTACTTTTAAAATAAACATATAAATTCATATTTTACAAGCATTTTGATATCGATTTTGCAGTAGGCAGCCATTTAATGTCACTCTTGCGCATCGATCTGTTCATGATTGCCGAATAGTAATGGAATTATTGATTTAATTTGATAAAGCTGCAACCTTTAGCTACATTTTAAGGGGTTTTTATTAAGGTAACCATACGCGTTTGGATTTTAAGCTAGGTTTTAAGGGTATTACTTTTAAAATAAACATATAAATTCATATTTTACAAGCATTTTGATATCGATTTTGCAGTAGGCAGCCATTTAATGTCACTCTTGCGCATCGATCTGTTCATGATTGCCGAATAGTAATGGAATTATTGATTTAATTTGATAAAGCTGCAACCTTTAGCTACATTTTAAGGGGTTTTTATTAAGGTAACCATACGCGTTTGGATTTTAAGCTAGGTTTTAAGGGTATTACTTTTAAAATAAACATATAAATTCATATTTTACAAGCATTTTGATATCGATTTTGCAGTAGGCAGCCATTTAATGTCACTCTTGCGCATCGATCTGTTCATGATTGCCGAATAGTAATGGAATTATTGATTTAATTTGATAAAGCTGCAACCTTTAGCTACATTTTAAGGGGTTTTTATTAAGGTAACCATACGCGTTTGGATTTTAAGCTAGGTTTTAAGGGTATTACTTTTAAAATAAACATATAAATTCATATTTTACAAGCATTTTGATATCGATTTTGCAGTAGGCAGCCATTTAATGTCACTCTTGCGCATCGATCTGTTCATGATTGCCGAATAGTAATGGAATTATTGATTTAATTTGATAAAGCTGCAACCTTTAGCTACATTTTAAGGGGTTTTTATTAAGGTAACCATACGCGTTTGGATTTTAAGCTAGGTTTTAAGGGTATTACTTTTAAAATAAACATATAAATTCATATTTTACAAGCATTTTGATATCGATTTTGCAGTAGGCAGCCATTTAATGTCACTCTTGCGCATCGATCTGTTCATGATTGCCGAATAGTAATGGAATTATTGATTTAATTTGATAAAGCTGCAACCTTTAGCTACATTTTAAGGGGTTTTTATTAAGGTAACCATACGCGTTTGGATTTTAAGCTAGGTTTTAAGGGTATTACTTTTAAAATAAACATATAAATTCATATTTTACAAGCATTTTGATATCGATTTTGCAGTAGGCAGCCATTTAATGTCACTCTTGCGCATCGATCTGTTCATGATTGCCGAATAGTAATGGAATTATTGATTTAATTTGATAAAGCTGCAACCTTTAGCTACATTTTAAGGGGTTTTTATTAAGGTAACCATACGCGTTTGGATTTTAAGCTAGGTTTTAAGGGTATTACTTTTAAAATAAACATATAAATTCATATTTTACAAGCATTTTGATATCGATTTTGCAGTAGGCAGCCATTTAATGTCACTCTTGCGCATCGATCTGTTCATGATTGCCGAATAGTAATGGAATTATTGATTTAATTTGATAAAGCTGCAACCTTTAGCTACATTTTAAGGGGTTTTTATTAAGGTAACCATACGCGTTTGGATTTTAAGCTAGGTTTTAAGGGTATTACTTTTAAAATAAACATATAAATTCATATTTTACAAGCATTTTGATATCGATTTTGCAGTAGGCAGCCATTTAATGTCACTCTTGCGCATCGATCTGTTCATGATTGCCGAATAGTAATGGAATTATTGATTTAATTTGATAAAGCTGCAACCTTTAGCTACATTTTAAGGGGTTTTTATTAAGGTAACCATACGCGTTTGGATTTTAAGCTAGGTTTTAAGGGTATTACTTTTAAAATAAACATATAAATTCATATTTTACAAGCATTTTGATATCGATTTTGCAGTAGGCAGCCATTTAATGTCACTCTTGCGCATCGATCTGTTCATGATTGCCGAATAGTAATGGAATTATTGATTTAATTTGATAAAGCTGCAACCTTTAGCTACATTTTAAGGGGTTTTTATTAAGGTAACCATACGCGTTTGGATTTTAAGCTAGGTTTTAAGGGTATTACTTTTAAAATAAACATATAAATTCATATTTTACAAGCATTTTGATATCGATTTTGCAGTAGGCAGCCATTTAATGTCACTCTTGCGCATCGATCTGTTCATGATTGCCGAATAGTAATGGAATTATTGATTTAATTTGATAAAGCTGCAACCTTTAGCTACATTTTAAGGGGTTTTTATTAAGGTAACCATACGCGTTTGGATTTTAAGCTAGGTTTTAAGGGTATTACTTTTAAAATAAACATATAAATTCATATTTTACAAGCATTTTGATATCGATTTTGCAGTAGGCAGCCATTTAATGTCACTCTTGCGCATCGATCTGTTCATGATTGCCGAATAGTAATGGAATTATTGATTTAATTTGATAAAGCTGCAACCTTTAGCTACATTTTAAGGGGTTTTTATTAAGGTAACCATACGCGTTTGGATTTTAAGCTAGGTTTTAAGGGTATTACTTTTAAAATAAACATATAAATTCATATTTTACAAGCATTTTGATATCGATTTTGCAGTAGGCAGCCATTTAATGTCACTCTTGCGCATCGATCTGTTCATGATTGCCGAATAGTAATGGAATTATTGATTTAATTTGATAAAGCTGCAACCTTTAGCTACATTTTAAGGGGTTTTTATTAAGGTAACCATACGCGTTTGGATTTTAAGCTAGGTTTTAAGGGTATTACTTTTAAAATAAACATATAAATTCATATTTTACAAGCATTTTGATATCGATTTTGCAGTAGGCAGCCATTTAATGTCACTCTTGCGCATCGATCTGTTCATGATTGCCGAATAGTAATGGAATTATTGATTTAATTTGATAAAGCTGCAACCTTTAGCTACATTTTAAGGGGTTTTTATTAAGGTAACCATACGCGTTTGGATTTTAAGCTAGGTTTTAAGGGTATTACTTTTAAAATAAACATATAAATTCATATTTTACAAGCATTTTGATATCGATTTTGCAGTAGGCAGCCATTTAATGTCACTCTTGCGCATCGATCTGTTCATGATTGCCGAATAGTAATGGAATTATTGATTTAATTTGATAAAGCTGCAACCTTTAGCTACATTTTAAGGGGTTTTTATTAAGGTAACCATACGCGTTTGGATTTTAAGCTAGGTTTTAAGGGTATTACTTTTAAAATAAACATATAAATTCATATTTTACAAGCATTTTGATATCGATTTTGCAGTAGGCAGCCATTTAATGTCACTCTTGCGCATCGATCTGTTCATGATTGCCGAATAGTAATGGAATTATTGATTTAATTTGATAAAGCTGCAACCTTTAGCTACATTTTAAGGGGTTTTTATTAAGGTAACCATACGCGTTTGGATTTTAAGCTAGGTTTTAAGGGTATTACTTTTAAAATAAACATATAAATTCATATTTTACAAGCATTTTGATATCGATTTTGCAGTAGGCAGCCATTTAATGTCACTCTTGCGCATCGATCTGTTCATGATTGCCGAATAGTAATGGAATTATTGATTTAATTTGATAAAGCTGCAACCTTTAGCTACATTTTAAGGGGTTTTTATTAAGGTAACCATACGCGTTTGGATTTTAAGCTAGGTTTTAAGGGTATTACTTTTAAAATAAACATATAAATTCATATTTTACAAGCATTTTGATATCGATTTTGCAGTAGGCAGCCATTTAATGTCACTCTTGCGCATCGATCTGTTCATGATTGCCGAATAGTAATGGAATTATTGATTTAATTTGATAAAGCTGCAACCTTTAGCTACATTTTAAGGGGTTTTTATTAAGGTAACCATACGCGTTTGGATTTTAAGCTAGGTTTTAAGGGTATTACTTTTAAAATAAACATATAAATTCATATTTTACAAGCATTTTGATATCGATTTTGCAGTAGGCAGCCATTTAATGTCACTCTTGCGCATCGATCTGTTCATGATTGCCGAATAGTAATGGAATTATTGATTTAATTTGATAAAGCTGCAACCTTTAGCTACATTTTAAGGGGTTTTTATTAAGGTAACCATACGCGTTTGGATTTTAAGCTAGGTTTTAAGGGTATTACTTTTAAAATAAACATATAAATTCATATTTTACAAGCATTTTGATATCGATTTTGCAGTAGGCAGCCATTTAATGTCACTCTTGCGCATCGATCTGTTCATGATTGCCGAATAGTAATGGAATTATTGATTTAATTTGATAAAGCTGCAACCTTTAGCTACATTTTAAGGGGTTTTTATTAAGGTAACCATACGCGTTTGGATTTTAAGCTAGGTTTTAAGGGTATTACTTTTAAAATAAACATATAAATTCATATTTTACAAGCATTTTGATATCGATTTTGCAGTAGGCAGCCATTTAATGTCACTCTTGCGCATCGATCTGTTCATGATTGCCGAATAGTAATGGAATTATTGATTTAATTTGATAAAGCTGCAACCTTTAGCTACATTTTAAGGGGTTTTTATTAAGGTAACCATACGCGTTTGGATTTTAAGCTAGGTTTTAAGGGTATTACTTTTAAAATAAACATATAAATTCATATTTTACAAGCATTTTGATATCGATTTTGCAGTAGGCAGCCATTTAATGTCACTCTTGCGCATCGATCTGTTCATGATTGCCGAATAGTAATGGAATTATTGATTTAATTTGATAAAGCTGCAACCTTTAGCTACATTTTAAGGGGTTTTTATTAAGGTAACCATACGCGTTTGGATTTTAAGCTAGGTTTTAAGGGTATTACTTTTAAAATAAACATATAAATTCATATTTTACAAGCATTTTGATATCGATTTTGCAGTAGGCAGCCATTTAATGTCACTCTTGCGCATCGATCTGTTCATGATTGCCGAATAGTAATGGAATTATTGATTTAATTTGATAAAGCTGCAACCTTTAGCTACATTTTAAGGGGTTTTTATTAAGGTAACCATACGCGTTTGGATTTTAAGCTAGGTTTTAAGGGTATTACTTTTAAAATAAACATATAAATTCATATTTTACAAGCATTTTGATATCGATTTTGCAGTAGGCAGCCATTTAATGTCACTCTTGCGCATCGATCTGTTCATGATTGCCGAATAGTAATGGAATTATTGATTTAATTTGATAAAGCTGCAACCTTTAGCTACATTTTAAGGGGTTTTTATTAAGGTAACCATACGCGTTTGGATTTTAAGCTAGGTTTTAAGGGTATTACTTTTAAAATAAACATATAAATTCATATTTTACAAGCATTTTGATATCGATTTTGCAGTAGGCAGCCATTTAATGTCACTCTTGCGCATGTGACATTAAATGGCTGCCTACTGCAAAATCGATATCAAAATGCTTGTAAAATATGAATTTATATGTTTATTTTAAAAGTAATACCCTTAAAACCTAGCTTAAAATCCAAACGCGTATGGTTACCTTAATAAAAACCCCTTAAAATGTAGCTAAAGGTTGCAGCTTTATCAAATTAAATCAATAATTCCATTACTATTCGGCAATCATGAACAGATCGATGCGCAAGAGTGACATTAAATGGCTGCCTACTGCAAAATCGATATCAAAATGCTTGTAAAATATGAATTTATATGTTTATTTTAAAAGTAATACCCTTAAAACCTAGCTTAAAATCCAAACGCGTATGGTTACCTTAATAAAAACCCCTTAAAATGTAGCTAAAGGTTGCAGCTTTATCAAATTAAATCAATAATTCCATTACTATTCGGCAATCATGAACAGATCGATGCGCAAGAGTGACATTAAATGGCTGCCTACTGCAAAATCGATATCAAAATGCTTGTAAAATATGAATTTATATGTTTATTTTAAAAGTAATACCCTTAAAACCTAGCTTAAAATCCAAACGCGTATGGTTACCTTAATAAAAACCCCTTAAAATGTAGCTAAAGGTTGCAGCTTTATCAAATTAAATCAATAATTCCATTACTATTCGGCAATCATGAACAGATCGATGCGCAAGAGTGACATTAAATGGCTGCCTACTGCAAAATCGATATCAAAATGCTTGTAAAATATGAATTTATATGTTTATTTTAAAAGTAATACCCTTAAAACCTAGCTTAAAATCCAAACGCGTATGGTTACCTTAATAAAAACCCCTTAAAATGTAGCTAAAGGTTGCAGCTTTATCAAATTAAATCAATAATTCCATTACTATTCGGCAATCATGAACAGATCGATGCGCAAGAGTGACATTAAATGGCTGCCTACTGCAAAATCGATATCAAAATGCTTGTAAAATATGAATTTATATGTTTATTTTAAAAGTAATACCCTTAAAACCTAGCTTAAAATCCAAACGCGTATGGTTACCTTAATAAAAACCCCTTAAAATGTAGCTAAAGGTTGCAGCTTTATCAAATTAAATCAATAATTCCATTACTATTCGGCAATCATGAACAGATCGATGCGCAAGAGTGACATTAAATGGCTGCCTACTGCAAAATCGATATCAAAATGCTTGTAAAATATGAATTTATATGTTTATTTTAAAAGTAATACCCTTAAAACCTAGCTTAAAATCCAAACGCGTATGGTTACCTTAATAAAAACCCCTTAAAATGTAGCTAAAGGTTGCAGCTTTATCAAATTAAATCAATAATTCCATTACTATTCGGCAATCATGAACAGATCGATGCGCAAGAGTGACATTAAATGGCTGCCTACTGCAAAATCGATATCAAAATGCTTGTAAAATATGAATTTATATGTTTATTTTAAAAGTAATACCCTTAAAACCTAGCTTAAAATCCAAACGCGTATGGTTACCTTAATAAAAACCCCTTAAAATGTAGCTAAAGGTTGCAGCTTTATCAAATTAAATCAATAATTCCATTACTATTCGGCAATCATGAACAGATCGATGCGCAAGAGTGACATTAAATGGCTGCCTACTGCAAAATCGATATCAAAATGCTTGTAAAATATGAATTTATATGTTTATTTTAAAAGTAATACCCTTAAAACCTAGCTTAAAATCCAAACGCGTATGGTTACCTTAATAAAAACCCCTTAAAATGTAGCTAAAGGTTGCAGCTTTATCAAATTAAATCAATAATTCCATTACTATTCGGCAATCATGAACAGATCGATGCGCAAGAGTGACATTAAATGGCTGCCTACTGCAAAATCGATATCAAAATGCTTGTAAAATATGAATTTATATGTTTATTTTAAAAGTAATACCCTTAAAACCTAGCTTAAAATCCAAACGCGTATGGTTACCTTAATAAAAACCCCTTAAAATGTAGCTAAAGGTTGCAGCTTTATCAAATTAAATCAATAATTCCATTACTATTCGGCAATCATGAACAGATCGATGCGCAAGAGTGACATTAAATGGCTGCCTACTGCAAAATCGATATCAAAATGCTTGTAAAATATGAATTTATATGTTTATTTTAAAAGTAATACCCTTAAAACCTAGCTTAAAATCCAAACGCGTATGGTTACCTTAATAAAAACCCCTTAAAATGTAGCTAAAGGTTGCAGCTTTATCAAATTAAATCAATAATTCCATTACTATTCGGCAATCATGAACAGATCGATGCGCAAGAGTGACATTAAATGGCTGCCTACTGCAAAATCGATATCAAAATGCTTGTAAAATATGAATTTATATGTTTATTTTAAAAGTAATACCCTTAAAACCTAGCTTAAAATCCAAACGCGTATGGTTACCTTAATAAAAACCCCTTAAAATGTAGCTAAAGGTTGCAGCTTTATCAAATTAAATCAATAATTCCATTACTATTCGGCAATCATGAACAGATCGATGCGCAAGAGTGACATTAAATGGCTGCCTACTGCAAAATCGATATCAAAATGCTTGTAAAATATGAATTTATATGTTTATTTTAAAAGTAATACCCTTAAAACCTAGCTTAAAATCCAAACGCGTATGGTTACCTTAATAAAAACCCCTTAAAATGTAGCTAAAGGTTGCAGCTTTATCAAATTAAATCAATAATTCCATTACTATTCGGCAATCATGAACAGATCGATGCGCAAGAGTGACATTAAATGGCTGCCTACTGCAAAATCGATATCAAAATGCTTGTAAAATATGAATTTATATGTTTATTTTAAAAGTAATACCCTTAAAACCTAGCTTAAAATCCAAACGCGTATGGTTACCTTAATAAAAACCCCTTAAAATGTAGCTAAAGGTTGCAGCTTTATCAAATTAAATCAATAATTCCATTACTATTCGGCAATCATGAACAGATCGATGCGCAAGAGTGACATTAAATGGCTGCCTACTGCAAAATCGATATCAAAATGCTTGTAAAATATGAATTTATATGTTTATTTTAAAAGTAATACCCTTAAAACCTAGCTTAAAATCCAAACGCGTATGGTTACCTTAATAAAAACCCCTTAAAATGTAGCTAAAGGTTGCAGCTTTATCAAATTAAATCAATAATTCCATTACTATTCGGCAATCATGAACAGATCGATGCGCAAGAGTGACATTAAATGGCTGCCTACTGCAAAATCGATATCAAAATGCTTGTAAAATATGAATTTATATGTTTATTTTAAAAGTAATACCCTTAAAACCTAGCTTAAAATCCAAACGCGTATGGTTACCTTAATAAAAACCCCTTAAAATGTAGCTAAAGGTTGCAGCTTTATCAAATTAAATCAATAATTCCATTACTATTCGGCAATCATGAACAGATCGATGCGCAAGAGTGACATTAAATGGCTGCCTACTGCAAAATCGATATCAAAATGCTTGTAAAATATGAATTTATATGTTTATTTTAAAAGTAATACCCTTAAAACCTAGCTTAAAATCCAAACGCGTATGGTTACCTTAATAAAAACCCCTTAAAATGTAGCTAAAGGTTGCAGCTTTATCAAATTAAATCAATAATTCCATTACTATTCGGCAATCATGAACAGATCGATGCGCAAGAGTGACATTAAATGGCTGCCTACTGCAAAATCGATATCAAAATGCTTGTAAAATATGAATTTATATGTTTATTTTAAAAGTAATACCCTTAAAACCTAGCTTAAAATCCAAACGCGTATGGTTACCTTAATAAAAACCCCTTAAAATGTAGCTAAAGGTTGCAGCTTTATCAAATTAAATCAATAATTCCATTACTATTCGGCAATCATGAACAGATCGATGCGCAAGAGTGACATTAAATGGCTGCCTACTGCAAAATCGATATCAAAATGCTTGTAAAATATGAATTTATATGTTTATTTTAAAAGTAATACCCTTAAAACCTAGCTTAAAATCCAAACGCGTATGGTTACCTTAATAAAAACCCCTTAAAATGTAGCTAAAGGTTGCAGCTTTATCAAATTAAATCAATAATTCCATTACTATTCGGCAATCATGAACAGATCGATGCGCAAGAGTGACATTAAATGGCTGCCTACTGCAAAATCGATATCAAAATGCTTGTAAAATATGAATTTATATGTTTATTTTAAAAGTAATACCCTTAAAACCTAGCTTAAAATCCAAACGCGTATGGTTACCTTAATAAAAACCCCTTAAAATGTAGCTAAAGGTTGCAGCTTTATCAAATTAAATCAATAATTCCATTACTATTCGGCAATCATGAACAGATCGATGCGCAAGAGTGACATTAAATGGCTGCCTACTGCAAAATCGATATCAAAATGCTTGTAAAATATGAATTTATATGTTTATTTTAAAAGTAATACCCTTAAAACCTAGCTTAAAATCCAAACGCGTATGGTTACCTTAATAAAAACCCCTTAAAATGTAGCTAAAGGTTGCAGCTTTATCAAATTAAATCAATAATTCCATTACTATTCGGCAATCATGAACAGATCGATGCGCAAGAGTGACATTAAATGGCTGCCTACTGCAAAATCGATATCAAAATGCTTGTAAAATATGAATTTATATGTTTATTTTAAAAGTAATACCCTTAAAACCTAGCTTAAAATCCAAACGCGTATGGTTACCTTAATAAAAACCCCTTAAAATGTAGCTAAAGGTTGCAGCTTTATCAAATTAAATCAATAATTCCATTACTATTCGGCAATCATGAACAGATCGATGCGCAAGAGTGACATTAAATGGCTGCCTACTGCAAAATCGATATCAAAATGCTTGTAAAATATGAATTTATATGTTTATTTTAAAAGTAATACCCTTAAAACCTAGCTTAAAATCCAAACGCGTATGGTTACCTTAATAAAAACCCCTTAAAATGTAGCTAAAGGTTGCAGCTTTATCAAATTAAATCAATAATTCCATTACTATTCGGCAATCATGAACAGATCGATGCGCAAGAGTGACATTAAATGGCTGCCTACTGCAAAATCGATATCAAAATGCTTGTAAAATATGAATTTATATGTTTATTTTAAAAGTAATACCCTTAAAACCTAGCTTAAAATCCAAACGCGTATGGTTACCTTAATAAAAACCCCTTAAAATGTAGCTAAAGGTTGCAGCTTTATCAAATTAAATCAATAATTCCATTACTATTCGGCAATCATGAACAGATCGATGCGCAAGAGTGACATTAAATGGCTGCCTACTGCAAAATCGATATCAAAATGCTTGTAAAATATGAATTTATATGTTTATTTTAAAAGTAATACCCTTAAAACCTAGCTTAAAATCCAAACGCGTATGGTTACCTTAATAAAAACCCCTTAAAATGTAGCTAAAGGTTGCAGCTTTATCAAATTAAATCAATAATTCCATTACTATTCGGCAATCATGAACAGATCGATGCGCAAGAGTGACATTAAATGGCTGCCTACTGCAAAATCGATATCAAAATGCTTGTAAAATATGAATTTATATGTTTATTTTAAAAGTAATACCCTTAAAACCTAGCTTAAAATCCAAACGCGTATGGTTACCTTAATAAAAACCCCTTAAAATGTAGCTAAAGGTTGCAGCTTTATCAAATTAAATCAATAATTCCATTACTATTCGGCAATCATGAACAGATCGATGCGCAAGAGTGACATTAAATGGCTGCCTACTGCAAAATCGATATCAAAATGCTTGTAAAATATGAATTTATATGTTTATTTTAAAAGTAATACCCTTAAAACCTAGCTTAAAATCCAAACGCGTATGGTTACCTTAATAAAAACCCCTTAAAATGTAGCTAAAGGTTGCAGCTTTATCAAATTAAATCAATAATTCCATTACTATTCGGCAATCATGAACAGATCGATGCGCAAGAGTGACATTAAATGGCTGCCTACTGCAAAATCGATATCAAAATGCTTGTAAAATATGAATTTATATGTTTATTTTAAAAGTAATACCCTTAAAACCTAGCTTAAAATCCAAACGCGTATGGTTACCTTAATAAAAACCCCTTAAAATGTAGCTAAAGGTTGCAGCTTTATCAAATTAAATCAATAATTCCATTACTATTCGGCAATCATGAACAGATCGATGCGCAAGAGTGACATTAAATGGCTGCCTACTGCAAAATCGATATCAAAATGCTTGTAAAATATGAATTTATATGTTTATTTTAAAAGTAATACCCTTAAAACCTAGCTTAAAATCCAAACGCGTATGGTTACCTTAATAAAAACCCCTTAAAATGTAGCTAAAGGTTGCAGCTTTATCAAATTAAATCAATAATTCCATTACTATTCGGCAATCATGAACAGATCGATGCGCAAGAGTGACATTAAATGGCTGCCTACTGCAAAATCGATATCAAAATGCTTGTAAAATATGAATTTATATGTTTATTTTAAAAGTAATACCCTTAAAACCTAGCTTAAAATCCAAACGCGTATGGTTACCTTAATAAAAACCCCTTAAAATGTAGCTAAAGGTTGCAGCTTTATCAAATTAAATCAATAATTCCATTACTATTCGGCAATCATGAACAGATCGATGCGCAAGAGTGACATTAAATGGCTGCCTACTGCAAAATCGATATCAAAATGCTTGTAAAATATGAATTTATATGTTTATTTTAAAAGTAATACCCTTAAAACCTAGCTTAAAATCCAAACGCGTATGGTTACCTTAATAAAAACCCCTTAAAATGTAGCTAAAGGTTGCAGCTTTATCAAATTAAATCAATAATTCCATTACTATTCGGCAATCATGAACAGATCGATGCGCAAGAGTGACATTAAATGGCTGCCTACTGCAAAATCGATATCAAAATGCTTGTAAAATATGAATTTATATGTTTATTTTAAAAGTAATACCCTTAAAACCTAGCTTAAAATCCAAACGCGTATGGTTACCTTAATAAAAACCCCTTAAAATGTAGCTAAAGGTTGCAGCTTTATCAAATTAAATCAATAATTCCATTACTATTCGGCAATCATGAACAGATCGATGCGCAAGAGTGACATTAAATGGCTGCCTACTGCAAAATCGATATCAAAATGCTTGTAAAATATGAATTTATATGTTTATTTTAAAAGTAATACCCTTAAAACCTAGCTTAAAATCCAAACGCGTATGGTTACCTTAATAAAAACCCCTTAAAATGTAGCTAAAGGTTGCAGCTTTATCAAATTAAATCAATAATTCCATTACTATTCGGCAATCATGAACAGATCGATGCGCAAGAGTGACATTAAATGGCTGCCTACTGCAAAATCGATATCAAAATGCTTGTAAAATATGAATTTATATGTTTATTTTAAAAGTAATACCCTTAAAACCTAGCTTAAAATCCAAACGCGTATGGTTACCTTAATAAAAACCCCTTAAAATGTAGCTAAAGGTTGCAGCTTTATCAAATTAAATCAATAATTCCATTACTATTCGGCAATCATGAACAGATCGATGCGCAAGAGTGACATTAAATGGCTGCCTACTGCAAAATCGATATCAAAATGCTTGTAAAATATGAATTTATATGTTTATTTTAAAAGTAATACCCTTAAAACCTAGCTTAAAATCCAAACGCGTATGGTTACCTTAATAAAAACCCCTTAAAATGTAGCTAAAGGTTGCAGCTTTATCAAATTAAATCAATAATTCCATTACTATTCGGCAATCATGAACAGATCGATGCGCAAGAGTGACATTAAATGGCTGCCTACTGCAAAATCGATATCAAAATGCTTGTAAAATATGAATTTATATGTTTATTTTAAAAGTAATACCCTTAAAACCTAGCTTAAAATCCAAACGCGTATGGTTACCTTAATAAAAACCCCTTAAAATGTAGCTAAAGGTTGCAGCTTTATCAAATTAAATCAATAATTCCATTACTATTCGGCAATCATGAACAGATCGATGCGCAAGAGTGACATTAAATGGCTGCCTACTGCAAAATCGATATCAAAATGCTTGTAAAATATGAATTTATATGTTTATTTTAAAAGTAATACCCTTAAAACCTAGCTTAAAATCCAAACGCGTATGGTTACCTTAATAAAAACCCCTTAAAATGTAGCTAAAGGTTGCAGCTTTATCAAATTAAATCAATAATTCCATTACTATTCGGCAATCATGAACAGATCGATGCGCAAGAGTGACATTAAATGGCTGCCTACTGCAAAATCGATATCAAAATGCTTGTAAAATATGAATTTATATGTTTATTTTAAAAGTAATACCCTTAAAACCTAGCTTAAAATCCAAACGCGTATGGTTACCTTAATAAAAACCCCTTAAAATGTAGCTAAAGGTTGCAGCTTTATCAAATTAAATCAATAATTCCATTACTATTCGGCAATCATGAACAGATCGATGCGCAAGAGTGACATTAAATGGCTGCCTACTGCAAAATCGATATCAAAATGCTTGTAAAATATGAATTTATATGTTTATTTTAAAAGTAATACCCTTAAAACCTAGCTTAAAATCCAAACGCGTATGGTTACCTTAATAAAAACCCCTTAAAATGTAGCTAAAGGTTGCAGCTTTATCAAATTAAATCAATAATTCCATTACTATTCGGCAATCATGAACAGATCGATGCGCAAGAGTGACATTAAATGGCTGCCTACTGCAAAATCGATATCAAAATGCTTGTAAAATATGAATTTATATGTTTATTTTAAAAGTAATACCCTTAAAACCTAGCTTAAAATCCAAACGCGTATGGTTACCTTAATAAAAACCCCTTAAAATGTAGCTAAAGGTTGCAGCTTTATCAAATTAAATCAATAATTCCATTACTATTCGGCAATCATGAACAGATCGATGCGCAAGAGTGACATTAAATGGCTGCCTACTGCAAAATCGATATCAAAATGCTTGTAAAATATGAATTTATATGTTTATTTTAAAAGTAATACCCTTAAAACCTAGCTTAAAATCCAAACGCGTATGGTTACCTTAATAAAAACCCCTTAAAATGTAGCTAAAGGTTGCAGCTTTATCAAATTAAATCAATAATTCCATTACTATTCGGCAATCATGAACAGATCGATGCGCAAGAGTGACATTAAATGGCTGCCTACTGCAAAATCGATATCAAAATGCTTGTAAAATATGAATTTATATGTTTATTTTAAAAGTAATACCCTTAAAACCTAGCTTAAAATCCAAACGCGTATGGTTACCTTAATAAAAACCCCTTAAAATGTAGCTAAAGGTTGCAGCTTTATCAAATTAAATCAATAATTCCATTACTATTCGGCAATCATGAACAGATCGATGCGCAAGAGTCACATTAAATGGCTGCCTACTGCAAAATCGATATCAAAATGCTTGTAAAATATGAATTTATATGTTTATTTTAAAAGTAATACCCTTAAAACCTAGCTTAAAATCCAAACGCGTATGGTTACCTTAATAAAAACCCCTTAAAATGTAGCTAAAGGTTGCAGCTTTATCAAATTAAATCAATAATTCCATTACTATTCGGCAATCATGAACAGATCGATGCGCAAGAGTGACATTAAATGGCTGCCTACTGCAAAATCGATATCAAAATGCTTGTAAAATATGAATTTATATGTTTATTTTAAAAGTAATACCCTTAAAACCTAGCTTAAAATCCAAACGCGTATGGTTACCTTAATAAAAACCCCTTAAAATGTAGCTAAAGGTTGCAGCTTTATCAAATTAAATCAATAATTCCATTACTATTCGGCAATCATGAACAGATCGATGCGCAAGAGTGACATTAAATGGCTGCCTACTGCAAAATCGATATCAAAATGCTTGTAAAATATGAATTTATATGTTTATTTTAAAAGTAATACCCTTAAAACCTAGCTTAAAATCCAAACGCGTATGGTTACCTTAATAAAAACCCCTTAAAATGTAGCTAAAGGTTGCAGCTTTATCAAATTAAATCAATAATTCCATTACTATTCGGCAATCATGAACAGATCGATGCGCAAGAGTGACATTAAATGGCTGCCTACTGCAAAATCGATATCAAAATGCTTGTAAAATATGAATTTATATGTTTATTTTAAAAGTAATACCCTTAAAACCTAGCTTAAAATCCAAACGCGTATGGTTACCTTAATAAAAACCCCTTAAAATGTAGCTAAAGGTTGCAGCTTTATCAAATTAAATCAATAATTCCATTACTATTCGGCAATCATGAACAGATCGATGCGCAAGAGTGACATTAAATGGCTGCCTACTGCAAAATCGATATCAAAATGCTTGTAAAATATGAATTTATATGTTTATTTTAAAAGTAATACCCTTAAAACCTAGCTTAAAATCCAAACGCGTATGGTTACCTTAATAAAAACCCCTTAAAATGTAGCTAAAGGTTGCAGCTTTATCAAATTAAATCAATAATTCCATTACTATTCGGCAATCATGAACAGATCGATGCGCAAGAGTGACATTAAATGGCTGCCTACTGCAAAATCGATATCAAAATGCTTGTAAAATATGAATTTATATGTTTATTTTAAAAGTAATACCCTTAAAACCTAGCTTAAAATCCAAACGCGTATGGTTACCTTAATAAAAACCCCTTAAAATGTAGCTAAAGGTTGCAGCTTTATCAAATTAAATCAATAATTCCATTACTATTCGGCAATCATGAACAGATCGATGCGCAAGAGTGACATTAAATGGCTGCCTACTGCAAAATCGATATCAAAATGCTTGTAAAATATGAATTTATATGTTTATTTTAAAAGTAATACCCTTAAAACCTAGCTTAAACTCCAAACGCGTATGGTTACCTTAATAAAAACCCCTTAAAATGTAGCTAAAGGTTGCAGCTTTATCAAATTAAATCAATAATTCCATTACTATTCGGCAATCATGAACAGATCGATGCGCAAGAGTGACATTAAATGGCTGCCTACTGCAAAATCGATATCAAAATGCTTGTAAAATATGAATTTATATGTTTATTTTAAAAGTAATACCCTTAAAACCTAGCTTAAAATCCAAACGCGTATGGTTACCTTAATAAAAACCCCTTAAAATGTAGCTAAAGGTTGCAGCTTTATCAAATTAAATCAATAATTCCATTACTATTCGGCAATCATGAACAGATCGATGCGCAAGAGTGACATTAAATGGCTGCCTACTGCAAAATCGATATCAAAATGCTTGTAAAATATGAATTTATATGTTTATTTTAAAAGTAATACCCTTAAAACCTAGCTTAAAATCCAAACGCGTATGGTTACCTTAATAAAAACCCCTTAAAATGTAGCTAAAGGTTGCAGCTTTATCAAATTAAATCAATAATTCCATTACTATTCGGCAATCATGAACAGATCGATGCGCAAGAGTGACATTAAATGGCTGCCTACTGCAAAATCGATATCAAAATGCTTGTAAAATATGAATTTATATGTTTATTTTAAAAGTAATACCCTTAAAACCTAGCTTAAAATCCAAACGCGTATGGTTACCTTAATAAAAACCCCTTAAAATGTAGCTAAAGGTTGCAGCTTTATCAAATTAAATCAATAATTCCATTACTATTCGGCAATCATGAACAGATCGATGCGCAAGAGTGACATTAAATGGCTGCCTACTGCAAAATCGATATCAAAATGCTTGTAAAATATGAATTTATATGTTTATTTTAAAAGTAATACCCTTAAAACCTAGCTTAAAATCCAAACGCGTATGGTTACCTTAATAAAAACCCCTTAAAATGTAGCTAAAGGTTGCAGCTTTATCAAATTAAATCAATAATTCCATTACTATTCGGCAATCATGAACAGATCGATGCGCAAGAGTGACATTAAATGGCTGCCTACTGCAAAATCGATATCAAAATGCTTGTAAAATATGAATTTATATGTTTATTTTAAAAGTAATACCCTTAAAACCTAGCTTAAAATCCAAACGCGTATGGTTACCTTAATAAAAACCCCTTAAAATGTAGCTAAAGGTTGCAGCTTTATCAAATTAAATCAATAATTCCATTACTATTCGGCAATCATGAACAGATCGATGCGCAAGAGTGACATTAAATGGCTGCCTACTGCAAAATCGATATCAAAATGCTTGTAAAATATGAATTTATATGTTTATTTTAAAAGTAATACCCTTAAAACCTAGCTTAAAATCCAAACGCGTATGGTTACCTTAATAAAAACCCCTTAAAATGTAGCTAAAGGTTGCAGCTTTATCAAATTAAATCAATAATTCCATTACTATTCGGCAATCATGAACAGATCGATGCGCAAGAGTGACATTAAATGGCTGCCTACTGCAAAATCGATATCAAAATGCTTGTAAAATATGAATTTATATGTTTATTTTAAAAGTAATACCCTTAAAACCTAGCTTAAAATCCAAACGCGTATGGTTACCTTAATAAAAACCCCTTAAAATGTAGCTAAAGGTTGCAGCTTTATCAAATTAAATCAATAATTCCATTACTATTCGGCAATCATGAACAGATCGATGCGCAAGAGTGACATTAAATGGCTGCCTACTGCAAAATCGATATCAAAATGCTTGTAAAATATGAATTTATATGTTTATTTTAAAAGTAATACCCTTAAAACCTAGCTTAAAATCCAAACGCGTATGGTTACCTTAATAAAAACCCCTTAAAATGTAGCTAAAGGTTGCAGCTTTATCAAATTAAATCAATAATTCCATTACTATTCGGCAATCATGAACAGATCGATGCGCAAGAGTGACATTAAATGGCTGCCTACTGCAAAATCGATATCAAAATGCTTGTAAAATATGAATTTATATGTTTATTTTAAAAGTAATACCCTTAAAACCTAGCTTAAAATCCAAACGCGTATGGTTACCTTAATAAAAACCCCTTAAAATGTAGCTAAAGGTTGCAGCTTTATCAAATTAAATCAATAATTCCATTACTATTCGGCAATCATGAACAGATCGATGCGCAAGAGTGACATTAAATGGCTGCCTACTGCAAAATCGATATCAAAATGCTTGTAAAATATGAATTTATATGTTTATTTTAAAAGTAATACCCTTAAAACCTAGCTTAAAATCCAAACGCGTATGGTTACCTTAATAAAAACCCCTTAAAATGTAGCTAAAGGTTGCAGCTTTATCAAATTAAATCAATAATTCCATTACTATTCGGCAATCATGAACAGATCGATGCGCAAGAGTGACATTAAATGGCTGCCTACTGCAAAATCGATATCAAAATGCTTGTAAAATATGAATTTATATGTTTATTTTAAAAGTAATACCCTTAAAACCTAGCTTAAAATCCAAACGCGTATGGTTACCTTAATAAAAACCCCTTAAAATGTAGCTAAAGGTTGCAGCTTTATCAAATTAAATCAATAATTCCATTACTATTCGGCAATCATGAACAGATCGATGCGCAAGAGTGACATTAAATGGCTGCCTACTGCAAAATCGATATCAAAATGCTTGTAAAATATGAATTTATATGTTTATTTTAAAAGTAATACCCTTAAAACCTAGCTTAAAATCCAAACGCGTATGGTTACCTTAATAAAAACCCCTTAAAATGTAGCTAAAGGTTGCAGCTTTATCAAATTAAATCAATAATTCCATTACTATTCGGCAATCATGAACAGATCGATGCGCAAGAGTGACATTAAATGGCTGCCTACTGCAAAATCGATATCAAAATGCTTGTAAAATATGAATTTATATGTTTATTTTAAAAGTAATACCCTTAAAACCTAGCTTAAAATCCAAACGCGTATGGTTACCTTAATAAAAACCCCTTAAAATGTAGCTAAAGGTTGCAGCTTTATCAAATTAAATCAATAATTCCATTACTATTCGGCAATCATGAACAGATCGATGCGCAAGAGTGACATTAAATGGCTGCCTACTGCAAAATCGATATCAAAATGCTTGTAAAATATGAATTTATATGTTTATTTTAAAAGTAATACCCTTAAAACCTAGCTTAAAATCCAAACGCGTATGGTTACCTTAATAAAAACCCCTTAAAATGTAGCTAAAGGTTGCAGCTTTATCAAATTAAATCAATAATTCCATTACTATTCGGCAATCATGAACAGATCGATGCGCAAGAGTGACATTAAATGGCTGCCTACTGCAAAATCGATATCAAAATGCTTGTAAAATATGAATTTATATGTTTATTTTAAAAGTAATACCCTTAAAACCTAGCTTAAAATCCAAACGCGTATGGTTACCTTAATAAAAACCCCTTAAAATGTAGCTAAAGGTTGCAGCTTTATCAAATTAAATCAATAATTCCATTACTATTCGGCAATCATGAACAGATCGATGCGCAAGAGTGACATTAAATGGCTGCCTACTGCAAAATCGATATCAAAATGCTTGTAAAATATGAATTTATATGTTTATTTTAAAAGTAATACCCTTAAAACCTAGCTTAAAATCCAAACGCGTATGGTTACCTTAATAAAAACCCCTTAAAATGTAGCTAAAGGTTGCAGCTTTATCAAATTAAATCAATAATTCCATTACTATTCGGCAATCATGAACAGATCGATGCGCAAGAGTGACATTAAATGGCTGCCTACTGCAAAATCGATATCAAAATGCTTGTAAAATATGAATTTATATGTTTATTTTAAAAGTAATACCCTTAAAACCTAGCTTAAAATCCAAACGCGTATGGTTACCTTAATAAAAACCCCTTAAAATGTAGCTAAAGGTTGCAGCTTTATCAAATTAAATCAATAATTCCATTACTATTCGGCAATCATGAACAGATCGATGCGCAAGAGTGACATTAAATGGCTGCCTACTGCAAAATCGATATCAAAATGCTTGTAAAATATGAATTTATATGTTTATTTTAAAAGTAATACCCTTAAAACCTAGCTTAAAATCCAAACGCGTATGGTTACCTTAATAAAAACCCCTTAAAATGTAGCTAAAGGTTGCAGCTTTATCAAATTAAATCAATAATTCCATTACTATTCGGCAATCATGAACAGATCGATGCGCAAGAGTGACATTAAATGGCTGCCTACTGCAAAATCGATATCAAAATGCTTGTAAAATATGAATTTATATGTTTATTTTAAAAGTAATACCCTTAAAACCTAGCTTAAAATCCAAACGCGTATGGTTACCTTAATAAAAACCCCTTAAAATGTAGCTAAAGGTTGCAGCTTTATCAAATTAAATCAATAATTCCATTACTATTCGGCAATCATGAACAGATCGATGCGCAAGAGTGACATTAAATGGCTGCCTACTGCAAAATCGATATCAAAATGCTTGTAAAATATGAATTTATATGTTTATTTTAAAAGTAATACCCTTAAAACCTAGCTTAAAATCCAAACGCGTATGGTTACCTTAATAAAAACCCCTTAAAATGTAGCTAAAGGTTGCAGCTTTATCAAATTAAATCAATAATTCCATTACTATTCGGCAATCATGAACAGATCGATGCGCAAGAGTGACATTAAATGGCTGCCTACTGCAAAATCGATATCAAAATGCTTGTAAAATATGAATTTATATGTTTATTTTAAAAGTAATACCCTTAAAACCTAGCTTAAAATCCAAACGCGTATGGTTACCTTAATAAAAACCCCTTAAAATGTAGCTAAAGGTTGCAGCTTTATCAAATTAAATCAATAATTCCATTACTATTCGGCAATCATGAACAGATCGATGCGCAAGAGTGACATTAAATGGCTGCCTACTGCAAAATCGATATCAAAATGCTTGTAAAATATGAATTTATATGTTTATTTTAAAAGTACTACCCTTAAAACCTAGCTTAAAATCCAAACGCGTATGGTTACCTTAATAAAAACCCCTTAAAATGTAGCTAAAGGTTGCAGCTTTATCAAATTAAATCAATAATTCCATTACTATTCGGCAATCATGAACAGATCGATGCGCAAGAGTGACATTAAATGGCTGCCTACTGCAAAATCGATATCAAAATGCTTGTAAAATATGAATTTATATGTTTATTTTAAAAGTAATACCCTTAAAACCTAGCTTAAAATCCAAACGCGTATGGTTACCTTAATAAAAACCCCTTAAAATGTAGCTAAAGGTTGCAGCTTTATCAAATTAAATCAATAATTCCATTACTATTCGGCAATCATGAACAGATCGATGCGCAAGAGTGACATTAAATGGCTGCCTACTGCAAAATCGATATCAAAATGCTTGTAAAATATGAATTTATATGTTTATTTTAAAAGTAATACCCTTAAAACCTAGCTTAAAATCCAAACGCGTATGGTTACCTTAATAAAAACCCCTTAAAATGTAGCTAAAGGTTGCAGCTTTATCAAATTAAATCAATAATTCCATTACTATTCGGCAATCATGAACAGATCGATGCGCAAGAGTGACATTAAATGGCTGCCTACTGCAAAATCGATATCAAAATGCTTGTAAAATATGAATTTATATGTTTATTTTAAAAGTAATACCCTTAAAACCTAGCTTAAAATCCAAACGCGTATGGTTACCTTAATAAAAACCCCTTAAAATGTAGCTAAAGGTTGCAGCTTTATCAAATTAAATCAATAATTCCATTACTATTCGGCAATCATGAACAGATCGATGCGCAAGAGTGACATTAAATGGCTGCCTACTGCAAAATCGATATCAAAATGCTTGTAAAATATGAATTTATATGTTTATTTTAAAAGTAATACCCTTAAAACCTAGCTTAAAATCCAAACGCGTATGGTTACCTTAATAAAAACCCCTTAAAATGTAGCTAAAGGTTGCAGCTTTATCAAATTAAATCAATAATTCCATTACTATTCGGCAATCATGAACAGATCGATGCGCAAGAGTGACATTAAATGGCTGCCTACTGCAAAATCGATATCAAAATGCTTGTAAAATATGAATTTATATGTTTATTTTAAAAGTAATACCCTTAAAACCTAGCTTAAAATCCAAACGCGTATGGTTACCTTAATAAAAACCCCTTAAAATGTAGCTAAAGGTTGCAGCTTTATCAAATTAAATCAATAATTCCATTACTATTCGGCAATCATGAACAGATCGATGCGCAAGAGTGACATTAAATGGCTGCCTACTGCAAAATCGATATCAAAATGCTTGTAAAATATGAATTTATATGTTTATTTTAAAAGTAATACCCTTAAAACCTAGCTTAAAATCCAAACGCGTATGGTTACCTTAATAAAAACCCCTTAAAATGTAGCTAAAGGTTGCAGCTTTATCAAATTAAATCAATAATTCCATTACTATTCGGCAATCATGAACAGATCGATGCGCAAGAGTGACATTAAATGGCTGCCTACTGCAAAATCGATATCAAAATGCTTGTAAAATATGAATTTATATGTTTATTTTAAAAGTAATACCCTTAAAACCTAGCTTAAAATCCAAACGCGTATGGTTACCTTAATAAAAACCCCTTAAAATGTAGCTAAAGGTTGCAGCTTTATCAAATTAAATCAATAATTCCATTACTATTCGGCAATCATGAACAGATCGATGCGCAAGAGTGACATTAAATGGCTGCCTACTGCAAAATCGATATCAAAATGCTTGTAAAATATGAATTTATATGTTTATTTTAAAAGTAATACCCTTAAAACCTAGCTTAAAATCCAAACGCGTATGGTTACCTTAATAAAAACCCCTTAAAATGTAGCTAAAGGTTGCAGCTTTATCAAATTAAATCAATAATTCCATTACTATTCGGCAATCATGAACAGATCGATGCGCAAGAGTGACATTAAATGGCTGCCTACTGCAAAATCGATATCAAAATGCTTGTAAAATATGAATTTATATGTTTATTTTAAAAGTAATACCCTTAAAACCTAGCTTAAAATCCAAACGCGTATGGTTACCTTAATAAAAACCCCTTAAAATGTAGCTAAAGGTTGCAGCTTTATCAAATTAAATCAATAATTCCATTACTATTCGGCAATCATGAACAGATCGATGCGCAAGAGTGACATTAAATGGCTGCCTACTGCAAAATCGATATCAAAATGCTTGTAAAATATGAATTTATATGTTTATTTTAAAAGTAATACCCTTAAAACCTAGCTTAAAATCCAAACGCGTATGGTTACCTTAATAAAAACCCCTTAAAATGTAGCTAAAGGTTGCAGCTTTATCAAATTAAATCAATAATTCCATTACTATTCGGCAATCATGAACAGATCGATGCGCAAGAGTGACATTAAATGGCTGCCTACTGCAAAATCGATATCAAAATGCTTGTAAAATATGAATTTATATGTTTATTTTAAAAGTAAT
This sequence comes from Melieria crassipennis, assembly GCA_963668005.1. Lineage (NCBI taxonomy): Eukaryota > Metazoa > Arthropoda > Insecta > Diptera > Ulidiidae > Melieria > Melieria crassipennis. Next base: position 108,220 of record CAVLFC010000060.1, on the reverse strand, counting down.
ACCCTTAAAACCTAGCTTAAAATCCAAACGCGTATGGTTACCTTAATAAAAACCCCTTAAAATGTAGCTAAAGGTTGCAGCTTTATCAAATTAAATCAATAATTCCATTACTATTCGGCAATCATGAACAGATCGATGCGCAAGAGTGACATTAAATGGCTGCCTACTGCAAAATCGATATCAAAATGCTTGTAAAATATGAATTTATATGTTTATTTTAAAAGTAATACCCTTAAAACCTAGCTTAAAATCCAAACGCGTATGGTTACCTTAATAAAAACCCCTTAAAATGTAGCTAAAGGTTGCAGCTTTATCAAATTAAATCAATAATTCCATTACTATTCGGCAATCATGAACAGATCGATGCGCAAGAGTGACATTAAATGGCTGCCTACTGCAAAATCGATATCAAAATGCTTGTAAAATATGAATTTATATGTTTATTTTAAAAGTAATACCCTTAAAACCTAGCTTAAAATCCAAACGCGTATGGTTACCTTAATAAAAACCCCTTAAAATGTAGCTAAAGGTTGCAGCTTTATCAAATTAAATCAATAATTCCATTACTATTCGGCAATCATGAACAGATCGATGCGCAAGAGTGACATTAAATGGCTGCCTACTGCAAAATCGATATCAAAATGCTTGTAAAATATGAATTTATATGTTTATTTTAAAAGTAATACCCTTAAAACCTAGCTTAAAATCCAAACGCGTATGGTTACCTTAATAAAAACCCCTTAAAATGTAGCTAAAGGTTGCAGCTTTATCAAATTAAATCAATAATTCCATTACTATTCGGCAATCATGAACAGATCGATGCGCAAGAGTGACATTAAATGGCTGCCTACTGCAAAATCGATATCAAAATGCTTGTAAAATATGAATTTATATGTTTATTTTAAAAGTAATACCCTTAAAACCTAGCTTAAAATCCAAACGCGTATGGTTACCTTAATAAAAACCCCTTAAAATATAGCTAAAGGTTGCAGCTTTATCAAATTAAATCAATAATTCCATTACTATTCGGCAATCATGAACAGATCGATGCGCAAGAGTGACATTAAATGGCTGCCTACTGCAAAATCAATTATTATTATTATTATTTATTATTATTACTACTGCAAAATCGATATCAAAATGCTTGTAAAATATGAATTTATATGTTTATTTCAAAAGTAATACCCTTAAAACCTAGCTTAAAATCCAAACGCGTATGGTTACCTTAATAACAACCCCTTAAAATGTAGCTAAAGGTTGCAGCTTTATCAAATTAAATCAATAATTCCATTACTATTCGGCAATCATGAACAGATCGATGCGCAAGAGTGACATTAAATGGCTGCCTACTGCAAAATCGATATCAAAATGCTTGTAAAATATGAATTTATATGTTTATTTTAAAAGTAATACCCTTAAAACCTAGCTTAAAATCCAAACGCGTATGGTTACCTTAATAAAAACCCCTTAAAATGTAGCTAAAGGTTGCAGCTTTATCAAATTAAATCAATAATTCCATTACTATTCGGCAATCATGAACAGATCGATGCGCAAGAGTGACATTAAATGGCTGCCTACTGCAAAATCGATATCAAAATGCTTGTAAAATATGAATTTATATGTTTATTTTAAAAGTAATACCCTTAAAACCTAGCTTAAAATCCAAACGCGTATGGTTACCTTAATAAAAACCCCTTAAAATGTAGCTAAAGGTTGCAGCTTTATCAAATTAAATCAATAATTCCATTACTATTCGGCAATCATGAACAGATCGATGCGCAAGAGTGACATTAAATGGCTGCCTACTGCAAAATCGATATCAAAATGCTTGTAAAATATGAATTTATATGTTTATTTTAAAAGTAATACCCTTAAAACCTAGCTTAAAATCCAAACGCGTATGGTTACCTTAATAAAAACCCCTTAAAATGTAGCTAAAGGTTGCAGCTTTATCAAATTAAATCAATAATTCCATTACTATTCGGCAATCATGAACAGATCGATGCGCAAGAGTGACATTAAATGGCTGCCTACTGCAAAATCGATATCAAAATGCTTGTAAAATATGAATTTATATGTTTATTTTAAAAGTAATACCCTTAAAACCTAGCTTAAAATCCAAACGCGTATGGTTACCTTAATAAAAACCCCTTAAAATATAGCTAAAGGTTGCAGCTTTATCAAATTAAATCAATAATTCCATTACTATTCGGCAATCATGAACAGATCGATGCGCAAGAGTGACATTAAATGGCTGCCTACTGCAAAATCAATTATTATTATTATTATTTATTATTATTACTACTGCAAAATCGATATCAAAATGCTTGTAAAATATGAATTTATATGTTTATTTCAAAAGTAATACCCTTAAAACCTAGCTTAAAATCCAAACGCGTATGGTTACCTTAATAAAAACCCCTTAAAATGTAGCTAAAGGTTGCAGCTTTATCAAATTAAATCAATAATTCCATTACTATTCGGCAATCATGAACAGATCAATGCGCAAGAGTGACATTAAATGGCTGCCTACTGCAAAATCGATATCAAAATGCTTGTAAAATATGAATTTATATGTTTATTTTAAAAGTAATACCCTTAAAACCTAGCTTAAAATCCAAACGCGTATGGTTACCTTAATAAAAACCCCTTAAAATGTAGCTAAAGGTTGCAGCTTTATCAAATTAAATCAATAATTCCATTACTATTCGGCAATCATGAACAGATCGATGCGCAAGAGTGACATTAAATGGCTGCCTACTGCAAAATCGATATCAAACTGCTTGTAAAATATGAATTTATATGTTTATTTTAAAAGTAATACCCTTAAAACCTAGCTTAAAATCCAAACGCGTATGGTTACCTTAATAAAAACCATTTAAAATGTAGCTATAGGTTGCAGCTTTATCAAATTAAATTAATAATTCCATTACTATTCGGCAGGCGCGGATCCAGAAAAATATTTCGGGGGGGGTTTTAAAAAGTAATTCCTTAAAATTTATAAAATGTCTTTTAATTTGTATGTAGTTTTATAGTCGATCCACATATTTCGGGGGGGGTTTCAACCCCCAAAACCCCCCCTGGATCCGCCACTGCTATTCGGCAATCATGAACAGATCGATGCGCAAGAGTGACATTAAATGGCTGCCTACTGCAAAATCGATATCAAAATGCTTGTAAAATATGAATTTATATGTTTTTTTTAAAAGTAATACCCTTAAAACCTAGCTTAAAATCCAAACGCGTATGGTTACCTTAATAAAAACCCCTTAAAATGTAGCTAAAGGTTGCAGCTTTATCAAATTAAATCAATAATTCCATTACTATTCGGCAATCATGAACAGATCGATGCGCAAGAGTGACATTAAATGGCTGCCTACTGCAAAATCGATATCAAAATGCTTGTAAAATATGAATTTATATGTTTATTTTAAAAGTAATACCCTTAAAACCTAGCTTAAAAGCCAAACGCGTATGGTTACCTTAATAAAAACCCCTTAAAATGTAGCTAAAGGTTGCAGCTTTATCAAATTAAATCAATAATTCCATTACTATTCGGCAATCATGAACAGATCGATGCGCAAGAGTGACATTAAATGGCTGCCTACTGCAAAATCGATATCAAAATGCTTGTAAAATATGAATTTATATGTTTATTTTAAAAGTAATACCCTTAAAACCTAGCTTAAAATCCAAACGCGTATGGTTACCTTAATAAAAACCCCTTAAAATGTAGCTAAAGGTTGCAGCTTTATCAAATTAAATCAATAATTCCATTACTATTCGGCAATCATGAACAGATCGATGCGCAAGAGTGACATTAAATGGCTGCCTACTGCAAAATCGATATCAAAATGCTTGTAAAATATGAATTTATATGTTTATTTTAAAAGTAATACCCTTAAAACCTAGCTTAAAATCCAAACGCGTATGGTTACCTTAATAAAAACCCCTTAAAATGTAGCTAAAGGTTGCAGCTTTATCAAATTAAATCAATAATTCCATTACTATTCGGCAATCATGAACAGATCGATGCGCAAGAGTGACATTAAATGGCTGCCTACTGCAAAATCGATATCAAACTGCTTGTAAAATATGAATTTATATGTTTATTTTAAAAGTAATACCCTTAAAACCTAGCTTAAAATCCAAACGCGTATGGTTACCTTAATAAAAACCCCTTAAAATGTAGCTAAAGGTTGCAGCTTTATCAAATTATATCAATAATTCCATTACTATTCGGCAATCATGAACAGATCGATGCGCAAGAGTGACATTAAATGGCTGCCTACTGCAAAATCGATATCAAAATGCTTGTAAAATATGAATTTATATGTTTATTTTAAAAGTAATACCCTTAAAACCTAGCTTAAAATCCAAACGCGTATGGTTACCTTAATAAAAACCCCTTAAAATGTAGCTAAAGGTTGCAGCTTTATCAAATTAAATCAATAATTCCATTACTATTCGGCAATCATGAACAGATCGATGCGCAAGAGTGACATTAAATGGCTGCCTACTGCAAAATCGATATCAAAATGCTTGTAAAATATGAATTTATATGTTTATTTTAAAAGTAATACCCTTAAAACCTAGCTTAAAATCCAAACGCGTATGGTTACCTTAATAAAAACCCCTTAAAATGTAGCTAAAGGTTGCAGCTTTATCAAATTAAATCAATAATTCCATTACTATTCGGCAATCATGAACAGATCGATGCGCAAGAGTGACATTAAATGGCTGCCTACTGCAAAATCGATATCAAAATGCTTGTAAAATATGAATTTATATGTTTATTTTAAAAGTAATACCCTTAAAACCTAGCTTAAAATCCAAACGCGTATGGTTACCTTAATAAAAACCCCTTAAAATGTAGCTAAAGGTTGCAGCTTTATCAAATTAAATCAATAATTCCATTACTATTCGGCAATCATGAACAGATCGATGCGCAAGAGTGACATTAAATGGCTGCCTACTGCAAAATCGATATCAAAATGCTTGTAAAATATGAATTTATATGTTTATTTTAAAAGTAATACCCTTAAAACCTAGCTTAAAATCCAAACGCGTATGGTTACCTTAATAAAAACCCCTTAAAATGTAGCTAAAGGTTGCAGCTTTATCAAATTAAATCAATAATTCCATTACTATTCGGCAATCATGAACAGATCGATGCGCAAGAGTGACATTAAATGGCTGCCTACTGCAAAATCGATATCAAAATGCTTGTAAAATATGAATTTATATGTTTATTTTAAAAGTAATACCCTTAAAACCTAGCTTAAAATCCAAACGCGTATGGTTACCTTAATAAAAACCCCTTAAAATGTAGCTAAAGGTTGCAGCTTTATCAAATTAAATCAATAATTCCATTACTATTCGGCAATCATGAACAGATCGATGCGCAAGAGTGACATTAAATGGCTGCCTACTGCAAAATCGATATCAAAATGCTTGTAAAATATGAATTTATATGTTTATTTTAAAAGTAATACCCTTAAAACCTAGCTTAAAATCCAAACGCGTATGGTTACCTTAATAAAAACCCCTTAAAATGTAGCTAAAGGTTGCAGCTTTATCAAATTAAATCAATAATTCCATTACTATTCGGCAATCATGAACAGATCGATGCGCAAGAGTGACATTAAATGGCTGCCTACTGCAAAATCGATATCAAAATGCTTGTAAAATATGAATTTATATGTTTATTTTAAAAGTAATACCCTTAAAACCTAGCTTAAAATCCAAACGCGTATGGTTACCTTAATAAAAACCCCTTAAAATGTAGCTAAAGGTTGCAGCTTTATCAAATTAAATCAATAATTCCATTACTATTCGGCAATCATGAACAGATCGATGCGCAAGAGTGACATTAAATGGCTGCCTACTGCAAAATCGATATCAAAATGCTTGTAAAATATGAATTTATATGTTTATTTTAAAAGTAATACCCTTAAAACCTAGCTTAAAATCCAAACGCGTATGGTTACCTTAATAAAAACCCCTTAAAATGTAGCTAAAGGTTGCAGCTTTATCAAATTAAATCAATAATTCCATTACTATTCGGCAATCATGAACAGATCGATGCGCAAGAGTGACATTAAATGGCTGCCTACTGCAAAATCGATATCAAAATGCTTGTAAAATATGAATTTATATGTTTATTTTAAAAGTAATACCCTTAAAACCTAGCTTAAAAGCCAAACGCGTATGGTTACCTTAATAAAAACCCCTTAAAATGTAGCTAAAGGTTGCAGCTTTATCAAATTAAATCAATAATTCCATTACTATTCGGCAATCATGAACAGATCGATGCGCAAGAGTGACATTAAATGGCTGCCTACTGCAAAATCGATATCAAAATGCTTGTAAAATATGAATTTATATGTTTATTTTAAAAGTAATACCCTTAAAACCTAGCTTAAAATCCAAACGCGTATGGTTACCTTAATAAAAACCCCTTAAAATATAGCTAAAGGTTGCAGCTTTATCAAATTAAATCAATAATTCCATTACTATTCGGCAATCATGAACAGATCGATGCGCAAGAGTGACATTAAATGGCTGCCTACTGCAAAATCAATTATTATTATTATTATTTATTATTATTACTACTGCAAAATCGATATCAAAATGCTTGTAAAATATGAATTTATATGTTTATTTCAAAAGTAATACCCTTAAAACCTAGCTTAAAATCCAAACGCGTATGGTTACCTTAATAAAAACCCCTTAAAATGTAGCTAAAGGTTGCAGCTTTATCAAATTAAATCAATAATTCCATTACTATTCGGCAATCATGAACAGATCGATGCGCAAGAGTGACATTAAATGGCTGCCTACTGCAAAATCGATATCAAAATGCTTGTAAAATATGAATTTATATGTTTATTTTAAAAGTAATACCCTTAAAACCTAGCTTAAAATCCAAACGCGTATGGTTACCTTAATAAAAACCCCTTAAAATGTAGCTAAAGGTTGCAGCTTTATCAAATTAAATCAATAATTCCATTACTATTCGGCAATCATGAACAGATCGATGCGCAAGAGTGACATTAAATGGCTGCCTACTGCAAAATCGATATCAAAATGCTTGTAAAATATGAATTTATATGTTTATTTTAAAAGTAATACCCTTAAAACCTAGCTTAAAATCCAAACGCGTATGGTTACCTTAATAAAAACCCCTTAAAATGTAGCTAAAGGTTGCAGCTTTATCAAATTAAATCAATAATTCCATTACTATTCGGCAATCATGAACAGATCGATGCGCAAGAGTGACATTAAATGGCTGCCTACTGCAAAATCGATATCAAAATGCTTGTAAAATATGAATTTATATGTTTATTTTAAAAGTAATACCCTTAAAACCTAGCTTAAAATCCATACGCGTATGGTTACCTTAATAAAAACCCCTTAAAATGTAGCTAAAGGTTGCAGCTTTATCAAATTAAATCAATAATTCCATTACTATTCGGCAATCATGAACAGATCGATGCGCAAGAGTGACATTAAATGGCTGCCTACTGCAAAATCGATATCAAAATGCTTGTAAAATATGAATTTATATGTTTATTTTAAAAGTAATACCCTTAAAACCTAGCTTAAAATCCAAACGCGTATGGTTACCTTAATAAAAACCCCTTAAAATATAGCTAAAGGTTGCAGCTTTATCAAATTAAATCAATAATTCCATTACTATTCGGCAATCATGAACAGATCGATGCGCAAGAGTGACATTAAATGGCTGCCTACTGCAAAATCAATTATTATTATTATTATTTATTATTATTACTACTGCAAAATCGATATCAAAATGCTTGTAAAATATGAATTTATATGTTTATTTCAAAAGTAATACCCTTAAAACCTAGCTTAAAATCCAAACGCGTATGGTTACCTTAATAAAAACCCCTTAAAATGTAGCTAAAGGTTGCAGCTTTATCAAATTAAATCAATAATTCCATTACTATTCGGCAATCATGAACAGATCGATGCGCAAGAGTGACATTAAATGGCTGCCTACTGCAAAATCGATATCAAAATGCTTGTAAAATATGAATTTATATGTTTATTTTAAAAGTAATACCCTTAAAACCTAGCTTAAAATCCAAACGCGTATGGTTACCTTAATAAAAACCCCTTAAAATGTAGCTAAAGGTTGCAGCTTTATCAAATTAAATCAATAATTCCATTACTATTCGGCAATCATGAACAGATCGATGCGCAAGAGTGACATTAAATGGCTGCCTACTGCAAAATCGATATCAAACTGCTTGTAAAATATGAATTTATATGTTTATTTTAAAAGTAATACCCTTAAAACCTAGCTTAAAATCCAAACGCGTATGGTTACCTTAATAAAAACCCCTTAAAATGTAGCTATAGGTTGCAGCTTTATCAAATTAAATTAATAATTCCATTACTATTCGGCAATCATGAACAGATCGATGCGCAAGAGTGACATTAAATGGCTGCCTACTGCAAAATCGATATCAAAATGCTTGTAAAATATGAATTTATATGTTTATTTTAAAAGTAATACCCTTAAAACCTAGCTTAAAATCCAAACGCGTATGGTTACCTTAATAAAAACCCCTTAAAATGTAGCTAAAGGTTGCAGCTTTATCAAATTAAATCAATAATTCCATTACTATTCGGCAATCATGAACAGATCGATGCGCAAGAGTGACATTAAATGGCTGCCTACTGCAAAATCGATATCAAAATGCTTGTAAAATATGAATTTATATGTTTATTTTAAAAGTAATACCCTTAAAACCTAGCTTAAAATCCAAACGCGTATGGTTACCTTAATAAAAACCCCTTAAAATGTAGCTAAAGGTTGCAGCTTTATCAAATTAAATCAATAATTCCATTACTATTCGGCAATCATGAACAGATCGATGCGCAAGAGTGACATTAAATGGCTGCCTACTGCAAAATCGATATCAAAATGCTTGTAAAATATTGTTACGAAAATACCAGTTCTAGTGGGCTAGTACGAATCACTGGATTGTGCAATTTGAAATAAACAAACACACTTAGTTCCTCAAACGCAGTCAATAAGAACCAACAGTCACTTTATTTAACAGATTTACACTTCACTGTCTTTACACTTAAATATTCGCTTAATTATTCCGCGTGGCAACTCCGCTAGTCAAAATCAGACTGACTCGCTGCGCAGCACCCGGCTGCCTTTTATACCTGTCCGGCCATCGCGCAGATCGTTCCCGCACATTCTGGAGTGGACTGACGGTTTCCATGACGATCGCGACCATCATTGCCAGGTTGGACTAGAAGTTTCCATCATTGCCAGGTTGGACTAGAAGTTTCCCTTATTATCGCGGCCGTCATTGCCAGATTGAATTATAGCACGGCGCGTAGCGACAGGGTTGCTTTGCACAGCGACAGACTGTCTTATCGTTACACTGCCCACCACTTAGACTTGTTCGACCCGAACAAGTGCCGAGGTTCCGCTGTGATACGGCGCCAGGCGCTCCAAATGGACTACCTTCAGCTTAGCGCCTTTACTACTGCAACGTTGAATCCTGTAGACCACGTCGTTAATCCTAGTCACGACTGTGTAAGGTCCTTCCCATGACGTTTGCAGTTTCGGAGACAACCCTTTCCTCCGCTGCGGGTTGTAGAGCATTACCAGATCGCCTTCCTGGAACCCTGCTGAGTTGGCTCGCAGATCATATCGGGCTTTCGCCTTATCGCTGACGAGTTTGGTGCGGCTCCTTATGAACTGGTGAATTTCCTCCAGTTCCGCCCGCTTATTGACCACGTAGTCAGTCCTAGCGCCTCCCGTCGTGCTGACCACCCCGAACTTCAAGTCAGCGGGTAACCGCAACTCTGTGCCGAACACTGCTCGGGCCGGAGTGAGTGATGTCGTGTCGTGCGGGGCTGACCTATACGCCATCAGGAACAGGGGGATATGCGTGTCCCAATCCTTTTGATTCCTGCCTACCACCTTCCGCAGATATTCTTCCAGTGTCCGGTTAAAACGTTCCACCATGCCGTCGGACTGTGGGTGCAAAGGAGTGGTACGAGTTTTCCTTATCCCCAGCAGCTCACACACTTCCTTGAATACCGCAGACTCGAAATTCCGGCCTTGATCTGAGTGCAACTCCAACGGAACTCCGAACCTGGCTACCCAGTTGTTTACCAGCTTTTCCGAGATCGTAGTGGCCTCCTGGTTAGGAATAGGGTACACTTCGGGCCATTTGCTGAAGTAATCCATTACCACCAGCACATATTTGTTGCCTTGAGTGCTGACTGGGAATGGGCCAGCGACGTCCATAGCAATCCGCTCGAAGGGCGCTCCCACGTTGTCCTGCTGCATGCGGCCCCGAGACTTTCTTGTCGGACCTTTCGCGGCTGCACATCGGTCACAGCTCTTAATCCATTCGGCTACAGATTCCTGGCATCCTACCCAGTAGAATCGTCTTTTTATCTTGGCGACGGTTTTGGTGATGCCCAGGTGCCCTCCACTGGAGTCGTTATGGTATGCCTCGATGACCTCGTTGATTCTGCATTTCGGCACTACCATTAGGGAGTTGCTGGCCCGACCATCCGCGCTCTCCCATTCGCGATACAGGCATCCTTCCCTCAGCCGCAGACTTTCCCACTGCGCCCAGTAAGCCTTAGCGATCGGGCTTTCACCGGCCATCTCCCGCCAGTCTGGACGTGCGCCTTGCTCCTTGCCTTCGACGATTTTTGCAAGATCCGCATCCTCGCGCTGGTCCTTTTGTAGCCTCTCCGCAGACCACTCTTCCTCTGGCATAACGCTTACCAACCGGACGTCCACTATCTGTTCTTTGCTTTCGGCTCGCGAGCACTGCCTGCATTCGACTTCGCACGGACGGCGTGACAAGGCATCGGCATTTCCATGGCTACTGCCCTTGCGATGCTCTATCGTGTAGTCGTAGCCCTGCAGTCGCTCGATCCACCGCGCCAATTGCCCTTCAGGATCTTTAAAGTTCAGGAGCCATCTCAATGCCGCATGATCTGTGCGCAGGCGAAACCTTCGTCCATACAGATATTTGTGGAAGTGTTTTACGCAGTCCAATACCGCCAGCAGTTCTCTCCGTGTCACACAGTAGTTGCGCTCCGGTTTCGACAGAATCCTACTGTAGTACGCTATCACTTGTTCTTGGCCGTCTATTATCTGTGATAGCACACCGCCAATACTATGCCCGCTCGCATCCGTATCCAGCACAAACATCTCTCCAGGCACGGGGAAGGCCAGAATTGGAGCAGTGCACAGTTTTTCCTTCAGACGCACAAAAGCCTGCTCCTGCTCTTCGTTCCACTCGAAGGCTTGGCTCTTTTTCGTCAGTTTGTGCAAGCTGCTGGCTATGTTCGCGAATCCCGGAACAAATCGGCGGTAGTATGTGCACAGACCCAGGAAGCTGCGGAGTTCGTGTAGATTGCGTGGCCGGGGCCACTCCTTCACCGCCGTGATTTTGCCTTCATCCGTATGTACTCCGCGGGCAGAAACCGTATGACCCAGATACTTGACCTCTTTTTGGAACAGCGAGCACTTCTTCGGGTTGAGTTTAAGCCCAGCTTTTTGTATCCGCTCGAATACCTCCTTTAGCTTTCCCAGGTGGTCGTCGAAGCTTTTACCCATCACGATTATGTCGTCGAGGTACACCAGGCACGTCCGCCAATGCAGCCCCTTTAGCACGCGTTCCATTAGCCGCTCGAATGTTGCTGGTGCGTTGCAGAGTCCAAACGGCATGACGGTGAACTGCCACAAACCATCGCCCACACTGAAAGCCGTCTTCTCCTTGTCCTTGTCTGCAAGCTCTACCTGCCAATAGCCGCTGCGTAAGTCGAGCGTGGAGAACCACTGTGTGCCTGACAGCGTGTCCAGGGTGTCATCGATCCGCGGTAGTGGATAACTGTCCTTCTTGGTCACATCATTGAGCTTCCGATAGTCCACACAAAACCGGGTACTGCCATCCTTTTTCTTGACTAGCACGACCGGCGAACACCAGGGGCCCGAAGAAGGCTCTATGACCTTTTCTTTCCGCATGTTTTCGATCAAGTTTGTGACCTCTTCCCTCTTGGCCAGAGGAACTCGTCTTGGCGGTTGGCGAATCGGTTTTGCACTTCCGGTGTCGATGTTGTGCTTCACTATGGCTGTTCTTCCGCCTGCCTCTGCCGCAAATATTGCCCCATAGTGCTGCAGGAGTGACCTTGCCTTCTGTTTCTGCTTGGCCGTCAACTCGCTGCTCCACTGGTTCTCCTGCGGTATGGCGTCCATATTAAAACCGCTCTTCTTATTATCTCCCGGCGGGCTACTCTCGCAATTGACCACTGCTACAGCTTCCTTACAGTCGCCAATTACCTCACCTTTCCCGACATATCTGGGTGCATTCAGGGGGTTCAGTATTCTGACCGGTATTCTGCCATTCCTAGGTTCCACTAATGTACGTCCGATGATGATGTTGTCGTGTCCTTGTTTCGGTGCTTCTACAACCCACAGCCGACTCGTCCGCTCGTCCTCGTCCACCTTTGCCCACACAATCGCCTCAGAATTCGCTGGTATCCTCTGGTGTTGACACGATACAACCTTCTTTACCGCCACGCTTCGCTCATAGCCGGTGTGCAGCGGGAATTCAACGTTGGCATATCTCAGCACATGTCCTTTCAGGTCCAGCGTAAAACCGTGCCTAATCATGAAATCCACGCCGATAATCACGTCGTCCATTATATCCGCGACGATGAACTCATGTTCCAGGCTGCTGGTGCCGATAGTAATCGTTTTTGTAACTTTCCCTCTTACCGGCGCGCGCTCGCCAGTCGCAGTCCGCAGCTGTATGCCATGCAGCGGTTCCCAGTTCCTCAGCAGCTTCCTTTTTATGATCGAATATGACGCTCCAGTATCCAATGTCAACACGAACAGCTTCCCATCTATCCTTCCTTCAATTGTCAAGCTGCTGGGCTGTCGTTTCAGCTGTGAGACAAGGACGGTGGGGCGGCAGATTGTGGGGATCAGCTCACGCCCCTTTGGGCTGACCCGTTTTAGTTTAACGACCCGCCGTCCTCAGCCCTGCGCTTGTTGGCTGGGCCTCGATTATCAGTATTCCTCGCTTCAGGCGATTGCGATCGAGAACGGGAACGCCTCTCTCGTTGGCGGCAGTCTCGTGATATGTGGCCCTGCTTGCCACATACCCAGCATACAACTTTCGAGGAGACCACCCGTGGCCTGCCCGGTGGCTCAGAGCTTATTGCCTGGATCGCAATGTCGTTGTCCGGCTGGATCTGGCGTGGACTGACGGTTTCCATGACGATCGCGACCATCATTGCCAGGTTGGACTAGAAGTTTCCATCATTGCCAGGTTGGACTAGAAGTTTCCATCATTGCCAGGTTGGACTAGAAGTTTCCCTTATTATCGCGGCCGTCATTGCCAGATTGAATTATAGCACGGCGCGTAGCGACAGGGTTGCTTTGCACAGCGACAGACTGTCTTATCGTTACACTGCCCACCACTTAGACTTGTTCGACCCGAACAAGTGCCGAGGTTCCGCTGTGATAAGGCGCCAGGCGCTCCAAATGGACTACCTTCAGCTTAGCGCCTTTACTACTGCAACGTTGAATCCTGTAGACCACGTCGTTAATCCTAGTCACGACTGTGTAAGGTCCTTCCCATGACGTTTGCAGTTTCGGAGACAACCCTTTCCTCCGCTGCGGGTTGTAGAGCATTACCAGATCGCCTTCCTGGAACCCTGCTGAGTTGGCTCGCAGATCATATCGGGCTTTCGCCTTATCGCTGACGAGTTTGGTGCGGCTCCTTATGAACTGGTGAATTTCCTCCAGTTCCGCCCGCTTATTGACCACGTAGTCAGTCCTAGCGCCTCCCGTCGTGCTGACCACCCCGAACTTCAAGTCAGCGGGTAACCGCAACTCTGTGCCGAACACTGCTCGGGCCGGAGTGAGTGATGTCGTGTCGTGCGGGGCTGACCTATACGCCATCAGGAACAGGGGGATATGCGTGTCCCAATCCTTTTGATTCCTGCCTACCACCTTCCGCAGATATTCTTCCAGTGTCCGGTTAAAACGTTCCACCATGCCGTCGGACTGTGGGTGCAAAGGAGTGGTACGAGTTTTCCTTATCCCCAGCAGCTCACACACTTCCTTGAATACCGCAGACTCGAAATTCCGGCCTTGATCTGAGTGCAACTCCAACGGAACTCCGAACCTGGCTACCCAGTTGTTTACCAGCTTTTCCGAGATCGTAGTGGCCTCCTGGTTAGGAATAGGGTACACTTCGGGCCATTTGCTGAAGTAATCCATTACCACCAGCACATATTTGTTGCCTTGAGTGCTGACTGGGAATGGGCCAGCGACGTCCATAGCAATCCGCTCGAAGGGCGCTCCCACGTTGTACTGCTGCATGCGGCCCCGAGACTTTCTTGTCGGACCTTTCGCGGCTGCACATCGGTCACAGCTCTTAATCCATTCGGCTACAGATTCCTGGCATCCTACCCAGTAGAATCGTCTTTTTATCTTGGCGACGGTTTTGGTGATGCCCAGGTGCCCTCCACTGGAGTCGTTATGGTATGCCTCGATGACCTCGTTGATTCTGCATTTCGGCACTACCATTAGGGAGTTGCTGGCCCGACCATCCGCGCTCTCCCATTCGCGATACAGGCATCCTTCCCTCAGCCGCAGACTTTCCCACTGCGCCCAGTAAGCCTTAGCGATCGGGCTTTCACCGGCCATCTCCCGCCAGTCTGGACGTGCGCCTTGCTCCTTGCCTTCGACGATTTTTGCAAGATCCGCATCCTCGCGCTGGTCCTTTTGTAGCCTCTCCGCAGACCACTCTTCCTCTGGCATAACGCTTACCAACCGGACGTCCACTATCTGTTCTTTGCTTTCGGCTCGCGAGCACTGCCTGCATTCGACTTCGCACGGACGGCGTGACAAGGCATCGGCATTTCCATGGCTACTGCCCTTGCGATGCTCTATCGTGTAGTCGTAGCCCTGCAGTCGCTCGATCCACCGCGCCAATTGCCCTTCAGGATCTTTAAAGTTCAGGAGCCATCTCAATGCCGCATGATCTGTGCGCAGGCGAAACCTTCGTCCATACAGATATTTGTGGAAGTGTTTTACGCAGTCCAATACCGCCAGCAGTTCTCTCCGTGTCACACAGTAGTTGCGCTCCGGTTTCGACAGAATCCTACTGTAGTACGCTATCACTTGTTCTTGGCCGTCTATTATCTGTGATAGCACACCGCCAATACTATGCCCGCTCGCATCCGTATCCAGCACAAACATCTCTCCAGGCACGGGGAAGGCCAGAATTGGAGCAGTGCACAGTTTTTCCTTCAGACGCACAAAAGCCTGCTCCTGCTCTTCGTTCCACTCGAAGGCTTGGCTCTTTTTCGTCAGTTTGTGCAAGCTGCTGGCTATGTTCGCGAATCCCGGAACAAATCGGCGGTAGTATGTGCACAGACCCAGGAAGCTGCGGAGTTCGTGTAGATTGCGTGGCCGGGGCCACTCCTTCACCGCCGTGATTTTGCCTTCATCCGTATGTACTCCGCGGGCAGAAACCGTATGACCCAGATACTTGACCTCTTTTTGGAACAGCGAGCACTTCTTCGGGTTGAGTTTAAGCCCAGCTTTTTGTATCCGCTCGAATACCTCCTTTAGCTTTCCCAGGTGGTCGTCGAAGCTTTTACCCATCACGATTATGTCGTCGAGGTACACCAGGCACGTCCGCCAATGCAGCCCCTTTAGCACGCGTTCCATTAGCCGCTCGAATGTTGCTGGTGCGTTGCAGAGTCCAAACGGCATGACGGTGAACTGCCACAAACCATCGCCCACACTGAAAGCCGTCTTCTCCTTGTCCTTGTCTGCAAGCTCTACCTGCCAATAGCCGCTGCGTAAGTCGAGCGTGGAGAACCACTGTGTGCCTGACAGCGTGTCCAGGGTGTCATCGATCCGCGGTAGTGGATAACTGTCCTTCTTGGTCACATCATTGAGCTTCCGATAGTCCACACAAAACCGGGTACTGCCATCCTTTTTCTTGACTAGCACGACCGGCGAACACCAGGGGCCCGAAGAAGGCTCTATGACCTTTTCTTTCCGCATGTTTTCGATCAAGTTTGTGACCTCTTCCCTCTTGGCCAGAGGAACTCGTCTTGGCGGTTGGCGAATCGGTTTTGCACTTCCGGTGTCGATGTTGTGCTTCACTATGGCTGTTCTTCCGCCTGCCTCTGCCGCAAATATTGCCCCATAGTGCTGCAGGAGTGACCTTGCCTTCTGTTTCTGCTTGGCCGTCAACTCGCTGCTCCACTGGTTCTCCTGCGGTATGGCGTCCATATTAAAACCGCTCTTCTTATTATCTCCCGGCGGGCTACTCTCGCAATTGACCACTGCTACAGCTTCCTTACAGTCGCCAATTACCTCACCTTTCCCGACATATCTGGGTGCATTCAGGGGGTTCAGTATTCTGACCGGTATTCTGCCATTCCTAGGTTCCACTAATGTACGTCCGATGATGATGTTGTCGTGTCCTTGTTTCGGTGCTTCTACAACCCACAGCCGACTCGTCCGCTCGTCCTCGTCCACCTTTGCCCACACAATCGCCTCAGAATTCGCTGGTATCCTCTGGTGTTGACACGATACAACCTTCTTTACCGCCACGCTTCGCTCATAGCCGGTGTGCAGCGGGAATTCAACGTTGGCATATCTCAGCACATGTCC
The DNA here is from genome assembly GCA_963668005.1 of Melieria crassipennis. NCBI lineage: Eukaryota > Metazoa > Arthropoda > Insecta > Diptera > Ulidiidae > Melieria > Melieria crassipennis. The sequence continues at coordinate 91,494 of CAVLFC010000060.1, read as the reverse complement.
TTTCAGGTCCAGCGTAAAACCGTGCCTAATCATGAAATCCACGCCGATAATCACGTCGTCCATTATATCCGCGACGATGAACTCATGTTCCAGGCTGCTGGTGCCGATAGTAATCGTTTTTGTAACTTTCCCTCTTACCGGCGCGCGCTCGCCAGTCGCAGTCCGCAGCTGTATGCCATGCAGCGGTTCCCAGTTCCTCAGCAGCTTCCTTTTTATGATCGAATATGACGCTCCAGTATCCAATGTCAACACGAACAGCTTCCCATCTATCCTTCCTTCAATTGTCAAGCTGCTGGGCTGTCGTTTCAGCTGTGAGACAAGGACGGTGGGGCGGCAGATTGTGGGGATCAGCTCACGCCCCTTTGGGCTGACCCGTTTTAGTTTAACGACCCGCCGTCCTCAGCCCTGCGCTTGTTGGCTGGGCCTCGATTATCAGTATTCCTCGCTTCAGGCGATTGCGATCGAGAACGGGAACGCCTCTCTCGTTGGCGGCAGTCTCGTGATATGTGGCCCTGCTTGCCACATACCCAGCATACAACTTTCGAGGAGACCACCCGTGGCCTGCCCGGTGGCTCAGAGCTTATTGCCTGGATCGCAATGTCGTTGTCCGGCTGGATCTGGCGTGGACTGACGGTTTCCATGACGATCGCGACCATCATTGCCAGGTTGGACTAGAAGTTTCCATCATTGCCAGGTTGGACTAGAAGTTTCCATCATTGCCAGGTTGGACTAGAAGTTTCCCTTATTATCGCGGCCGTCATTGCCAGATTGAATTATAGCACGGCGCGTAGCGACAGGGTTGCTTTGCACAGCGACAGACTGTCTTATCGTTACACTGCCCACCACTTAGACTTGTTCGACCCGAACAAGTGCCGAGGTTCCGCTGTGATAAGGCGCCAGGCGCTCCAAATGGACTACCTTCAGCTTAGCGCCTTTACTACTGCAACGTTGAATCCTGTAGACCACGTCGTTAATCCTAGTCACGACTGTGTAAGGTCCTTCCCATGACGTTTGCAGTTTCGGAGACAACCCTTTCCTCCGCTGCGGGTTGTAGAGCATTACCAGATCGCCTTCCTGGAACCCTGCTGAGTTGGCTCGCAGATCATATCGGGCTTTCGCCTTATCGCTGACGAGTTTGGTGCGGCTCCTTATGAACTGGTGAATTTCCTCCAGTTCCGCCCGCTTATTGACCACGTAGTCAGTCCTAGCGCCTCCCGTCGTGCTGACCACCCCGAACTTCAAGTCAGCGGGTAACCGCAACTCTGTGCCGAACACTGCTCGGGCCGGAGTGAGTGATGTCGTGTCGTGCGGGGCTGACCTATACGCCATCAGGAACAGGGGGATATGCGTGTCCCAATCCTTTTGATTCCTGCCTACCACCTTCCGCAGATATTCTTCCAGTGTCCGGTTAAAACGTTCCACCATGCCGTCGGACTGTGGGTGCAAAGGAGTGGTACGAGTTTTCCTTATCCCCAGCAGCTCACACACTTCCTTGAATACCGCAGACTCGAAATTCCGGCCTTGATCTGAGTGCAACTCCAACGGAACTCCGAACCTGGCTACCCAGTTGTTTACCAGCTTTTCCGAGATCGTAGTGGCCTCCTGGTTAGGAATAGGGTACACTTCGGGCCATTTGCTGAAGTAATCCATTACCACCAGCACATATTTGTTGCCTTGAGTGCTGACTGGGAATGGGCCAGCGACGTCCATAGCAATCCGCTCGAAGGGCGCTCCCACGTTGTACTGCTGCATGCGGCCCCGAGACTTTCTTGTCGGACCTTTCGCGGCTGCACATCGGTCACAGCTCTTAATCCATTCGGCTACAGATTCCTGGCATCCTACCCAGTAGAATCGTCTTTTTATCTTGGCGACGGTTTTGGTGATGCCCAGGTGCCCTCCACTGGAGTCGTTATGGTATGCCTCGATGACCTCGTTGATTCTGCATTTCGGCACTACCATTAGGGAGTTGCTGGCCCGACCATCCGCGCTCTCCCATTCGCGATACAGGCATCCTTCCCTCAGCCGCAGACTTTCCCACTGCGCCCAGTAAGCCTTAGCGATCGGGCTTTCACCGGCCATCTCCCGCCAGTCTGGACGTGCGCCTTGCTCCTTGCCTTCGACGATTTTTGCAAGATCCGCATCCTCGCGCTGGTCCTTTTGTAGCCTCTCCGCAGACCACTCTTCCTCTGGCATAACGCTTACCAACCGGACGTCCACTATCTGTTCTTTGCTTTCGGCTCGCGAGCACTGCCTGCATTCGACTTCGCACGGACGGCGTGACAAGGCATCGGCATTTCCATGGCTACTGCCCTTGCGATGCTCTATCGTGTAGTCGTAGCCCTGCAGTCGCTCGATCCACCGCGCCAATTGCCCTTCAGGATCTTTAAAGTTCAGGAGCCATCTCAATGCCGCATGATCTGTGCGCAGGCGAAACCTTCGTCCATACAGATATTTGTGGAAGTGTTTTACGCAGTCCAATACCGCCAGCAGTTCTCTCCGTGTCACACAGTAGTTGCGCTCCGGTTTCGACAGAATCCTACTGTAGTACGCTATCACTTGTTCTTGGCCGTCTATTATCTGTGATAGCACACCGCCAATACTATGCCCGCTCGCATCCGTATCCAGCACAAACATCTCTCCAGGCACGGGGAAGGCCAGAATTGGAGCAGTGCACAGTTTTTCCTTCAGACGCACAAAAGCCTGCTCCTGCTCTTCGTTCCACTCGAAGGCTTGGCTCTTTTTCGTCAGTTTGTGCAAGCTGCTGGCTATGTTCGCGAATCCCGGAACAAATCGGCGGTAGTATGTGCACAGACCCAGGAAGCTGCGGAGTTCGTGTAGATTGCGTGGCCGGGGCCACTCCTTCACCGCCGTGATTTTGCCTTCATCCGTATGTACTCCGCGGGCAGAAACCGTATGACCCAGATACTTGACCTCTTTTTGGAACAGCGAGCACTTCTTCGGGTTGAGTTTAAGCCCAGCTTTTTGTATCCGCTCGAATACCTCCTTTAGCTTTCCCAGGTGGTCGTCGAAGCTTTTACCCATCACGATTATGTCGTCGAGGTACACCAGGCACGTCCGCCAATGCAGCCCCTTTAGCACGCGTTCCATTAGCCGCTCGAATGTTGCTGGTGCGTTGCAGAGTCCAAACGGCATGACGGTGAACTGCCACAAACCATCGCCCACACTGAAAGCCGTCTTCTCCTTGTCCTTGTCTGCAAGCTCTACCTGCCAATAGCCGCTGCGTAAGTCGAGCGTGGAGAACCACTGTGTGCCTGACAGCGTGTCCAGGGTGTCATCGATCCGCGGTAGTGGATAACTGTCCTTCTTGGTCACATCATTGAGCTTCCGATAGTCCACACAAAACCGGGTACTGCCATCCTTTTTCTTGACTAGCACGACCGGCGAACACCAGGGGCCCGAAGAAGGCTCTATGACCTTTTCTTTCCGCATGTTTTCGATCAAGTTTGTGACCTCTTCCCTCTTGGCCAGAGGAACTCGTCTTGGCGGTTGGCGAATCGGTTTTGCACTTCCGGTGTCGATGTTGTGCTTCACTATGGCTGTTCTTCCGCCTGCCTCTGCCGCAAATATTGCCCCATAGTGCTGCAGGAGTGACCTTGCCTTCTGTTTCTGCTTGGCCGTCAACTCGCTGCTCCACTGGTTCTCCTGCGGTATGGCGTCCATATTAAAACCGCTCTTCTTATTATCTCCCGGCGGGCTACTCTCGCAATTGACCACTGCTACAGCTTCCTTACAGTCGCCAATTACCTCACCTTTCCCGACATATCTGGGTGCATTCAGGGGGTTCAGTATTCTGACCGGTATTCTGCCATTCCTAGGTTCCACTAATGTACGTCCGATGATGATGTTGTCGTGTCCTTGTTTCGGTGCTTCTACAACCCACAGCCGACTCGTCCGCTCGTCCTCGTCCACCTTTGCCCACACAATCGCCTCAGAATTCGCTGGTATCCTCTGGTGTTGACACGATACAACCTTCTTTACCGCCACGCTTCGCTCATAGCCGGTGTGCAGCGGGAATTCAACGTTGGCATATCTCAGCACATGTCCTTTCAGGTCCAGCGTAAAACCGTGCCTAATCATGAAATCCACGCCGATAATCACGTCGTCCATTATATCCGCGACGATGAACTCATGTTCCAGGCTGCTGGTGCCGATAGTAATCGTTTTTGTAACTTTCCCTCTTACCGGCGCGCGCTCGCCAGTCGCAGTCCGCAGCTGTATGCCATGCAGCGGTTCCCAGTTCCTCAGCAGCTTCCTTTTTATGATCGAATATGACGCTCCAGTATCCAATGTCAACACGAACAGCTTCCCATCTATCCTTCCTTCAATTGTCAAGCTGCTGGGCTGTCGTTTCAGCTGTGAGACAAGGACGGTGGGGCGGCAGATTGTGGGGATCAGCTCACGCCCCTTTGGGCTGACCCGTTTTAGTTTAACGACCCGCCGTCCTCAGCCCTGCGCTTGTTGGCTGGGCCTCGATTATCAGTATTCCTCGCTTCAGGCGATTGCGATCGAGAACGGGAACGCCTCTCTCGTTGGCGGCAGTCTCGTGATATGTGGCCCTGCTTGCCACATACCCAGCATACAACTTTCGAGGAGACCACCCGTGGCCTGCCCGGTGGCTCAGAGCTTATTGCCTGGATCGCAATGTCGTTGTCCGGCTGGATCTGGCGTGGACTGACGGTTTCCATGACGATCGCGACCATCATTGCCAGGTTGGACTAGAAGTTTCCATCATTGCCAGGTTGGACTAGAAGTTTCCATCATTGCCAGGTTGGACTAGAAGTTTCCCTTATTATCGCGGCCGTCATTGCCAGATTGAATTATAGCACGGCGCGTAGCGACAGGGTTGCTTTGCACAGCGACAGACTGTCTTATCGTTACAATATGAATTTATATGTTTATTTTAAAAGTAATACCCTTAAAACCTAGCTTAAAATCCAAACGCGTATGGTTACCTTAATAAAAACCCCTTAAAATGTAGCTAAAGGTTGCAGCTTTATCAAATTAAATCAATAATTCCATTACTATTCGGCAATCATGAACAGATCGATGCGCAAGAGTGACATTAAATGGCTGCCTACTGCAAAATCGATATCAAAATGCTTGTAAAATATGAATTTATATGTTTATTTTAAAAGTAATACCCTTAAAACCTAGCTTAAAATCCAAACGCGTATGGTTACCTTAATAAAAACCCCTTAAAATGTAGCTAAAGGTTGCAGCTTTATCAAATTAAATCAATAATTCCATTACTATTCGGCAATCATGAACAGATCGATGCGCAAGAGTGACATTAAATGGCTGCCTACTGCAAAATCGATATCAAAATGCTTGTAAAATATGAATTTATATGTTTATTTTAAAAGTAATACCCTTAAAACCTAGCTTAAAATCCAAACGCGTATGGTTACCTTAATAAAAACCCCTTAAAATGTAGCTAAAGGTTGCAGCTTTATCAAATTAAATCAATAATTCCATTACTATTCGGCAATCATGAACAGATCGATGCGCAAGACTGACATTAAATGGCTGCCTACTGCAAAATCGATATCAAAATGCTTGTAAAATATGAATTTATATGTTTATTTTAAAAGTAATACCCTTAAAACCTAGCTTAAAATCCAAACGCGTATGGTTACCTTAATAAAAACCCCTTAAAATATAGCTAAAGGTTGCAGCTTTATCAAATTAAATCAATAATTCCATTACTATTCGGCAATCATGAACAGATCGATGCGCAAGAGTGACATTAAATGGCTGCCTACTGCAAAATCGATATCAAAATGCTTGTAAAATATGAATTTATATGTTTATTTTAAAAGTAATACCCTTAAAACCTAGCTTAAAATCCAAACGCGTATGGTTACCTTAATAAAAACCCCTTAAAATGTAGCTAAAGGTTGCAGCTTTATCAAATTAAATCAATAATTCCATTACTATTCGGCAATCATGAACAGATCGATGCGCAAGAGTGACATTAAATGGCTGCCTACTGCAAAATCGATATCAAAATGCTTGTAAAATATGAATTTATATGTTTATTTTAAAAGTAATACCCTTAAAACCTAGCTTAAAATTGAAACGCGTATGGTTACCTTAATAAAAACCCCTTAAAATGTAGCTAAAGGTTGCAGCTTTATCAAATTAAATCAATAATTCCATTACTATTCGGCAATCATGAACAGATCGATGCGCAAGAGTGACATTAAATGGCTGCCTACTGCAAAATCGATATCAAAATGCTTGTAAAATATGAATTTATATGTTTATTTTAAAAGTAATACCCTTAAAACCTAGCTTAAAATCCAAACGCGTATGGTTACCTTAATAAAAACCCCTTAAAATGTAGCTAAAGGTTGCAGCTTTATCAAATTAAATCAATAATTCCATTACTATTCGGCAATCATGAACAGATCGATGCGCAAGAGTGACATTAAATGGCTGCCTACTGCAAAATCGATATCAAAATGCTTGTAAAATATGAATTTAAATGTTTATTTTAAAAGTAATACCCTTAAAACCTAGCTTAAAATCCAAACGCGTATGGTTACCTTAATAAAAACCCCTTAAAATGTAGCTAAAGGTTGCAGCTTTATCAAATTAAATCAATAATTCCATTACTATTCGGCAATCATGAACAGATCGATGCGCAAGAGTGACATTAAATGGCTGCCTACTGCAAAATCGATATCAAAATGCTTGTAAAATATGAATTTATATGTTTATTTTAAAAGTAATACCCTTAAAACCTAGCTTAAAATCCAAACGCGTATGGTTACCTTAATAAAAACCCCTTAAAATGTAGCTAAAGGTTGCAGCTTTATCAAATTAAATCAATAATTCCATTACTATTCGGCAATCATGAACAGATCGATGCGCAAGAGTGACATTAAATGGCTGCCTACTGCAAAATCGATATCAAAATGCTTGTAAAATATGAATTTATATGTTTATTTTAAAAGTAATACCCTTAAAACCTAGCTTAAAATCCAAACGCGTATGGTTACCTTAATAAAAACCCCTTAAAATGTAGCTAAAGGTTGCAGCTTTATCAAATTAAATCAATAATTCCATTACTATTCGGCAATCATGAACAGATCGATGCGCAAGAGTGACATTAAATGGCTGCCTACTGCAAAATCGATATCAAAATGCTTGTAAAATATGAATTTATATGTTTATTTTAAAAGTAATACCCTTAAAACCTAGCTTAAAATCCAAACGCGTATGGTTACCTTAATAAAAACCCCTTAAAATGTAGCTAAAGGTTGCAGCTTTATCAAATTAAATCAATAATTCCATTACTATTCGGCAATCATGAACAGATCGTGCGCAAGAGTGACATTAAATGGCTGCCTACTGCAAAATCGATATCAAAATGCTTGTAAAATATGAATTTATATGTTTATTTTAAAAGTAATACCCTTAAAACCTAGCTTAAAATCCAAACGCGTATGGTTACCTTAATAAAAACCCCTTAAAATGTAGCTAAAGGTTGCAGCTTTATCAAATTAAATCAATAATTCCATTACTATTCGGCAATCATGAACAGATCGATGCGCAAGAGTGACATTAAATGGCTGCCTACTGCAAAATCGATATCAAAATGCTTGTAAAATATGAATTTATATGTTTATTTTAAAAGTAATACCCTTAAAACCTAGCTTAAAATCCAAACGCGTATGGTTACCTTAATAAAAACCCCTTAAAATGTAGCTAAAGGTTGCAGCTTTATCAAATTAAATCAATAATTCCATTACTATTCGGCAATCATGAACAGATCGTGCGCAAGAGTGACATTAAATGGCTGCCTACTGCAAAATCGATATCAAAATGCTTGTAAAATATATATTTATATGTTTATTTTAAAAGTAATACCCTTAAAACCTAGCTTAAAATCCAAACGCGTATGGTTACCTTAATAAAAACCCCATAAAATGTAGCTAAAGGTTGCAGCTTTATCAAATTAAATCAATAATTCCATTACTATTCGGCAATCATGAACAGATCGATGCGCAAGAGTGACATTAAATGGCTGCCTACTGCAAAATCGATATCAAAATGCTTGTAAAATATGAATTTATATGTTTATTTTAAAAGTAATACCCTTAAAACCTAGCTTAAAATCCAAACGCGTATGGTTACCTTAATAAAAACCCCTTAAAATGTAGCTAAAGGTTGCAGCTTTATCAAATTAAATCAATAATTCCATTACTATTCGGCAATCATGAACAGATCGATGCGCAAGAGTGACATTAAATGGCTGCCTACTGCAAAATCGATATCAAAATGCTTGTAAAATATGAATTTATATGTTTATTTTAAAAGTAATACCCTTAAAACCTAGCTTAAAATCCAAACGCGTATGGTTACCTTAATAAAAACCCCTTAAAATGTAGCTAAAGGTTGCAGCTTTATCAAATTAAATCAATAATTCCATTACTATTCGGCAATCATGAACAGATCGTGCGCAAGAGTGACATTAAATGGCTGCCTACTGCAAAATCGATATCAAAATGCTTGTAAAATATGAATTTATATGTTTATTTTAAAAGTAATACCCTTAAAACCTAGCTTAAAATCCAAACGCGTATGGTTACCTTAATAAAAACCCCTTAAAATGTAGCTAAAGGTTGCAGCTTTATCAAATTAAATCAATAATTCCATTACTATTCGGCAATCATGAACAGATCGATGCGCAAGAGTGACATTAAATGGCTGCCTACTGCAAAATCGATATCAAAATGCTTGTAAAATATGAATTTATATGTTTATTTTAAAAGTAATACCCTTAAAACCTAGCTTAAAATCCAAACGCGTATGGTTACCTTAATAAAAACCCCTTAAAATGTAGCTAAAGGTTGCAGCTTTATCAAATTAAATCAATAATTCCATTACTATTCGGCAATCATGAACAGATCGATGCGCAAGAGTGACATTAAATGGCTGCCTACTGCAAAATCGATATCAAAATGCTTGTCAAATATGAATTTATATGTTTATTTTAAAAGTAATACCCTTAAAACCTAGCTTAAAATCCAAACGCGTATGGTTACCTTAATAAAAACCCCTTAAAATGTAGCTAAAGGTTGCAGCTTTATCAAATTAAATCAATAATTCCATTACTATTCGGCAATCATGAACAGATCGATGCGCAAGAGTGACATTAAATGGCTGCCTACTGCAAAATCGATATCAAAATGCTTGTCAAATATGAATTTATATGTTTATTTTAAAAGTAATACCCTTAAAACCTAGCTTAAAATCCAAACGCGTATGGTTACCTTAATAAAAACCCCTTAAAATGTAGCTAAAGGTTGCAGCTTTATCAAATTAAATCAATAATTCCATTACTATTCGGCAATCATGAACAGATCGATGCGCAAGAGTGACATTAAATGGCTGCCTACTGCAAAATCGATATCAAAATGCTTGTAAAATATGAATTTATATGTTTATTTTAAAAGTAATACCCTTAAAACCTAGCTTAAAATCCAAACGCGTATGGTTACCTTAATAAAAACCCTTAAAATGTAGCTAAAGGTTGCAGCTTTATCAAATTAAATCAATAATTCCATTACTATTCGGCAATCATGAACAGATCGATGCACAAGAGTGACATTAAATGGCTGCCTACTGCAAAATCGATATCAAAATGCTTGTAAAATATGAATTTATATGTTTATTTTAAAAGTAATACCCTTAAAACCTAGCTTAAAATCCAAACGCGTATGGTTACCTTAATAAAAACCCCTTAAAATGTAGCTAAAGGTTGCAGCTTTATCAAATTAAATCAATAATTCCATTACTATTCGGCAATCATGAACAGATCGATGCGCAAGAGTGACATTAAATGGCTGCCTACTGCAAAATCGATATCAAAATGCTTGTAAAATATGAATTTATATGTTTATTTTAAAAGTAATACCCTTAAAACCTAGCTTAAAATCCAAACGCGTATGGTTACCTTAATAAAAACCCCTTAAAATGTAGCTAAAGGTTGCAGCTTTATCAAATTAAATCAATAATTCCATTACTATTCGGCAATCATGAACAGATCGATGCGCAAGAGTGACATTAAATGGCTGCCTACTGCAAAATCGATATCAAAATGCTTGTAAAATATGAATTTATATGTTTATTTTAAAAGTAATACCCTTAAAACCTAGCTTAAAATCCAAACGCGTATGGTTACCTTAATAAAAACCCCTTAAAATGTAGCTAAAGGTTGCAGCTTTATCAAATTAAATCAATAATTCCATTACTATTCGGCAATCATGAACAGATCGATGCGCAAGAGTGACATTAAATGGCTGCCTACTGCAAAATCGATATCAAAATGCTTGTAAAATATGAATTTATATGTTTATTTTAAAAGTAATACCCTTAAAACCTAGCTTAAAATCCAAACGCGTATGGTTACCTTAATAAAAATCCCTTAAAATGTAGCTAAAGGTTGCAGCTTTATCAAATTAAATCAATAATTCCATTACTATTCGGCAATCATGAACAGATCGATGCGCAAGAGTGACATTAAATGGCTGCCTACTGCAAAATCGATATCAAAATGCTTGTAAAATATGAATTTATATGTTTATTTTAAAAGTAATACCCTTAAAACCTAGCTTAAAATCCAAACGCGTATGGTTACCTTAATAAAAACCCCTTAAAATGTAGCTAAAGGTTGCAGCTTTATCAAATTAAATCAATAATTCCATTACTATTCGGCAATCATGAACAGATCGATGCGCAAGAGTGACATTAAATGGCTGCCTACTGCAAAATCGATATCAAAATGCTTGTAAAATATGAATTTATATGTTTATTTTAAAAGTAATACCCTTAAAACCTAGCTTAAAATCCAAACGCGTATGGTTACCTTAATAAAAACCCCTTAAAATCTAGCTAAAGGTTGCAGCTTTATCAAATTAAATCAATAATTCCATTACTATTCGGCAATCATGAACAGATCGATGCGCAAGAGTGACATTAAATGGCTGCCTACTGCAAAATCGATATCAAAATGCTTGTAAAATATTAATTTATATGTTTATTTTAAAAGTAATACCCTTAAAACCTAGCTTAAAATCCAAACGCGTATGGTTACCTTAATAAAAACCCCTTAAAATGTAGCTAAAGGTTGCAGCTTTATCAAATTAAATCAATAATTCCATTACTATTCGGCAATCATGAACAGATCGATGCGCAAGAGTGACATTAAATGGCTGCCTACTGCAAAATCGATATCAAAATGCTTGTAAAATATGAATTTATATGTTTATTTTAAAAGTAATACCCTTAAAACCTAGCTTAAAATCCAAACGCGTATGGTTACCTTAATAAAAACCCCTTAAAATGTAGCTAAAGGTTGCAGCTTTATCAAATTAAATCAATAATTCCATTACTATTCGGCAATCATGAACAGATCGATGCGCAAGAGTGACATTAAATGGCTGCCTACTGCAAAATCGATATCAAAATGCTTGTAAAATATGAATTTATATGTTTATTTTAAAAGTAATACCCTTAAAACCTAGCTTAAAATCCAAACGCGTATGGTTACCTTAATAAAAACCCCTTAAAATGTAGCTAAAGGTTGCAGCTTTATCAAATTAAATCAATAATTTCATTACTATTCGGCAATCATGAACAGATCGATGCGCAAGAGTGACATTAAATGGCTGCCTACTGCAAAATCGATATCAAAATGCTTGTAAAATATGAATTTATATGTTTATTTTAAAAGTAATACCCTTAAAACCTAGCTTAAAATCCAAACGCGTATGGTTACCTTAATAAAAACCCCTTAAAATGTAGCTAAAGGTTGCAGCTTTATCAAATTAAATCAATAATTCCATTACTATTCGGCAATCATGAACAGATCGATGCGCAAGAGTGACATTAAATGGCTGCCTACTGCAAAATCGATATCAAAATGCTTGTAAAATATGAATTTATATGTTTATTTTAAAAGTAATACCCTTAAAACCTAGCTTAAAATCCAAACGCGTATGGTTACCTTAATAAAAACCCCTTAAAATGTAGCTAAAGGTTGCAGCTTTATCAAATTAAATAAATAATTCCATTACTATTCGGCAATCATGAACAGATCGATGCGCAAGAGTGACATTAAATGGCTGCCTACTGCAAAATCGATATCAAAATGCTTGTAAAATATGAATTTATATGTTTATTTTAAAAGTAATACCCTTAAAACCTAGCTTAAAATCCAAACGCGTATGGTTACCTTAATAAAAACCCCTTAAAATGTAGCTAAAGGTTGCAGCTTTATCAAATTAAATCAATAATTCCATTACTATTCGGCAATCATGAACAGATCGATGCGCAAGAGTGACATTAAATGGCTGCCTACTGCAAAATCGATATCAAAATGCTTGTAAAATATGAATTTATATGTTTATTTTAAAAGTAATACCCTTAAAACCTAGCTTAAAATCCAAACGCGTATGGTTACCTTAATAAAAACCCCTTAAAATGTAGCTAAAGGTTGCAGCTTTATCAAATTAAATCAATAATTCCATTACTATTCGGCAATCATGAACAGATCGATGCGCAAGAGTGACATTAAATGGCTGCCTACTGCAAAATCGATATCAAAATGCTTGTAAAATATGAATTTATATGTTTATTTTAAAAGTAATACCCTTAAAACCTAGCTTAAAATCCAAACGCGTATGGTTACCTTAATAAAAACCCCTTAAAATGTAGCTAAAGGTTGCAGCTTTATCAAATTAAATCAATAATTCCATTACTATTCGGCAATCATGAACAGATCGATGCGCAAGAGTGACATTAAATGGCTGCCTACTGCAAAATCGATATCAAAATGCTTGTAAAATATGAATTTATATGTTTATTTTAAAAGTAATACCCTTAAAACCTAGCTTAAAATCCAAACGCGTATGGTTACCTTAATAAAAACCCCTTAAAATGTAGCTAAAGGTTGCAGCTTTATCAAATTAAATCAATAATTCCATTACTATTCGGCAATCATGAACAGATCGATGCGCAAGAGTGACATTAAATGGCTGCCTACTGCAAAATCGATATCAAAATGCTTGTAAAATATGAATTTATATGTTTATTTTAAAAGTAATACCCTTAAAACCTAGCTTAAAATCCAAACGCGTATGGTTACCTTAATAAAAACCCCTTAAAATGTAGCTAAAGGTTGCAGCTTTATCAAATTAAATCAATAATTCCATTACTATTCGGCAATCATGAACAGATCGATGCGCAAGAGTGACATTAAATGGCTGCCTACTGCAAAATCGATATCAAAATGCTTGTAAAATATGAATTTATATGTTTATTTTAAAAGTAATACCCTTAAAACCTAGCTTAAAATCCAAACGCGTATGGTTACCTTAATAAAAACCCCTTAAAATGTAGCTAAAGTTTGCAGCTTTATCAAATTAAATCAATAATTCCATTACTATTCGGCAATCATGAACAGATCGATGCGCAAGAGTGACATTAAATAGCTGCCTACTGCAAAATCGATATCAAAATGCTTGTAAAATATGAATTTATATGTTTATTTTAAAAGTAATACCCTTAAAACCTAGCTTAAAATCCAAACGCGTATGGTTACCTTAATAAAAACCCCTTAAAATGTAGCTAAAGGTTGCAGCTTTATCAAATTAAATCAATAATTCCATTACTATTCGGCAATCATGAACAGATCGATGCGCAAGAGTGACATTAAATGGCTGCCTACTGCAAAATCGATATCAAAATGCTTGTAAAATATGAATTTATATGTTTATTTTAAAAGTAATACCCTTAAAACCTAGCTTAAAATCCAAACGCGTATGGTTACCTTAATAAAAACCCCTTAAAATGTAGCTAAAGGTTGCAGCTTTATCAAATTAAATCAATAATTCCATTACTATTCGGCAATCATGAACAGATCGATGCGCAAGAGTGACATTAAATGGCTGCCTACTGCAAAATCGATATCAAAATGCTTGTCAAATATGAATTTATATGTTTATTTTAAAAGTAATACCCTTAAAACCTAGCTTAAAATCCAAACGCGTATGGTTACCTTAATAAAAACCCCTTAAAATGTAGCTAAAGGTTGCAGCTTTATCAAATTAAATCAATAATTCCATTACTATTCGGCAATCATGAACAGATCGATGCGCAAGAGTGACATTAAATGGCTGCCTACTGCAAAATCGATATCAAAATGCTTGTAAAATATGAATTTAAATGTTTATTTTAAAAGTAATACCCTTAAAACCTAGCTTAAAATCCAAACGCGTATGGTTACCTTAATAAAAACCCCTTAAAATGTAGCTAAAGGTTGCAGCTTTATCAAATTAAATCAATAATTCCATTACTATTCGGCAATCATGAACAGATCGATGCGCAAGAGTGACATTAAATGGCTGCCTACTGCAAAATCGATATCAAAATGCTTGTAAAATATGAATTTATATGTTTATTTTAAAAGTAATACCCTTAAAACCTAGCTTAAAATCCAAACGCGTATGGTTACCTTAATAAAAACCCCTTAAAATGTAGCTAAAGGTTGCAGCTTTATCAAATTAAATCAATAATTCCATTACTATTCGGCAATCATGAACAGATCGATGCGCAAGAGTGACATTAAATGGCTGCCTACTGCAAAATCGATATCAAAATGCTTGTAAAATATGAATTTATATGTTTATTTTAAAAGTAATACCCTTAAAACCTAGCTTAAAATCCAAACGCGTATGGTTACCTTAATAAAAACCCCTTAAAATGTAGCTAAAGGTTGCAGCTTTATCAAATTAAATCAATAATTCCATTACTATTCGGCAATCATGAACAGATCGTGCGCAAGAGTGACATTAAATGGCTGCCTACTGCAAAATCGATATCAAAATGCTTGTAAAATATGAATTTATATGTTTATTTTAAAAGTAATACCCTTAAAACCTAGCTTAAAATCCAAACGCGTATGGTTACCTCAATAAAAACCCCATAAAATGTAGCTAAAGGTTGCAGCTTTATCAAATTAAATCAATAATTCCATTACTATTCGGCAATCATGAACAGATCGATGCGCAAGAGTGACATTAAATGGCTGCCTACTGCAAAATCGATATCAAAATGCTTGTAAAATATGAATTTATATGTTTATTTTAAAAGTAATACCCTTAAAACCTAGCTTAAAATCCAAACGCGTATGGTTACCTTAATAAAAACCCCATAAAATGTAGCTAAAGGTTGCAGCTTTATCAAATTAAATCAATAATTCCATTACTATTCGGCAATCATGAACAGATCGATGCGCAAGAGTGACATTAAATGGCTGCCTACTGCAAAATCGATATCAAAATGCTTGTAAAATATGAATTTATATGTTTATTTTAAAAGTAATACCCTTAAAACCTAGCTTAAAATCCAAACGCGTATGGTTACCTTAATAAAAACCCCTTAAAATGTAGCTAAAGGTTGCAGCTTTATCAAATTAAATCAATAATTCCATTACTATTCGGCAATCATGAACAGATCGATGCGCAAGAGTGACATTAAATGGCTGCCTACTGCAAAATCGATATCAAAATGCTTGTAAAATATGAATTTATATGTTTATTTTAAAAGTAATACCCTTAAAACCTAGCTTAAAATCCAAACGCGTATGGTTACCTTAATAAAAACCCCTTAAAATGTAGCTAAAGGTTGCAGCTTTATCAAATTAAATCAATAATTCCATTACTATTCGGCAATCATGAACAGATCGTGCGCAAGAGTGACATTAAATGGCTGCCTACTGCAAAATCGATATCAAAATGCTTGTAAAATATGAATTTATATGTTTATTTTAAAAGTAATACCCTTAAAACCTAGCTTAAAATCCAAACGCGTATGGTTACCTTAATAAAAACCCCTTAAAATGTAGCTAAAGGTTGCAGCTTTATCAAATTAAATCAATAATTCCATTACTATTCGGCAATCATGAACAGATCGATGCGCAAGAGTGACATTAAATGGCTGCCTACTGCAAAATCGATATCAAAATGCTTGTAAAATATGAATTTATATGTTTATTTTAAAAGTAATACCCTTAAAACCTAGCTTAAAATCCAAACGCGTATGGTTACCTTAATAAAAACCCCTTAAAATGTAGCTAAAGGTTGCAGCTTTATCAAATTAAATCAATAATTCCATTACTATTCGGCAATCATGAACAGATCGATGCGCAAGAGTGACATTAAATGGCTGCCTACTGCAAAATCGATATCAAAATGCTTGTAAAATATGAATTTATATGTTTATTTTAAAAGTAATACCCTTAAAACCTAGCTTAAAATCCAAACGCGTATGGTTACCTTAATAAAAACCCCTTAAAATGTAGCTAAAGGTTGCAGCTTTATCAAATTAAATCAATAATTCCATTACTATTCGGCAATCATGAACAGATCGATGCGCAAGAGTGACATTAAATGGCTGCCTACTGCAAAATCGATATCAAAATGCTTGTCAAATATGAATTTATATGTTTATTTTAAAAGTAATACCCTTAAAACCTAGCTTAAAATCCAAACGCGTATGGTTACCTTAATAAAAACCCCTTAAAATGTAGCTAAAGGTTGCAGCTTTATCAAATTAAATCAATAATTCCATTACTATTCGGCAATCATGAACAGATCGATGCGCAAGAGTGACATTAAATGGCTGCCTACTGCAAAATCGATATCAAAATGCTTGTAAAATATGAATTTATATGTTTATTTTAAAAGTAATACCCTTAAAACCTAGCTTAAAATCCAAACGCGTATGGTTACCTTAATAAAAACCCTTAAAATGTAGCTAAAGGTTGCAGCTTTATCAAATTAAATCAATAATTCCATTACTATTCGGCAATCATGAACAGATCGATGCGCAAGAGTGACATTAAATGGCTGCCTACTGCAAAATCGATATCAAAATGCTTGTAAAATATGAATTTATATGTTTATTTTAAAAGTAATACCCTTAAAACCTAGCTTAAAATCCAAACGCGTATGGTTACCTTAATAAAAACCCCTTAAAATGTAGCTAAAGGTTGCAGCTTTATCAAATTAAATCAATAATTCCATTACTATTCGGCAATCATGAACAGATCGATGCGCAAGAGTGACATTAAATGGCTGCCTACTGCAAAATCGATATCAAAATGCTTGTAAAATATGAATTTATATGTTTATTTTAAAAGTAATACCCTTAAAACCTAGCTTAAAATCCAAACGCGTATGGTTACCTTAATAAAAACCCCTTAAAATGTAGCTAAAGGTTGCAGCTTTATCAAATTAAATCAATAATTCCATTACTATTCGGCAATCATGAACAGATCGATGCGCAAGAGTGACATTAAATGGCTGCCTACTGCAAAATCGATATCAAAATGCTTGTAAAATATGAATTTATATGTTTATTTTAAAAGTAATACCCTTAAAACCTAGCTTAAAATCCAAACGCGTATGGTTACCTTAATAAAAACCCCTTAAAATGTAGCTAAAGGTTGCAGCTTTATCAAATTAAATCAATAATTCCATTACTATTCGGCAATCATGAACAGATCGATGCGCAAGAGTGACATTAAATGGCTGCCTACTGCAAAATCGATATCAAAATGCTTGTAAAATATGAATTTATATGTTTATTTTAAAAGTAATACCCTTAAAACCTAGCTTAAAATCCAAACGCGTATGGTTACCTTAATAAAAACCCCTTAAAATGTAGCTAAAGGTTGCAGCTTTATCAAATTAAATCAATAATTCCATTACTATTCGGCAATCATGAACAGATCGATGCGCAAGAGTGACATTAAATGGCTGCCTACTGCAAAATCGATATCAAAATGCTTGTAAAATATGAATTTATATGTTTATTTTAAAAGTAATACCCTTAAAACCTAGCTTAAAATCCAAACGCGTATGGTTACCTTAATAAAAACCCCTTAAAATGTAGCTAAAGGTTGCAGCTTTATCAAATTAAATCAATAATTCCATTACTATTCGGCAATCATGAACAGATCGATGCGCAAGAGTGACATTAAATGGCTGCCTACTGCAAAATCGATATCAAAATGCTTGTAAAATATGAATTTATATGTTTATTTTAAAAGTAATACCCTTAAAACCTAGCTTAAAATCCAAACGCGTATGGTTACCTTAATAAAAACCCCTTAAAATGTCGGTTACACAAGGCTTGGTAACCGACGTGCCAAAGATATTGCTGTGAACCCTTCCTGCACCCCAAAAGGCGAGGCTCCTGGAATCTCCAGTGAAATCTATCGACTTATGTGTAAAGAGATGAAAGAAATGGAGGGCAGACTGCGGGCGAGCTATGAGCAGTCATTTGAAAAGCTTTCCCAAGATATCTCAGCTCTTGACAAAAAGCTGACGGCCAAAGTTGATGCGCAACTAACTATGTTTCAAGGCAAGCTGGACATGTTGAATTCAAAAATTTCCAATCTTGAAAGTTCAACTAGCAAGCTCAAAAGTGATATGGATGCCATTGGTGGGCCGGCGGAAGAGGGTCATCATCTTGAGGATGTGCACGCCTTACAATCCGAAGTGAGCTCATTATGGTCAGCTTTAGAACAACAAAAAAGTCTTGCCGTCGCCTGTGACGTACGTTTGCGAGGCATCCCCTTCTTCGATGAGGAGAATCTTCTTGGTATCTTCAATCATATATGCTTCTGCGTCAACATCAAGCCCCCTAAAGTGGAAAGTATTGTTAGAGTCAAGCCCAAGGCCCCGGCTAATGCTACGATGGACTCCGTCATCATTATTCGCTTCTCGACTCAGTATGACAAAAACAACTTCATGAGATCAGTGAAACTCTTTCGGCGTAGCAACAACAACGTGCTTACCACTCGCAATGCAGGTTTTGACTCTGACAAGCCAATTTACATCAATGAAAATTTGACTAGCAGCGTATACACCATACTCAAAGCAGCACTTAAGCTCAAGAGGCAAAAGCAACTTGTAGCTGCTTACACCTATCGGGGCGCTGTCTACATAAAGCATGCTGAGGGAGGTGCTGCTAACCGTATCGATTCCTTGCATATGCTGAACAAGTTTGCAGCCAACAACATTAGCATCACTGAGCCTGATCTTAATTCTAGTGCTACTTCGAGCGAAAATACTGGAATACGGCGCTTTCGTGATCATCAGCCTTTGGATACGTAGATTTACTTCTAAGTCATTGTTCACTGTATTTGCATTTAGTTCTATTATGTATTTGTATAATTTAGTCTGTAAACTGTTCCATATTGTTACCGTGCAATTGCCTATTCCGTCTTTTGATCCTTTATTTGTTACCCCTCGTCTCTCTCAGCTCTCTGCTGTTCGTGCTATCCTCCTTTATATCTACACCTTATATTACAGTCCTACACTTCTTACTTTTCGCTCATTCTATATTCGCTTGTTATTTGATGGCGTGGTCATTTGTCTAGCAACTTATAAATTTATCTTTAATGGGTAAGAAGTCTTCGTGGAGTCGTTCCATAGATAAAACTAAGATAGTATTGGATGTCATGTGCAAATCGAATAATGGCATTAATATATGCCATTTAAACGCGCAAAGTTTAAAAAACAAAATAGATGATCTTCGTCTGCTCGTTGATGGTGGTCTGCTTGATTTTGTGTGTATCTCGGAGACCTGGCTAAGACCGGAAATGTGTGATGACTTATTTAAACTTAATAGCTACAGGCTAATGCGTAGTGACAGACATGAAAGAGTGGGTGGTGGAGTCTGCATTTATGCGAAAACTTTCTTTAAGTGCAACGTAGTAAAGAAATCTAATTTTACTGATCCAATAGAATTTATTTTTGTTGAAATCTCAATCGGTTACAAAAAACTTTTGCTGGGTTGCGTCTATATGGCGCCAAACGTAGCTAATTATAATCTCATAAGCGAGCACTTGGCGGATGTGGTATGTAGCTACACCGATGTTGTGATCTGTGGAGATCTGAACTTAGATATACTACGCAACAAAAACAAGAATTTTCTAGATATGCTTGAAGCTTCTAATTTTCATCTGTGCAACTCCACCCAACCCACTCACTTCGCTCCA
The DNA here is from genome assembly GCA_963668005.1 of Melieria crassipennis. NCBI lineage: Eukaryota > Metazoa > Arthropoda > Insecta > Diptera > Ulidiidae > Melieria > Melieria crassipennis. The sequence goes on along the minus strand of CAVLFC010000060.1, from coordinate 71,393 downwards.
GGGGTATCACCCTCGCTGCTTGATGTTTTTTTGGTCTCTGATCCTGAACTTATTTTGATATATGATCAATTGATAGCGCCTGCTTTTTCCCATCATGATTTAATCTTCCTAAAGTTAAACGCTGTTAAAGATGTTGGTGGAGAGGGGACTAAGACCTATTATAACTATTCAGCGATAGATGTAGCATCACTTTTCGGTGACTGCAGTAGTCTGAACTGGTCCCCCCTTTATTCAACAAATGATGTGAATAAGCAGGTCGATCTATTTAATAAAAATATTTGTTCGCTTGTTAAGAAACATGTCCCTGTTCGAGCGAAAAAACAAAAAGCAGTAGCGTACCCATGGCTGACAGCTGAATTGAGTTTACTTATCGATAAGCGCAACCGTTTATATGCTAATTGGAGAAAATATAGGCATATCGACATTCTTCATGATTACAAGGTAGCACGGAACAACGTTACATCACTTATTCGCAAGAACAAAAGGCTTTACTTTGAAAGTAGATTTTCACATACGAATTCTAGTGCTAGTTTTTGGAAGAACGTGCGGCAGCTAGGGATTAATCGCAACAGGATCACCGCACCAGAATGTATAGACCTTGATGAATTAAACAAAAAATTTATTCAACCAGCGGACTGCCCGGCGATGTCCTGTTATACTGATTGTTGTGCTACTGCGACAGTTGATAATAGTTTCTCGTTTGTAGGTTTTGATGAAATTTGTGTTGGTCTAGCGATAATGAAGATAAAATCGAATGCCGTTGGTTCGGATGAAATTAGTCCCTCGTTTATAAAATTATTGATTCCGGTCATCCTGAAGCATATCACATATATCTTTAACTGCATTATCATGACGTCTTCTTTTCCTGACTGTTGGAAATGTGCTAGAATTATTCCACTTCCGAAATCACCAACGGAATACCGGCCCATTGCAATTTTGCCCTTTCTAAGTAAAGTTTTCGAATCTTTGATTAGTGATCAAATTAAACAGTTCCGTGTTGAGGGCAACCTAATAGCTAAATACCAATCAGGCTTCCGTCCTAAACACAGTTGCACCACTGCGCTTTTAAAAGTATGTGATGATATACGTTTAGGTCTTGATGCTGACAACGTGGGCCTTATTGTTTTTCTTGACTTTTCAAAAGCGTTCGACTCTGTCAGCCATGCTATCCTACTGGAGAAAGCGCAATATAACTTTCACTTCGACAATTCAGCATGCAAACTTCTTGCTTCGTACTTGAGGAAAAGGTCCCAGTTTGTCAGTCACAATGGCAAATTTTCAAAACCATGCTTCATTTCAGCTGGTGTACCGCAAGGGTCGGTACTGGGTCCTCTACTCTTTACCATGTTTATTAATGACATCTCAAATTGTTTCAATCACTGTCAACACCACATTTACGCAGATGATGTGCAAGCGTATATGTTTTTTCCAAAATCAGATATTAATCTGGCTGTAGAAAAAATTAACAGCGATTTGAATATAATACATCAGTGGTCTGCTACCAATAAGCTGAAACTTAATCCAAGCAAAACAAAAGCATTGTTTATCGATCGTACCAGTAGAACGTCCGTTCTTCCGACGATCTATCTAAACGGCTCGGCGGTTGATTATGTTGACAAGATAAAAAACCTTGGAATATATTTTAACGCCAATTTTAATTTTAAAACACATGTGAACAAGACAGTTTCCCGTGTCTACGGTGCACTATCTGGTCTTAGCCCGACAACGAGCTACTTATCAACCGCTGTTAAGTTGAAACTCGTGAAGTCTTTTATTTTGCCTTTGGTTTTCTACGGCTGTGAGATTTTTTCCAGCTTGGACCAGGAAAGTAACAGCAAATTGAGGGTGGCGCTCAATGACTGTGCAAGGTATGTGTTTGGAGTAAAACGGCGTGAGCATATCTCCGACTATGTTAAAATAATGCTTGGATGCTCTTTTACAAATGTGTTGAAGTCGCGTGCGCTTATCTTTCTCCACAAAATTATAAACTCCAAACAGCCAGAATATTTGTATGACAAATTGCGTTTCGGTACCAAAACCAGATCGTTTCAGCTCATACCGCCCAGGCACAGGCATTTAATAACTGGTCGACAATTTTTTGTCCACTCGGTTTCTCTGTGGAACGTACTCCCAACACGCATTAAACGTGAGACCAACGCCATCAAATTCAAAAATCAACTTCTTCAATACTTTTCTAATCTTTAATGTAATTTTCTTTCTTCTCTATTCTCTTCTCTCTCTCTCTTCTGCTCTCCTTAATTTCATTATTCATCTTTACTCTTTTCCGCTCCTGATTTTTGTTACGTTATTATATTATATTATTATATTATTATATTATGTTATTATATTATATTATTATACTGTTATATTATACCAATTTGTATGTCGTACCAGGCGTAGTGCGCTTAATAAAAAGACTTAGTCTTACAAGTGCCTTAAAAGTAATAAATAAATAAATAAATAAAATGTAGCTAAAGGTTGCAGCTTTATCAAATTAAATCAATAATTCCATTACTATTCGGCAATCATGAACAGATCGATGCGCAAGAGTGACATTAAATGGCTGCCTACTGCAAAATCGATATCAAAATGCTTGTAAAATATGAATTTATATGTTTATTTTAAAAGTAATACCCTTAAAACCTAGCTTAAAATCCAAACGCGTATGGTTACCTTAATAAAAACCCCTTAAAATGTAGCTAAAGGTTGCAGCTTTATCAAATTAAATCAATAATTCCATTACTATTCGGCAATCATGAACAGATCGATGCGCAAGAGTGACATTAAATGGCTGCCTACTGCAAAATCGATATCAAAATGCTTGTAAAATATGAATTTATATGTTTATTTTAAAAGTAATACCCTTAAAACCTAGCTTAAAATCCAAACGCGTATGGTTACCTTAATAAAAACCCCTTAAAATGTAGCTAAAGGTTGCAGCTTTATCAAATTAAATCAATAATTCCATTACTATTCGGCAATCATGAACAGATCGATGCGCAAGAGTGACATTAAATGGCTGCCTACTGCAAAATCGATATCAAAATGCTTGTAAAATATGAATTTATATGTTTATTTTAAAAGTAATACCCTTAAAACCTAGCTTAAAATCCAAACGCGTATGGTTACCTTAATAAAAACCCCTTAAAATGTAGCTAAAGGTTGCAGCTTTATCAAATTAAATCAATAATTCCATTACTATTCGGCAATCATGAACAGATCGATGCGCAAGAGTGACATTAAATGGCTGCCTACTGCAAAATCGATATCAAAATGCTTGTAAAATATGAATTTATATGTTTATTTTAAAAGTAATACCCTTAAAACCTAGCTTAAAATCCAAACGCGTATGGTTACCTTAATAAAAACCCCTTAAAATGTAGCTAAAGGTTGCAGCTTTATCAAATTAAATCAATAATTCCATTACTATTCGGCAATCATGAACAGATCGATGCGCAAGAGTGACATTAAATGGCTGCCTACTGCAAAATCGATATCAAAATGCTTGTAAAATATGAATTTATATGTTTATTTTAAAAGTAATACCCTTAAAACCTAGCTTAAAATCCAAACGCGTATGGTTACCTTAATAAAAACCCCTTAAAATGTAGCTAAAGGTTGCAGCTTTATCAAATTAAATCAATAATTCCATTACTATTCGGCAATCATGAACAGATCGATGCGCAAGAGTGACATTAAATGGCTGCCTACTGCAAAATCGATATCAAAATGCTTGTAAAATATGAATTTATATGTTTATTTTAAAAGTAATACCCTTAAAACCTAGCTTAAAATCCAAACGCGTATGGTTACCTTAATAAAAACCCCTTAAAATGTAGCTAAAGGTTGCAGCTTTATCAAATTAAATCAATAATTCCATTACTATTCGGCAATCATGAACAGATCGATGCGCAAGAGTGACATTAAATGGCTGCCTACTGCAAAATCGATATCAAAATGCTTGTAAAATATGAATTTATATGTTTATTTTAAAAGTAATACCCTTAAAACCTAGCTTAAAATCCAAACGCGTATGGTTACCTTAATAAAAACCCCTTAAAATGTAGCTAAAGGTTGCAGCTTTATCAAATTAAATCAATAATTCCATTACTATTCGGCAATCATGAACAGATCGATGCGCAAGAGTGACATTAAATGGCTGCCTACTGCAAAATCGATATCAAAATGCTTGTAAAATATGAATTTATATGTTTATTTTAAAAGTAATACCCTTAAAACCTAGCTTAAAATCCAAACGCGTATGGTTACCTTAATAAAAACCCCTTAAAATGTAGCTAAAGGTTGCAGCTTTATCAAATTAAATCAATAATTCCATTACTATTCGGCAATCATGAACAGATCGATGCGCAAGAGTGACATTAAATGGCTGCCTACTGCAAAATCGATATCAAAATGCTTGTAAAATATGAATTTATATGTTTATTTTAAAAGTAATACCCTTAAAACCTAGCTTAAAATCCAAACGCGTATGGTTACCTTAATAAAAACCCCTTAAAATGTAGCTAAAGGTTGCAGCTTTATCAAATTAAATCAATAATTCCATTACTATTCGGCAATCATGAACAGATCGATGCGCAAGAGTGACATTAAATGGCTGCCTACTGCAAAATCGATATCAAAATGCTTGTAAAATATGAATTTATATGTTTATTTTAAAAGTAATACCCTTAAAACCTAGCTTAAAATCCAAACGCGTATGGTTACCTTAATAAAAACCCCTTAAAATGTAGCTAAAGGTTGCAGCTTTATCAAATTAAATCAATAATTCCATTACTATTCGGCAATCATGAACAGATCGATGCGCAAGAGTGACATTAAATGGCTGCCTACTGCAAAATCGATATCAAAATGCTTGTAAAATATGAATTTATATGTTTATTTTAAAAGTAATACCCTTAAAACCTAGCTTAAAATCCAAACGCGTATGGTTACCTTAATAAAAACCCCTTAAAATGTAGCTAAAGGTTGCAGCTTTATCAAATTAAATCAATAATTCCATTACTATTCGGCAATCATGAACAGATCGATGCGCAAGAGTGACATTAAATGGCTGCCTACTGCAAAATCGATATCAAAATGCTTGTAAAATATGAATTTATATGTTTATTTTAAAAGTAATACCCTTAAAACCTAGCTTAAAATCCAAACGCGTATGGTTACCTTAATAAAAACCCCTTAAAATGTAGCTAAAGGTTGCAGCTTTATCAAATTAAATCAATAATTCCATTACTATTCGGCAATCATGAACAGATCGATGCGCAAGAGTGACATTAAATGGCTGCCTACTGCAAAATCGATATCAAAATGCTTGTAAAATATGAATTTATATGTTTATTTTAAAAGTAATACCCTTAAAACCTAGCTTAAAATCCAAACGCGTATGGTTACCTTAATAAAAACCCCTTAAAATGTAGCTAAAGGTTGCAGCTTTATCAAATTAAATCAATAATTCCATTACTATTCGGCAATCATGAACAGATCGATGCGCAAGAGTGACATTAAATGGCTGCCTACTGCAAAATCGATATCAAAATGCTTGTAAAATATGAATTTATATGTTTATTTTAAAAGTAATACCCTTAAAACCTAGCTTAAAATCCAAACGCGTATGGTTACCTTAATAAAAACCCCTTAAAATGTAGCTAAAGGTTGCAGCTTTATCAAATTAAATCAATAATTCCATTACTATTCGGCAATCATGAACAGATCGATGCGCAAGAGTGACATTAAATGGCTGCCTACTGCAAAATCGATATCAAAATGCTTGTAAAATATGAATTTATATGTTTATTTTAAAAGTAATACCCTTAAAACATAGCTTAAAATCCAAACGCGTATGGTTACCTTAATAAAAACCCCTTAAAATGTAGCTAAAGGTTGCAGCTTTATCAAATTAAATCAATAATTCCATTACTATTCGGCAATCATGAACAGATCGATGCGCAAGAGTGACATTAAATGGCTGCCTACTGCAAAATCGATATCAAAATGCTTGTAAAATATGAATTTATATGTTTATTTTAAAAGTAATACCCTTAAAACCTAGCTTAAAATCCAAACGCGTATGGTTACCTTAATAAAAACCCCTTAAAATGTAGCTAAAGGTTGCAGCTTTATCAAATTAAATCAATAATTCCATTACTATTCGGCAATCATGAACAGATCGATGCGCAAGAGTGACATTAAATGGCTGCCTACTGCAAAATCGATATCAAAATGCTTGTAAAATATGAATTTATATGTTTATTTTAAAAGTAATACCCTTAAAACCTAGCTTAAAATCCAAACGCGTATGGTTACCTTAATAAAAACCCCTTAAAATGTAGCTAAAGGTTGCAGCTTTATCAAATTAAATCAATAATTCCATTACTATTCGGCAATCATGAACAGATCGATGCGCAAGAGTGACATTAAATGGCTGCCTACTGCAAAATCGATATCAAAATGCTTGTAAAATATGAATTTATATGTTTATTTTAAAAGTAATACCCTTAAAACCTAGCTTAAAATCCAAACGCGTATGGTTACCTTAATAAAAACCCCTTAAAATGTAGCTAAAGGTTGCAGCTTTATCAAATTAAATCAATAATTCCATTACTATTCGGCAATCATGAACAGATCGATGCGCAAGAGTGACATTAAATGGCTGCCTACTGCAAAATCGATATCAAAATGCTTGTAAAATATGAATTTATATGTTTATTTTAAAAGTAATACCCTTAAAACCTAGCTTAAAATCCAAACGCGTATGGTTACCTTAATAAAAACCCCTTAAAATGTAGCTAAAGGTTGCAGCTTTATCAAATTAAATCAATAATTCCATTACTATTCGGCAATCATGAACAGATCGATGCGCAAGAGTGACATTAAATGGCTGCCTACTGCAAAATCGATATCAAAATGCTTGTAAAATATGAATTTATATGTTTATTTTAAAAGTAATACCCTTAAAACCTAGCTTAAAATCCAAACGCGTATGGTTACCTTAATAAAAACCCCTTAAAATGTAGCTAAAGGTTGCAGCTTTATCAAATTAAATCAATAATTCCATTACTATTCGGCAATCATGAACAGATCGATGCGCAAGAGTGACATTAAATGGCTGCCTACTGCAAAATCGATATCAAAATGCTTGTAAAATATGAATTTATATGTTTATTTTAAAAGTAATACCCTTAAAACCTAGCTTAAAATCCAAACGCGTATGGTTACCTTAATAAAAACCCCTTAAAATGTAGCTAAAGGTTGCAGCTTTATCAAATTAAATCAATAATTCCATTACTATTCGGCAATCATGAACAGATCGATGCGCAAGAGTGACATTAAATGGCTGCCTACTGCAAAATCGATATCAAAATGCTTGTAAAATATGAATTTATATGTTTATTTTAAAAGTAATACCCTTAAAACCTAGCTTAAAATCCAAACGCGTATGGTTACCTTAATAAAAACCCCTTAAAATGTAGCTAAAGGTTGCAGCTTTATCAAATTAAATCAATAATTCCATTACTATTCGGCAATCATGAACAGATCGATGCGCAAGAGTGACATTAAATGGCTGCCTACTGCAAAATCGATATCAAAATGCTTGTAAAATATGAATTTATATGTTTATTTTAAAAGTAATACCCTTAAAACCTAGCTTAAAATCCAAACGCGTATGGTTACCTTAATAAAAACCCCTTAAAATGTAGCTAAAGGTTGCAGCTTTATCAAATTAAATCAATAATTCCATTACTATTCGGCAATCATGAACAGATCGATGCGCAAGAGTGACATTAAATGGCTGCCTACTGCAAAATCGATATCAAAATGCTTGTAAAATATGAATTTATATGTTTATTTTAAAAGTAATACCCTTAAAACCTAGCTTAAAATCCAAACGCGTATGGTTACCTTAATAAAAACCCCTTAAAATGTAGCTAAAGGTTGCAGCTTTATCAAATTAAATCAATAATTCCATTACTATTCGGCAATCATGAACAGATCGATGCGCAAGAGTGACATTAAATGGCTGCCTACTGCAAAATCGATATCAAAATGCTTGTAAAATATGAATTTATATGTTTATTTTAAAAGTAATACCCTTAAAACCTAGCTTAAAATCCAAACGCGTATGGTTACCTTAATAAAAACCCCTTAAAATGTAGCTAAAGGTTGCAGCTTTATCAAATTAAATCAATAATTCCATTACTATTCGGCAATCATGAACAGATCGATGCGCAAGAGTGACATTAAATGGCTGCCTACTGCAAAATCGATATCAAAATGCTTGTAAAATATGAATTTATATGTTTATTTTAAAAGTAATACCCTTAAAACCTAGCTTAAAATCCAAACGCGTATGGTTACCTTAATAAAAACCCCTTAAAATGTAGCTAAAGGTTGCAGCTTTATCAAATTAAATCAATAATTCCATTACTATTCGGCAATCATGAACAGATCGATGCGCAAGAGTGACATTAAATGGCTGCCTACTGCAAAATCGATATCAAAATGCTTGTAAAATATGAATTTATATGTTTATTTTAAAAGTAATACCCTTAAAACCTAGCTTAAAATCCAAACGCGTATGGTTACCTTAATAAAAACCCCTTAAAATGTAGCTAAAGGTTGCAGCTTTATCAAATTAAATCAATAATTCCATTACTATTCGGCAATCATGAACAGATCGATGCGCAAGAGTGACATTAAATGGCTGCCTACTGCAAAATCGATATCAAAATGCTTGTAAAATATGAATTTATATGTTTATTTTAAAAGTAATACCCTTAAAACCTAGCTTAAAATCCAAACGCGTATGGTTACCTTAATAAAAACCCCTTAAAATGTAGCTAAAGGTTGCAGCTTTATCAAATTAAATCAATAATTCCATTACTATTCGGCAATCATGAACAGATCGATGCGCAAGAGTGACATTAAATGGCTGCCTACTGCAAAATCGATATCAAAATGCTTGTAAAATATGAATTTATATGTTTATTTTAAAAGTAATACCCTTAAAACCTAGCTTAAAATCCAAACGCGTATGGTTACCTTAATAAAAACCCCTTAAAATGTAGCTAAAGGTTGCAGCTTTATCAAATTAAATCAATAATTCCATTACTATTCGGCAATCATGAACAGATCGATGCGCAAGAGTGACATTAAATGGCTGCCTACTGCAAAATCGATATCAAAATGCTTGTAAAATATGAATTTATATGTTTATTTTAAAAGTAATACCCTTAAAACCTAGCTTAAAATCCAAACGCGTATGGTTACCTTAATAAAAACCCCTTAAAATGTAGCTAAAGGTTGCAGCTTTATCAAATTAAATCAATAATTCCATTACTATTCGGCAATCATGAACAGATCGATGCGCAAGAGTGACATTAAATGGCTGCCTACTGCAAAATCGATATCAAAATGCTTGTAAAATATGAATTTATATGTTTATTTTAAAAGTAATACCCTTAAAACCTAGCTTAAAATCCAAACGCGTATGGTTACCTTAATAAAAACCCCTTAAAATGTAGCTAAAGGTTGCAGCTTTATCAAATTAAATCAATAATTCCATTACTATTCGGCAATCATGAACAGATCGATGCGCAAGAGTGACATTAAATGGCTGCCTACTGCAAAATCGATATCAAAATGCTTGTAAAATATGAATTTATATGTTTATTTTAAAAGTAATACCCTTAAAACCTAGCTTAAAATCCAAACGCGTATGGTTACCTTAATAAAAACCCCTTAAAATGTAGCTAAAGGTTGCAGCTTTATCAAATTAAATCAATAATTCCATTACTATTCGGCAATCATGAACAGATCGATGCGCAAGAGTGACATTAAATGGCTGCCTACTGCAAAATCGATATCAAAATGCTTGTAAAATATGAATTTATATGTTTATTTTAAAAGTAATACCCTTAAAACCTAGCTTAAAATCCAAACGCGTATGGTTACCTTAATAAAAACCCCTTAAAATGTAGCTAAAGGTTGCAGCTTTATCAAATTAAATCAATAATTCCATTACTATTCGGCAATCATGAACAGATCGATGCGCAAGAGTGACATTAAATGGCTGCCTACTGCAAAATCGATATCAAAATGCTTGTAAAATATGAATTTATATGTTTATTTTAAAAGTAATACCCTTAAAACCTAGCTTAAAATCCAAACGCGTATGGTTACCTTAATAAAAACCCCTTAAAATGTAGCTAAAGGTTGCAGCTTTATCAAATTAAATCAATAATTCCATTACTATTCGGCAATCATGAACAGATCGATGCGCAAGAGTGACATTAAATGGCTGCCTACTGCAAAATCGATATCAAAATGCTTGTAAAATATGAATTTATATGTTTATTTTAAAAGTAATACCCTTAAAACCTAGCTTAAAATCCAAACGCGTATGGTTACCTTAATAAAAACCCCTTAAAATGTAGCTAAAGGTTGCAGCTTTATCAAATTAAATCAATAATTCCATTACTATTCGGCAATCATGAACAGATCGATGCGCAAGAGTGACATTAAATGGCTGCCTACTGCAAAATCGATATCAAAATGCTTGTAAAATATGAATTTATATGTTTATTTTAAAAGTAATACCCTTAAAACCTAGCTTAAAATCCAAACGCGTATGGTTACCTTAATAAAAACCCCTTAAAATGTAGCTAAAGGTTGCAGCTTTATCAAATTAAATCAATAATTCCATTACTATTCGGCAATCATGAACAGATCGATGCGCAAGAGTGACATTAAATGGCTGCCTACTGCAAAATCGATATCAAAATGCTTGTAAAATATGAATTTATATGTTTATTTTAAAAGTAATACCCTTAAAACCTAGCTTAAAATCCAAACGCGTATGGTTACCTTAATAAAAACCCCTTAAAATGTAGCTAAAGGTTGCAGCTTTATCAAATTAAATCAATAATTCCATTACTATTCGGCAATCATGAACAGATCGATGCGCAAGAGTGACATTAAATGGCTGCCTACTGCAAAATCGATATCAAAATGCTTGTAAAATATGAATTTATATGTTTATTTTAAAAGTAATACCCTTAAAACCTAGCTTAAAATCCAAACGCGTATGGTTACCTTAATAAAAACCCCTTAAAATGTAGCTAAAGGTTGCAGCTTTATCAAATTAAATCAATAATTCCATTACTATTCGGCAATCATGAACAGATCGATGCGCAAGAGTGACATTAAATGGCTGCCTACTGCAAAATCGATATCAAAATGCTTGTAAAATATGAATTTATATGTTTATTTTAAAAGTAATACCCTTAAAACCTAGCTTAAAATCCAAACGCGTATGGTTACCTTAATAAAAACCCCTTAAAATGTAGCTAAAGGTTGCAGCTTTATCAAATTAAATCAATAATTCCATTACTATTCGGCAATCATGAACAGATCGATGCGCAAGAGTGACATTAAATGGCTGCCTACTGCAAAATCGATATCAAAATGCTTGTAAAATATGAATTTATATGTTTATTTTAAAAGTAATACCCTTAAAACCTAGCTTAAAATCCAAACGCGTATGGTTACCTTAATAAAAACCCCTTAAAATGTAGCTAAAGGTTGCAGCTTTATCAAATTAAATCAATAATTCCATTACTATTCGGCAATCATGAACAGATCGATGCGCAAGAGTGACATTAAATGGCTGCCTACTGCAAAATCGATATCAAAATGCTTGTAAAATATGAATTTATATGTTTATTTTAAAAGTAATACCCTTAAAACCTAGCTTAAAATCCAAACGCGTATGGTTACCTTAATAAAAACCCCTTAAAATGTAGCTAAAGGTTGCAGCTTTATCAAATTAAATCAATAATTCCATTACTATTCGGCAATCATGAACAGATCGATGCGCAAGAGTGACATTAAATGGCTGCCTACTGCAAAATCGATATCAAAATGCTTGTAAAATATGAATTTATATGTTTATTTTAAAAGTAATACCCTTAAAACCTAGCTTAAAATCCAAACGCGTATGGTTACCTTAATAAAAACCCCTTAAAATGTAGCTAAAGGTTGCAGCTTTATCAAATTAAATCAATAATTCCATTACTATTCGGCAATCATGAACAGATCGATGCGCAAGAGTGACATTAAATGGCTGCCTACTGCAAAATCGATATCAAAATGCTTGTAAAATATGAATTTATATGTTTATTTTAAAAGTAATACCCTTAAAACCTAGCTTAAAATCCAAACGCGTATGGTTACCTTAATAAAAACCCCTTAAAATGTAGCTAAAGGTTGCAGCTTTATCAAATTAAATCAATAATTCCATTACTATTCGGCAATCATGAACAGATCGATGCGCAAGAGTGACATTAAATGGCTGCCTACTGCAAAATCGATATCAAAATGCTTGTAAAATATGAATTTATATGTTTATTTTAAAAGTAATACCCTTAAAACCTAGCTTAAAATCCAAACGCGTATGGTTACCTTAATAAAAACCCCTTAAAATGTAGCTAAAGGTTGCAGCTTTATCAAATTAAATCAATAATTCCATTACTATTCGGCAATCATGAACAGATCGATGCGCAAGAGTGACATTAAATGGCTGCCTACTGCAAAATCGATATCAAAATGCTTGTAAAATATGAATTTATATGTTTATTTTAAAAGTAATACCCTTAAAACCTAGCTTAAAATCCAAACGCGTATGGTTACCTTAATAAAAACCCCTTAAAATGTAGCTAAAGGTTGCAGCTTTATCAAATTAAATCAATAATTCCATTACTATTCGGCAATCATGAACAGATCGATGCGCAAGAGTGACATTAAATGGCTGCCTACTGCAAAATCGATATCAAAATGCTTGTAAAATATGAATTTATATGTTTATTTTAAAAGTAATACCCTTAAAACCTAGCTTAAAATCCAAACGCGTATGGTTACCTTAATAAAAACCCCTTAAAATGTAGCTAAAGGTTGCAGCTTTATCAAATTAAATCAATAATTCCATTACTATTCGGCAATCATGAACAGATCGATGCGCAAGAGTGACATTAAATGGCTGCCTACTGCAAAATCGATATCAAAATGCTTGTAAAATATGAATTTATATGTTTATTTTAAAAGTAATACCCTTAAAACCTAGCTTAAAATCCAAACGCGTATGGTTACCTTAATAAAAACCCCTTAAAATGTAGCTAAAGGTTGCAGCTTTATCAAATTAAATCAATAATTCCATTACTATTCGGCAATCATGAACAGATCGATGCGCAAGAGTGACATTAAATGGCTGCCTACTGCAAAATCGATATCAAAATGCTTGTAAAATATGAATTTATATGTTTATTTTAAAAGTAATACCCTTAAAACCTAGCTTAAAATCCAAACGCGTATGGTTACCTTAATAAAAACCCCTTAAAATGTAGCTAAAGGTTGCAGCTTTATCAAATTAAATCAATAATTCCATTACTATTCGGCAATCATGAACAGATCGATGCGCAAGAGTGACATTAAATGGCTGCCTACTGCAAAATCGATATCAAAATGCTTGTAAAATATGAATTTATATGTTTATTTTAAAAGTAATACCCTTAAAACCTAGCTTAAAATCCAAACGCGTATGGTTACCTTAATAAAAACCCCTTAAAATGTAGCTAAAGGTTGCAGCTTTATCAAATTAAATCAATAATTCCATTACTATTCGGCAATCATGAACAGATCGATGCGCAAGAGTGACATTAAATGGCTGCCTACTGCAAAATCGATATCAAAATGCTTGTAAAATATGAATTTATATGTTTATTTTAAAAGTAATACCCTTAAAACCTAGCTTAAAATCCAAACGCGTATGGTTACCTTAATAAAAACCCCTTAAAATGTAGCTAAAGGTTGCAGCTTTATCAAATTAAATCAATAATTCCATTACTATTCGGCAATCATGAACAGATCGATGCGCAAGAGTGACATTAAATGGCTGCCTACTGCAAAATCGATATCAAAATGCTTGTAAAATATGAATTTATATGTTTATTTTAAAAGTAATACCCTTAAAACCTAGCTTAAAATCCAAACGCGTATGGTTACCTTAATAAAAACCCCTTAAAATGTAGCTAAAGGTTGCAGCTTTATCAAATTAAATCAATAATTCCATTACTATTCGGCAATCATGAACAGATCGATGCGCAAGAGTGACATTAAATGGCTGCCTACTGCAAAATCGATATCAAAATGCTTGTAAAATATGAATTTATATGTTTATTTTAAAAGTAATACCCTTAAAACCTAGCTTAAAATCCAAACGCGTATGGTTACCTTAATAAAAACCCCTTAAAATGTAGCTAAAGGTTGCAGCTTTATCAAATTAAATCAATAATTCCATTACTATTCGGCAATCATGAACAGATCGATGCGCAAGAGTGACATTAAATGGCTGCCTACTGCAAAATCGATATCAAAATGCTTGTAAAATATGAATTTATATGTTTATTTTAAAAGTAATACCCTTAAAACCTAGCTTAAAATCCAAACGCGTATGGTTACCTTAATAAAAACCCCTTAAAATGTAGCTAAAGGTTGCAGCTTTATCAAATTAAATCAATAATTCCATTACTATTCGGCAATCATGAACAGATCGATGCGCAAGAGTGACATTAAATGGCTGCCTACTGCAAAATCGATATCAAAATGCTTGTAAAATATGAATTTATATGTTTATTTTAAAAGTAATACCCTTAAAACCTAGCTTAAAATCCAAACGCGTATGGTTACCTTAATAAAAACCCCTTAAAATGTAGCTAAAGGTTGCAGCTTTATCAAATTAAATCAATAATTCCATTACTATTCGGCAATCATGAACAGATCGATGCGCAAGAGTGACATTAAATGGCTGCCTACTGCAAAATCGATATCAAAATGCTTGTAAAATATGAATTTATATGTTTATTTTAAAAGTAATACCCTTAAAACCTAGCTTAAAATCCAAACGCGTATGGTTACCTTAATAAAAACCCCTTAAAATGTAGCTAAAGGTTGCAGCTTTATCAAATTAAATCAATAATTCCATTACTATTCGGCAATCATGAACAGATCGATGCGCAAGAGTGACATTAAATGGCTGCCTACTGCAAAATCGATATCAAAATGCTTGTAAAATATGAATTTATATGTTTATTTTAAAAGTAATACCCTTAAAACCTAGCTTAAAATCCAAACGCGTATGGTTACCTTAATAAAAACCCCTTAAAATGTAGCTAAAGGTTGCAGCTTTATCAAATTAAATCAATAATTCCATTACTATTCGGCAATCATGAACAGATCGATGCGCAAGAGTGACATTAAATGGCTGCCTACTGCAAAATCGATATCAAAATGCTTGTAAAATATGAATTTATATGTTTATTTTAAAAGTAATACCCTTAAAACCTAGCTTAAAATCCAAACGCGTATGGTTACCTTAATAAAAACCCCTTAAAATGTAGCTAAAGGTTGCAGCTTTATCAAATTAAATCAATAATTCCATTACTATTCGGCAATCATGAACAGATCGATGCGCAAGAGTGACATTAAATGGCTGCCTACTGCAAAATCGATATCAAAATGCTTGTAAAATATGAATTTATATGTTTATTTTAAAAGTAATACCCTTAAAACCTAGCTTAAAATCCAAACGCGTATGGTTACCTTAATAAAAACCCCTTAAAATGTAGCTAAAGGTTGCAGCTTTATCAAATTAAATCAATAATTCCATTACTATTCGGCAATCATGAACAGATCGATGCGCAAGAGTGACATTAAATGGCTGCCTACTGCAAAATCGATATCAAAATGCTTGTAAAATATGAATTTATATGTTTATTTTAAAAGTAATACCCTTAAAACCTAGCTTAAAATCCAAACGCGTATGGTTACCTTAATAAAAACCCCTTAAAATGTAGCTAAAGGTTGCAGCTTTATCAAATTAAATCAATAATTCCATTACTATTCGGCAATCATGAACAGATCGATGCGCAAGAGTGACATTAAATGGCTGCCTACTGCAAAATCGATATCAAAATGCTTGTAAAATATGAATTTATATGTTTATTTTAAAAGTAATACCCTTAAAACCTAGCTTAAAATCCAAACGCGTATGGTTACCTTAATAAAAACCCCTTAAAATGTAGCTAAAGGTTGCAGCTTTATCAAATTAAATCAATAATTCCATTACTATTCGGCAATCATGAACAGATCGATGCGCAAGAGTGACATTAAATGGCTGCCTACTGCAAAATCGATATCAAAATGCTTGTAAAATATGAATTTATATGTTTATTTTAAAAGTAATACCCTTAAAACCTAGCTTAAAATCCAAACGCGTATGGTTACCTTAATAAAAACCCCTTAAAATGTAGCTAAAGGTTGCAGCTTTATCAAATTAAATCAATAATTCCATTACTATTCGGCAATCATGAACAGATCGATGCGCAAGAGTGACATTAAATGGCTGCCTACTGCAAAATCGATATCAAAATGCTTGTAAAATATGAATTTATATGTTTATTTTAAAAGTAATACCCTTAAAACCTAGCTTAAAATCCAAACGCGTATGGTTACCTTAATAAAAACCCCTTAAAATGTAGCTAAAGGTTGCAGCTTTATCAAATTAAATCAATAATTCCATTACTATTCGGCAATCATGAACAGATCGATGCGCAAGAGTGACATTAAATGGCTGCCTACTGCAAAATCGATATCAAAATGCTTGTAAAATATGAATTTATATGTTTATTTTAAAAGTAATACCCTTAAAACCTAGCTTAAAATCCAAACGCGTATGGTTACCTTAATAAAAACCCCTTAAAATGTAGCTAAAGGTTGCAGCTTTATCAAATTAAATCAATAATTCCATTACTATTCGGCAATCATGAACAGATCGATGCGCAAGAGTGACATTAAATGGCTGCCTACTGCAAAATCGATATCAAAATGCTTGTAAAATATGAATTTATATGTTTATTTTAAAAGTAATACCCTTAAAACCTAGCTTAAAATCCAAACGCGTATGGTTACCTTAATAAAAACCCCTTAAAATGTAGCTAAAGGTTGCAGCTTTATCAAATTAAATCAATAATTCCATTACTATTCGGCAATCATGAACAGATCGATGCGCAAGAGTGACATTAAATGGCTGCCTACTGCAAAATCGATATCAAAATGCTTGTAAAATATGAATTTATATGTTTATTTTAAAAGTAATACCCTTAAAACCTAGCTTAAAATCCAAACGCGTATGGTTACCTTAATAAAAACCCCTTAAAATGTAGCTAAAGGTTGCAGCTTTATCAAATTAAATCAATAATTCCATTACTATTCGGCAATCATGAACAGATCGATGCGCAAGAGTGACATTAAATGGCTGCCTACTGCAAAATCGATATCAAAATGCTTGTAAAATATGAATTTATATGTTTATTTTAAAAGTAATACCCTTAAAACCTAGCTTAAAATCCAAACGCGTATGGTTACCTTAATAAAAACCCCTTAAAATGTAGCTAAAGGTTGCAGCTTTATCAAATTAAATCAATAATTCCATTACTATTCGGCAATCATGAACAGATCGATGCGCAAGAGTGACATTAAATGGCTGCCTACTGCAAAATCGATATCAAAATGCTTGTAAAATATGAATTTATATGTTTATTTTAAAAGTAATACCCTTAAAACCTAGCTTAAAATCCAAACGCGTATGGTTACCTTAATAAAAACCCCTTAAAATGTAGCTAAAGGTTGCAGCTTTATCAAATTAAATCAATAATTCCATTACTATTCGGCAATCATGAACAGATCGATGCGCAAGAGTGACATTAAATGGCTGCCTACTGCAAAATCGATATCAAAATGCTTGTAAAATATGAATTTATATGTTTATTTTAAAAGTAATACCCTTAAAACCTAGCTTAAAATCCAAACGCGTATGGTTACCTTAATAAAAACCCCTTAAAATGTAGCTAAAGGTTGCAGCTTTATCAAATTAAATCAATAATTCCATTACTATTCGGCAATCATGAACAGATCGATGCGCAAGAGTGACATTAAATGGCTGCCTACTGCAAAATCGATATCAAAATGCTTGTAAAATATGAATTTATATGTTTATTTTAAAAGTAATACCCTTAAAACCTAGCTTAAAATCCAAACGCGTATGGTTACCTTAATAAAAACCCCTTAAAATGTAGCTAAAGGTTGCAGCTTTATCAAATTAAATCAATAATTCCATTACTATTCGGCAATCATGAACAGATCGATGCGCAAGAGTGACATTAAATGGCTGCCTACTGCAAAATCGATATCAAAATGCTTGTAAAATATGAATTTATATGTTTATTTTAAAAGTAATACCCTTAAAACCTAGCTTAAAATCCAAACGCGTATGGTTACCTTAATAAAAACCCCTTAAAATGTAGCTAAAGGTTGCAGCTTTATCAAATTAAATCAATAATTCCATTACTATTCGGCAATCATGAACAGATCGATGCGCAAGAGTGACATTAAATGGCTGCCTACTGCAAAATCGATATCAAAATGCTTGTAAAATATGAATTTATATGTTTATTTTAAAAGTAATACCCTTAAAACCTAGCTTAAAATCCAAACGCGTATGGTTACCTTAATAAAAACCCCTTAAAATGTAGCTAAAGGTTGCAGCTTTATCAAATTAAATCAATAATTCCATTACTATTCGGCAATCATGAACAGATCGATGCGCAAGAGTGACATTAAATGGCTGCCTACTGCAAAATCGATATCAAAATGCTTGTAAAATATGAATTTATATGTTTATTTTAAAAGTAATACCCTTAAAACCTAGCTTAAAATCCAAACGCGTATGGTTACCTTAATAAAAACCCCTTAAAATGTAGCTAAAGGTTGCAGCTTTATCAAATTAAATCAATAATTCCATTACTATTCGGCAATCATGAACAGATCGATGCGCAAGAGTGACATTAAATGGCTGCCTACTGCAAAATCGATATCAAAATGCTTGTAAAATATGAATTTATATGTTTATTTTAAAAGTAATACCCTTAAAACCTAGCTTAAAATCCAAACGCGTATGGTTACCTTAATAAAAACCCCTTAAAATGTAGCTAAAGGTTGCAGCTTTATCAAATTAAATCAATAATTCCATTACTATTCGGCAATCATGAACAGATCGATGCGCAAGAGTGACATTAAATGGCTGCCTACTGCAAAATCGATATCAAAATGCTTGTAAAATATGAATTTATATGTTTATTTTAAAAGTAATACCCTTAAAACCTAGCTTAAAATCCAAACGCGTATGGTTACCTTAATAAAAACCCCTTAAAATGTAGCTAAAGGTTGCAGCTTTATCAAATTAAATCAATAATTCCATTACTATTCGGCAATCATGAACAGATCGATGCGCAAGAGTGACATTAAATGGCTGCCTACTGCAAAATCGATATCAAAATGCTTGTAAAATATGAATTTATATGTTTATTTTAAAAGTAATACCCTTAAAACCTAGCTTAAAATCCAAACGCGTATGGTTACCTTAATAAAAACCCCTTAAAATGTAGCTAAAGGTTGCAGCTTTATCAAATTAAATCAATAATTCCATTACTATTCGGCAATCATGAACAGATCGATGCGCAAGAGTGACATTAAATGGCTGCCTACTGCAAAATCGTATCAAAATGCTTGTAAAATATGAATTTATATGTTTATTTTAAAAGTAATACCCTTAAAACCTAGCTTAAAATCCAAACGCGTATGGTTACCTTAATAAAAACCCCTTAAAATGTAGCTAAAGGTTGCAGCTTTATCAAATTAAATCAATAATTCCATTACTATTCGGCAATCATGAACAGATCGATGCGCAAGAGTGACATTAAATGGCTGCCTACTGCAAAATCGTATATCAAAATGCTTGTAAAATATGAATTTATATGTTTATTTTAAAAGTAATACCCTTAAAACCTAGCTTAAAATCCAAACGCGTATGGTTACCTTAATAAAAACCCCTTAAAATGTAGCTAAAGGTTGCAGCTTTATCAAATTAAATCAATAATTCCATTACTATTCGGCAATCATGAACAGATCGATGCGCAAGAGTGACATTAAATGGCTGCCTACTGCAAAATCGATATCAAAATGCTTGTAAAATATGAATTTATATGTTTATTTTAAAAGTAATACCCTTAAAACCTAGCTTAAAATCCAAACGCGTATGGTTACCTTAATAAAAACCCCTTAAAATGTAGCTAAAGGTTGCAGCTTTATCAAATTAAATCAATAATTCCATTACTATTCGGCAATCATGAACAGATCGATGCGCAAGAGTGACATTAAATGGCTGCCTACTGCAAAATCGATATCAAAATGCTTGTAAAATATGAATTTATATGTTTATTTTAAAAGTAATACCCTTAAAACCTAGCTTAAAATCCAAACGCGTATGGTTACCTTAATAAAAACCCCTTAAAATGTAGCTAAAGGTTGCAGCTTTATCAAATTAAATCAATAATTCCATTACTATTCGGCAATCATGAACAGATCGATGCGCAAGAGTGACATTAAATGGCTGCCTACTGCAAAATCGATATCAAAATGCTTGTAAAATATGAATTTATATGTTTATTTTAAAAGTAATACCCTTAAAACCTAGCTTAAAATCCAAACGCGTATGGTTACCTTAATAAAAACCCCTTAAAATGTAGCTAAAGGTTGCAGCTTTATCAAATTAAATCAATAATTCCATTACTATTCGGCAATCATGAACAGATCGATGCGCAAGAGTGACATTAAATGGCTGCCTACTGCAAAATCGATATCAAAATGCTTGTAAAATATGAATTTATATGTTTATTTTAAAAGTAATACCCTTAAAACCTAGCTTAAAATCCAAACGCGTATGGTTACCTTAATAAAAACCCCTTAAAATGTAGCTAAAGGTTGCAGCTTTATCAAATTAAATCAATAATTCCATTACTATTCGGCAATCATGAACAGATCGATGCGCAAGAGTGACATTAAATGGCTGCCTACTGCAAAATCGATATCAAAATGCTTGTAAAATATGAATTTATATGTTTATTTTAAAAGTAATACCCTTAAAACCTAGCTTAAAATCCAAACGCGTATGGTTACCTTAATAAAAACCCCTTAAAATGTAGCTAAAGGTTGCAGCTTTATCAAATTAAATCAATAATTCCATTACTATTCGGCAATCATGAACAGATCGATGCGCAAGAGTGACATTAAATGGCTGCCTACTGCAAAATCGATATCAAAATGCTTGTAAAATATGAATTTATATGTTTATTTTAAAAGTAATACCCTTAAAACCTAGCTTAAAATCCAAACGCGTATGGTTACCTTAATAAAAACCCCTTAAAATGTAGCTAAAGGTTGCAGCTTTATCAAATTAAATCAATAATTCCATTACTATTCGGCAATCATGAACAGATCGATGCGCAAGAGTGACATTAAATGGCTGCCTACTGCAAAATCGATATCAAAATGCTTGTAAAATATGAATTTATATGTTTATTTTAAAAGTAATACCCTTAAAACCTAGCTTAAAATCCAAACGCGTATGGTTACCTTAATAAAAACCCCTTAAAATGTAGCTAAAGGTTGCAGCTTTATCAAATTAAATCAATAATTCCATTACTATTCGGCAATCATGAACAGATCGATGCGCAAGAGTGACATTAAATGGCTGCCTACTGCAAAATCGATATCAAAATGCTTGTAAAATATGAATTTATATGTTTATTTTAAAAGTAATACCCTTAAAACCTAGCTTAAAATCCAAACGCGTATGGTTACCTTAATAAAAACCCCTTAAAATGTAGCTAAAGGTTGCAGCTTTATCAAATTAAATCAATAATTCCATTACTATTCGGCAATCATGAACAGATCGATGCGCAAGAGTGACATTAAATGGCTGCCTACTGCAAAATCGATATCAAAATGCTTGTAAAATATGAATTTATATGTTTATTTTAAAAGTAATACCCTTAAAACCTAGCTTAAAATCCAAACGCGTATGGTTACCTTAATAAAAACCCCTTAAAATGTAGCTAAAGGTTGCAGCTTTATCAAATTAAATCAATAATTCCATTACTATTCGGCAATCATGAACAGATCGATGCGCAAGAGTGACATTAAATGGCTGCCTACTGCAAAATCGATATCAAAATGCTTGTAAAATATGAATTTATATGTTTATTTTAAAAGTAATACCCTTAAAACCTAGCTTAAAATCCAAACGCGTATGGTTACCTTAATAAAAACCCCTTAAAATGTAGCTAAAGGTTGCAGCTTTATCAAATTAAATCAATAATTCCATTACTATTCGGCAATCATGAACAGATCGATGCGCAAGAGTGACATTAAATGGCTTGCCTACTGCAAAATCGATATCAAAATGCTTGTAAAATATGAATTTATATGTTTATTTTAAAAGTAATACCCTTAAAACCTAGCTTAAAATCCAAACGCGTATGGTTACCTTAATAAAAACCCCTTAAAATGTAGCTAAAGGTTGCAGCTTTATCAAATTAAATCAATAATTCCATTACTATTCGGCAATCATGAACAGATCGATGCGCAAGAGTGACATTAAATGGCTGCCTACTGCAAAATCGATATCAAAATGCTTGTAAAATATGAATTTATATGTTTATTTTAAAAGTAATACCCTTAAAACCTAGCTTAAAATCCAAACGCGATGGTTACCTTAATAAAAACCCCTTAAAATGTAGCTAAAGGTTGCAGCTTTATCAAATTAAATCAATAATTCCATTACTATTCGGCAATCATGAACAGATCGATGCGCAAGAGTGACATTAAATGGCTGCCTACTGCAAAATCGATATCAAAATGCTTGTAAAATATGAATTTATATGTTTATTTTAAAAGTAATACCCTTAAAACCTAGCTTAAAATCCAAACACGTATGGTTACCTTAATAAAAACCCCTTAAAATGTAGCTAAAGGTTGCAGCTTTATCAAATTAAATCAATAATTCCATTACTATTCGGCAATCATGAACAGATCGATGCGCAAGAGTGACATTAAATGGCTGCCTACTGCAAAATCGATATCAAAATGCTTGTAAAATATGAATTTATATGTTTATTTTAAAAGTAATACCCTTAAAACCTAGCTTAAAATCCAAACGCGTATGGTTACCTTAATAAAAACCCCTTAAAATGTAGCTAAAGGTTGCAGCTTTATCAAATTAAATCAATAATTCCATTACTATTCGGCAATCATGAACAGATCGATGCGCAAGAGTGACATTAAATGGCTGCCTACTGCAAAATCGATATCAAAATGCTTGTAAAATATGAATTTATATGTTTATTTTAAAAGTAATACCCTTAAAACCTAGCTTAAAATCCAAACGCGTATGGTTACCTTAATAAAAACCCCTTAAAATGTAGCTAAAGGTTGCAGCTTTATCAAATTAAATCAATAATTCCATTACTATTCGGCAATCATGAACAGATCGATGCGCAAGAGTGACATTAAATGGCTGCCTACTGCAAAATCGATATCAAAATGCTTGTAAAATATGAATTTATATGTTTATTTTAAAAGTAATACCCTTAAAACCTAGCTTAAAATCCAAACGCGTATGGTTACCTTAATAAAAACCCCTTAAAATGTAGCTAAAGGTTGCAGCTTTATCAAATTAAATCAATAATTCCATTACTATTCGGCAATCATGAACAGATCGATGCGCAAGAGTGACATTAAATGGCTGCCTACTGCAAAATCGATATCAAAATGCTTGTAAAATATGAATTTATATGTTTATTTTAAAAGTAATACCCTTAAAACCTAGCTTAAAATCCAAACGCGTATGGTTACCTTAATAAAAACCCCTTAAAATGTAGCTAAAGGTTGCAGCTTTATCAAATTAAATCAATAATTCCATTACTATTCGGCAATCATGAACAGATCGATGCGCAAGAGTGACATTAAATGGCTGCCTACTGCAAAATCGATATCAAAATGCTTGTAAAATATGAATTTATATGTTTATTTTAAAAGTAATACCCTTAAAACCTAGCTTAAAATCCAAACGCGTATGGTTACCTTAATAAAAACCCCTTAAAATGTAGCTAAAGGTTGCAGCTTTATCAAATTAAATCAATAATTCCATTACTATTCGGCAATCATGAACAGATCGATGCGCAAGAGTGACATTAAATGGCTGCCTACTGCAAAATCGATATCAAAATGCTTGTAAAATATGAATTTATATGTTTATTTTAAAAGTAATACCCTTAAAACCTAGCTTAAAATCCAAACGCGTATGGTTACCTTAATAAAAACCCCTTAAAATGTAGCTAAAGGTTGCAGCTTTATCAAATTAAATCAATAATTCCATTACTATTCGGCAATCATGAACAGATCGATGCGCAAGAGTGACATTAAATGGCTGCCTACTGCAAAATCGATATCAAAATGCTTGTAAAATATGAATTTATATGTTTATTTTAAAAGTAATACCCTTAAAACCTAGCTTAAAATCCAAACGCGTATGGTTACCTTAATAAAAACCCCTTAAAATGTAGCTAAAGGTTGCAGCTTTATCAAATTAAATCAATAATTCCATTACTATTCGGCAATCATGAACAGATCGATGCGCAAGAGTGACATTAGATGGCTGCCTACTGCAAAATCGATATCAAAATGCTTGTAAAATATGAATTTATATGTTTATTTTAAAAGTAATACCCTTAAAACCTAGCTTAAAATCCAAACGCGTATGGTTACCTTAATAAAAACCCCTTAAAATGTAGCTAAAGGTTGCAGCTTTATCAAATTAAATCAATAATTCCATTACTATTCGGCAATCATGAACAGATCGATGCGCAAGAGTGACATTAAATGGCTGCCTACTGCAAAATCGATATCAAAATGCTTGTAAAATATGAATTTATATGTTTATTTTAAAAGTAATACCCTTAAAACCTAGCTTAAAATCCAAACGCGTATGGTTACCTTAATAAAAACCCCTTAAAATGTAGCTAAAGGTTGCAGCTTTATCAAATTAAATCAATAATTCCATTACTATTCGGCAATCATGAACAGATCGATGCGCAAGAGTGACATTAAATGGCTGCCTACTGCAAAATCGATATCAAAATGCTTGTAAAATATGAATTTATATGTTTATTTTAAAAGTAATACCCTTAAAACCTAGCTTAAAATCCAAACGCGTATGGTTACCTTAATAAAAACCCCTTAAAATGTAGCTAAAGGTTGCAGCTTTATCAAATTAAATCAATAATTCCATTACTATTCGGCAATCATGAACAGATCGATGCGCAAGAGTGACATTAAATGGCTGCCTACTGCAAAATCGATATCAAAATGCTTGTAAAATATGAATTTATATGTTTATTTTAAAAGTAATACCCTTAAAACCTAGCTTAAAATCCAAACGCGTATGGTTACCTTAATAAAAACCCCTTAAAATGTAGCTAAAGGTTGCAGCTTTATCAAATTAAATCAATAATTCCATTACTATTCGGCAATCATGAACAGATCGATGCGCAAGAGTGACATTAAATGGCTGCCTACTGCAAAATCGATATCAAAATGCTTGTAAAATATGAATTTATATGTTTATTTTAAAAGTAATACCCTTAAAACCTAGCTTAAAATCCAAACGCGTATGGTTACCTTAATAAAAACCCCTTAAAATGTAGCTAAAGGTTGCAGCTTTATCAAATTAAATCAATAATTCCATTACTATTCGGCAATCATGAACAGATCGATGCGCAAGAGTGACATTAAATGGCTGCCTACTGCAAAATCGATATCAAAATGCTTGTAAAATATGAATTTATATGTTTATTTTAAAAGTAATACCCTTAAAACCTAGCTTAAAATCCAAACGCGTATGGTTACCTTAATAAAAACCCCTTAAAATGTAGCTAAAGGTTGCAGCTTTATCAAATTAAATCAATAATTCCATTACTATTCGGCAATCATGAACAGATCGATGCGCAAGAGTGACATTAAATGGCTGCCTACTGCAAAATCGATATCAAAATGCTTGTAAAATATGAATTTATATGTTTATTTTAAAAGTAATACCCTTAAAACCTAGCTTAAAATCCAAACGCGTATGGTTACCTTAATAAAAACCCCTTAAAATGTAGCTAAAGGTTGCAGCTTTATCAAATTAAATCAATAATTCCATTACTATTCGGCAATCATGAACAGATCGATGCGCAAGAGTGACATTAAATGGCTGCCTACTGCAAAATCGATATCAAAATGCTTGTAAAATATGAATTTATATGTTTATTTTAAAAGTAATACCCTTAAAACCTAGCTTAAAATCCAAACGCGTATGGTTACCTTAATAAAAACCCCTTAAAATGTAGCTAAAGGTTGCAGCTTTATCAAATTAAATCAATAATTCCATTACTATTCGGCAATCATGAACAGATCGATGCGCAAGAGTGACATTAAATGGCTGCCTACTGCAAAATCGATATCAAAATGCTTGTAAAATATGAATTTATATGTTTATTTTAAAAGTAATACCCTTAAAACCTAGCTTAAAATCCAAACGCGTATGGTTACCTTAATAAAAACCCCTTAAAATGTAGCTAAAGGTTGCAGCTTTATCAAATTAAATCAATAATTCCATTACTATTCGGCAATCATGAACAGATCGATGCGCAAGAGTGACATTAAATGGCTGCCTACTGCAAAATCGATATCAAAATGCTTGTAAAATATGAATTTATATGTTTATTTTAAAAGTAATACCCTTAAAACCTAGCTTAAAATCCAAACGCGTATGGTTACCTTAATAAAAACCCCTTAAAATGTAGCTAAAGGTTGCAGCTTTATCAAATTAAATCAATAATTCCATTACTATTCGGCAATCATGAACAGATCGATGCGCAAGAGTGACATTAAATGGCTGCCTACTGCAAAATCGATATCAAAATGCTTGTAAAATATGAATTTATATGTTTATTTTAAAAGTAATACCCTTAAAACCTAGCTTAAAATCCAAACGCGTATGGTTACCTTAATAAAAACCCCTTAAAATGTAGCTAAAGGTTGCAGCTTTATCAAATTAAATCAATAATTCCATTACTATTCGGCAATCATGAACAGATCGATGCGCAAGAGTGACATTAAATGGCTGCCTACTGCAAAATCGATATCAAAATGCTTGTAAAATATGAATTTATATGTTTATTTTAAAAGTAATACCCTTAAAACCTAGCTTAAAATCCAAACGCGTATGGTTACCTTAATAAAAACCCCTTAAAATGTAGCTAAAGGTTGCAGCTTTATCAAATTAAATCAATAATTCCATTACTATTCGGCAATCATGAACAGATCGATGCGCAAGAGTGACATTAAATGGCTGCCTACTGCAAAATCGATATCAAAATGCTTGTAAAATATGAATTTATATGTTTATTTTAAAAGTAATACCCTTAAAACCTAGCTTAAAATCCAAACGCGTATGGTTACCTTAATAAAAACCCCTTAAAATGTAGCTAAAGGTTGCAGCTTTATCAAATTAAATCAATAATTCCATTACTATTCGGCAATCATGAACAGATCGATGCGCAAGAGTGACATTAAATGGCTGCCTACTGCAAAATCGATATCAAAATGCTTGTAAAATATGAATTTATATGTTTATTTTAAAAGTAATACCCTTAAAACCTAGCTTAAAATCCAAACGCGTATGGTTACCTTAATAAAAACCCCTTAAAATGTAGCTAAAGGTTGCAGCTTTATCAAATTAAATCAATAATTCCATTACTATTCGGCAATCATGAACAGATCGATGCGCAAGAGTGACATTAAATGGCTGCCTACTGCAAAATCGATATCAAAATGCTTGTAAAATATGAATTTATATGTTTATTTTAAAAGTAATACCCTTAAAACCTAGCTTAAAATCCAAACGCGTATGGTTACCTTAATAAAAACCCCTTAAAATGTAGCTAAAGGTTGCAGCTTTATCAAATTAAATCAATAATTCCATTACTATTCGGCAATCATGAACAGATCGATGCGCAAGAGTGACATTAAATGGCTGCCTACTGCAAAATCGATATCAAAATGCTTGTAAAATATGAATTTATATGTTTATTTTAAAAGTAATACCCTTAAAACCTAGCTTAAAATCCAAACGCGTATGGTTACCTTAATAAAAACCCCTTAAAATGTAGCTAAAGGTTGCAGCTTTATCAAATTAAATCAATAATTCCATTACTATTCGGCAATCATGAACAGATCGATGCGCAAGAGTGACATTAAATGGCTGCCTACTGCAAAATCGATATCAAAATGCTTGTAAAATATGAATTTATATGTTTATTTTAAAAGTAATACCCTTAAAACCTAGCTTAAAATCCAAACGCGTATGGTTACCTTAATAAAAACCCCTTAAAATGTAGCTAAAGGTTGCAGCTTTATCAAATTAAATCAATAATTCCATTACTATTCGGCAATCATGAACAGATCGATGCGCAAGAGTGACATTAAATGGCTGCCTACTGCAAAATCGATATCAAAATGCTTGTAAAATATGAATTTATATGTTTATTTTAAAAGTAATACCCTTAAAACCTAGCTTAAAATCCAAACGCGTATGGTTACCTTAATAAAAACCCCTTAAAATGTAGCTAAAGGTTGCAGCTTTATCAAATTAAATCAATAATTCCATTACTATTCGGCAATCATGAACAGATCGATGCGCAAGAGTGACATTAAATGGCTGCCTACTGCAAAATCGATATCAAAATGCTTGTAAAATATGAATTTATATGTTTATTTTAAAAGTAATACCCTTAAAACCTAGCTTAAAATCCAAACGCGTATGGTTACCTTAATAAAAACCCCTTAAAATGTAGCTAAAGGTTGCAGCTTTATCAAATTAAATCAATAATTCCATTACTATTCGGCAATCATGAACAGATCGATGCGCAAGAGTGACATTAAATGGCTGCCTACTGCAAAATCGATATCAAAATGCTTGTAAAATATGAATTTATATGTTTATTTTAAAAGTAATACCCTTAAAACCTAGCTTAAAATCCAAACGCGTATGGTTACCTTAATAAAAACCCCTTAAAATGTAGCTAAAGGTTGCAGCTTTATCAAATTAAATCAATAATTCCATTACTATTCGGCAATCATGAACAGATCGATGCGCAAGAGTGACATTAAATGGCTGCCTACTGCAAAATCGATATCAAAATGCTTGTAAAATATGAATTTATATGTTTATTTTAAAAGTAATACCCTTAAAACCTAGCTTAAAATCCAAACGCGTATGGTTACCTTAATAAAAACCCCTTAAAATGTAGCTAAAGGTTGCAGCTTTATCAAATTAAATCAATAATTCCATTACTATTCGGCAATCATGAACAGATCGATGCGCAAGAGTGACATTAAATGGCTGCCTACTGCAAAATCGATATCAAAATGCTTGTAAAATATGAATTTATATGTTTATTTTAAAAGTAATACCCTTAAAACCTAGCTTAAAATCCAAACGCGTATGGTTACCTTAATAAAAACCCCTTAAAATGTAGCTAAAGGTTGCAGCTTTATCAAATTAAATCAATAATTCCATTACTATTCGGCAATCATGAACAGATCGATGCGCAAGAGTGACATTAAATGGCTGCCTACTGCAAAATCGATATCAAAATGCTTGTAAAATATGAATTTATATGTTTATTTTAAAAGTAATACCCTTAAAACCTAGCTTAAAATCCAAACGCGTATGGTTACCTTAATAAAAACCCCTTAAAATGTAGCTAAAGGTTGCAGCTTTATCAAATTAAATCAATAATTCCATTACTATTCGGCAATCATGAACAGATCGATGCGCAAGAGTGACATTAAATGGCTGCCTACTGCAAAATCGATATCAAAATGCTTGTAAAATATGAATTTATATGTTTATTTTAAAAGTAATACCCTTAAAACCTAGCTTAAAATCCAAACGCGTATGGTTACCTTAATAAAAACCCCTTAAAATGTAGCTAAAGGTTGCAGCTTTATCAAATTAAATCAATAATTCCATTACTATTCGGCAATCATGAACAGATCGATGCGCAAGAGTGACATTAAATGGCTGCCTACTGCAAAATCGATATCAAAATGCTTGTAAAATATGAATTTATATGTTTATTTTAAAAGTAATACCCTTAAAACCTAGCTTAAAATCCAAACGCGTATGGTTACCTTAATAAAAACCCCTTAAAATGTAGCTAAAGGTTGCAGCTTTATCAAATTAAATCAATAATTCCATTACTATTCGGCAATCATGAACAGATCGATGCGCAAGAGTGACATTAAATGGCTGCCTACTGCAAAATCGATATCAAAATGCTTGTAAAATATGAATTTATATGTTTATTTTAAAAGTAATACCCTTAAAACCTAGCTTAAAATCCAAACGCGTATGGTTACCTTAATAAAAACCCCTTAAAATGTAGCTAAAGGTTGCAGCTTTATCAAATTAAATCAATAATTCCATTACTATTCGGCAATCATGAACAGATCGATGCGCAAGAGTGACATTAAATGGCTGCCTACTGCAAAATCGATATCAAAATGCTTGTAAAATATGAATTTATATGTTTATTTTAAAAGTAATACCCTTAAAACCTAGCTTAAAATCCAAACGCGTATGGTTACCTTAATAAAAACCCCTTAAAATGTAGCTAAAGGTTGCAGCTTTATCAAATTAAATCAATAATTCCATTACTATTCGGCAATCATGAACAGATCGATGCGCAAGAGTGACATTAAATGGCTGCCTACTGCAAAATCGATATCAAAATGCTTGTAAAATATGAATTTATATGTTTATTTTAAAAGTAATACCCTTAAAACCTAGCTTAAAATCCAAACGCGTATGGTTACCTTAATAAAAACCCCTTAAAATGTAGCTAAAGGTTGCAGCTTTATCAAATTAAATCAATAATTCCATTACTATTCGGCAATCATGAACAGATCGATGCGCAAGAGTGACATTAAATGGCTGCCTACTGCAAAATCGATATCAAAATGCTTGTAAAATATGAATTTATATGTTTATTTTAAAAGTAATACCCTTAAAACCTAGCTTAAAATCCAAACGCGTATGGTTACCTTAATAAAAACCCCTTAAAATGTAGCTAAAGGTTGCAGCTTTATCAAATTAAATCAATAATTCCATTACTATTCGGCAATCATGAACAGATCGATGCGCAAGAGTGACATTAAATGGCTGCCTACTGCAAAATCGATATCAAAATGCTTGTAAAATATGAATTTATATGTTTATTTTAAAAGTAATACCCTTAAAACCTAGCTTAAAATCCAAACGCGTATGGTTACCTTAATAAAAACCCCTTAAAATGTAGCTAAAGGTTGCAGCTTTATCAAATTAAATCAATAATTCCATTACTATTCGGCAATCATGAACAGATCGATGCGCAAGAGTGACATTAAATGGCTGCCTACTGCAAAATCGATATCAAAATGCTTGTAAAATATGAATTTATATGTTTATTTTAAAAGTAATACCCTTAAAACCTAGCTTAAAATCCAAACGCGTATGGTTACCTTAATAAAAACCCCTTAAAATGTAGCTAAAGGTTGCAGCTTTATCAAATTAAATCAATAATTCCATTACTATTCGGCAATCATGAACAGATCGATGCGCAAGAGTGACATTAAATGGCTGCCTACTGCAAAATCGATATCAAAATGCTTGTAAAATATGAATTTATATGTTTATTTTAAAAGTAATACCCTTAAAACCTAGCTTAAAATCCAAACGCGTATGGTTACCTTAATAAAAACCCCTTAAAATGTAGCTAAAGGTTGCAGCTTTATCAAATTAAATCAATAATTCCATTACTATTCGGCAATCATGAACAGATCGATGCGCAAGAGTGACATTAAATGGCTGCCTACTGCAAAATCGATATCAAAATGCTTGTAAAATATGAATTTATATGTTTATTTTAAAAGTAATACCCTTAAAACCTAGCTTAAAATCCAAACGCGTATGGTTACCTTAATAAAAACCCCTTAAAATGTAGCTAAAGGTTGCAGCTTTATCAAATTAAATCAATAATTCCATTACTATTCGGCAATCATGAACAGATCGATGCGCAAGAGTGACATTAAATGGCTGCCTACTGCAAAATCGATATCAAAATGCTTGTAAAATATGAATTTATATGTTTATTTTAAAAGTAATACCCTTAAAACCTAGCTTAAAATCCAAACGCGTATGGTTACCTTAATAAAAACCCCTTAAAATGTAGCTAAAGGTTGCAGCTTTATCAAATTAAATCAATAATTCCATTACTATTCGGCAATCATGAACAGATCGATGCGCAAGAGTGACATTAAATGGCTGCCTACTGCAAAATCGATATCAAAATGCTTGTAAAATATGAATTTATATGTTTATTTTAAAAGTAATACCCTTAAAACCTAGCTTAAAATCCAAACGCGTATGGTTACCTTAATAAAAACCCCTTAAAATGTAGCTAAAGGTTGCAGCTTTATCAAATTAAATCAATAATTCCATTACTATTCGGCAATCATGAACAGATCGATGCGCAAGAGTGACATTAAATGGCTGCCTACTGCAAAATCGATATCAAAATGCTTGTAAAATATGAATTTATATGTTTATTTTAAAAGTAATACCCTTAAAACCTAGCTTAAAATCCAAACGCGTATGGTTACCTTAATAAAAACCCCTTAAAATGTAGCTAAAGGTTGCAGCTTTATCAAATTAAATCAATAATTCCATTACTATTCGGCAATCATGAACAGATCGATGCGCAAGAGTGACATTAAATGGCTGCCTACTGCAAAATCGATATCAAAATGCTTGTAAAATATGAATTTATATGTTTATTTTAAAAGTAATACCCTTAAAACCTAGCTGGAGTCTTGTGTATTCTATCTTAGTCTGTCGTCTCTGTGTACCTCGACCGTCTTCCATTCATTGGGTCTATTTATCTTCCCTTCCGGACGTATCCTACACTAGTACCTTACGACAGCAAACTTGCTAATTATGAAAATTTTGCCCACCCACCCTCCCAGGCACGAAGTGCTAAAGGGGACGTGTACGGCGCACGCACCGCGACAAACATGGTGGAGGAGGTGTGGATAGTTATATATATGTGACAGTTTTGCGAACACGTATCTGTGAATTGTGAATGCAACATGTATATGAGCCAGAAGCGTGTGAACGAAAATAAGTACCACCTGCTGCAATACTGCAACAGTATTACTCGGATATAAGCAGTTTTTGGGTGTAAATATGCGTTTTCTACAAACGAGGAGTGCTTAGTGCGTATAAACCGAAATCGATTTTGAAGCTACAATGCACTATTGGGTAATAATAACGCAATTTTTTGTTAATTGAGTACGCCTTATAATAAATATGAATTTTATATACTTTATTGACTATGGTGGGTTTTGGTTTAGGGTCATTGCATAAAAGGGGGGAATACTGTGCTGTGAAATGGGAAGGTTGGCTGCGATTAGTATCAGCTGGTAGCGTCATTTTACATGTGGGTTAGCAAAAAATCTATTACGAAGAGCAGGAAAAGACGAGCTTGTTTTTTATTTGGCATTGCTTTGTTTTTGATTGAAATATGAATTTATATGTTTATTTTAAAAGTAATACCCTTAAAACCTAGCTTAAAATCCAAACGCGTATGGTTACCTTAATAAAAACCCCTTAAAATGTAGCTAAAGGTTGCAGCTTTATCAAATTAAATCAATAATTCCATTACTATTCGGCAATCATGAACAGATCGATGCGCAAGAGTGACATTAAATGGCTGCCTACTGCAAAATCGATATCAAAATGCTTGTAAAATATGAATTTATATGTTTATTTTAAAAGTAATACCCTTAAAACCTAGCTTAAAATCCAAACGCGTATGGTTACCTTAATAAAAACCCCTTAAAATGTAGCTAAAGGTTGCAGCTTTATCAAATTAAATCAATAATTCCATTACTATTCGGCAATCATGAACAGATCGATGCGCAAGAGTGACATTAAATGGCTGCCTACTGCAAAATCGATATCAAAATGCTTGTAAAATATGAATTTATATGTTTATTTTAAAAGTAATACCCTTAAAACCTAGCTTAAAATCCAAACGCGTATGGTTACCTTAATAAAAACCCCTTAAAATGTAGCTAAAGGTTGCAGCTTTATCAAATTAAATCAATAATTCCATTACTATTCGGCAATCATGAACAGATCGATGCGCAAGAGTGACATTAAATGGCTGCCTACTGCAAAATCGATATCAAAATGCTTGTAAAATATGAATTTATATGTTTATTTTAAAAGTAATACCCTTAAAACCTAGCTTAAAATCCAAACGCGTATGGTTACCTTAATAAAAACCCCTTAAAATGTAGCTAAAGGTTGCAGCTTTATCAAATTAAATCAATAATTCCATTACTATTCGGCAATCATGAACAGATCGATGCGCAAGAGTGACATTAAATGGCTGCCTACTGCAAAATCGATATCAAAATGCTTGTAAAATATGAATTTATATGTTTATTTTAAAAGTAATACCCTTAAAACCTAGCTTAAAATCCAAACGCGTATGGTTACCTTAATAAAAACCCCTTAAAATGTAGCTAAAGGTTGCAGCTTTATCAAATTAAATCAATAATTCCATTACTATTCGGCAATCATGAACAGATCGATGCGCAAGAGTGACATTAAATGGCTGCCTACTGCAAAATCGATATCAAAATGCTTGTAAAATATGAATTTATATGTTTATTTTAAAAGTAATACCCTTAAAACCTAGCTTAAAATCCAAACGCGTATGGTTACCTTAATAAAAACCCCTTAAAATGTAGCTAAAGGTTGCAGCTTTATCAAATTAAATCAATAATTCCATTACTATTCGGCAATCATGAACAGATCGATGCGCAAGAGTGACATTAAATGGCTGCCTACTGCAAAATCGATATCAAAATGCTTGTAAAATATGAATTTATATGTTTATTTTAAAAGTAATACCCTTAAAACCTAGCTTAAAATCCAAACGCGTATGGTTACCTTAATAAAAACCCCTTAAAATGTAGCTAAAGGTTGCAGCTTTATCAAATTAAATCAATAATTCCATTACTATTCGGCAATCATGAACAGATCGATGCGCAAGAGTGACATTAAATGGCTGCCTACTGCAAAATCGATATCAAAATGCTTGTAAAATATGAATTTATATGTTTATTTTAAAAGTAATACCCTTAAAACCTAGCTTAAAATCCAAACGCGTATGGTTACCTTAATAAAAACCCCTTAAAATGTAGCTAAAGGTTGCAGCTTTATCAAATTAAATCAATAATTCCATTACTATTCGGCAATCATGAACAGATCGATGCGCAAGAGTGACATTAAATGGCTGCCTACTGCAAAATCGATATCAAAATGCTTGTAAAATATGAATTTATATGTTTATTTTAAAAGTAATACCCTTAAAACCTAGCTTAAAATCCAAACGCGTATGGTTACCTTAATAAAAACCCCTTAAAATGTAGCTAAAGGTTGCAGCTTTATCAAATTAAATCAATAATTCCATTACTATTCGGCAATCATGAACAGATCGATGCGCAAGAGTGACATTAAATGGCTGCCTACTGCAAAATCGATATCAAAATGCTTGTAAAATATGAATTTATATGTTTATTTTAAAAGTAATACCCTTAAAACCTAGCTTAAAATCCAAACGCGTATGGTTACCTTAATAAAAACCCCTTAAAATGTAGCTAAAGGTTGCAGCTTTATCAAATTAAATCAATAATTCCATTACTATTCGGCAATCATGAACAGATCGATGCGCAAGAGTGACATTAAATGGCTGCCTACTGCAAAATCGATATCAAAATGCTTGTAAAATATGAATTTATATGTTTATTTTAAAAGTAATACCCTTAAAACCTAGCTTAAAATCCAAACGCGTATGGTTACCTTAATAAAAACCCCTTAAAATGTAGCTAAAGGTTGCAGCTTTATCAAATTAAATCAATAATTCCATTACTATTCGGCAATCATGAACAGATCGATGCGCAAGAGTGACATTAAATGGCTGCCTACTGCAAAATCGATATCAAAATGCTTGTAAAATATGAATTTATATGTTTATTTTAAAAGTAATACCCTTAAAACCTAGCTTAAAATCCAAACGCGTATGGTTACCTTAATAAAAACCCCTTAAAATGTAGCTAAAGGTTGCAGCTTTATCAAATTAAATCAATAATTCCATTACTATTCGGCAATCATGAACAGATCGATGCGCAAGAGTGACATTAAATGGCTGCCTACTGCAAAATCGATATCAAAATGCTTGTAAAATATGAATTTATATGTTTATTTTAAAAGTAATACCCTTAAAACCTAGCTTAAAATCCAAACGCGTATGGTTACCTTAATAAAAACCCCTTAAAATGTAGCTAAAGGTTGCAGCTTTATCAAATTAAATCAATAATTCCATTACTATTCGGCAATCATGAACAGATCGATGCGCAAGAGTGACATTAAATGGCTGCCTACTGCAAAATCGATATCAAAATGCTTGTAAAATATGAATTTATATGTTTATTTTAAAAGTAATACCCTTAAAACCTAGCTTAAAATCCAAACGCGTATGGTTACCTTAATAAAAACCCCTTAAAATGTAGCTAAAGGTTGCAGCTTTATCAAATTAAATCAATAATTCCATTACTATTCGGCAATCATGAACAGATCGATGCGCAAGAGTGACATTAAATGGCTGCCTACTGCAAAATCGATATCAAAATGCTTGTAAAATATGAATTTATATGTTTATTTTAAAAGTAATACCCTTAAAACCTAGCTTAAAATCCAAACGCGTATGGTTACCTTAATAAAAACCCCTTAAAATGTAGCTAAAGGTTGCAGCTTTATCAAATTAAATCAATAATTCCATTACTATTCGGCAATCATGAACAGATCGATGCGCAAGAGTGACATTAAATGGCTGCCTACTGCAAAATCGATATCAAAATGCTTGTAAAATATGAATTTATATGTTTATTTTAAAAGTAATACCCTTAAAACCTAGCTTAAAATCCAAACGCGTATGGTTACCTTAATAAAAACCCCTTAAAATGTAGCTAAAGGTTGCAGCTTTATCAAATTAAATCAATAATTCCATTACTATTCGGCAATCATGAACAGATCGATGCGCAAGAGTGACATTAAATGGCTGCCTACTGCAAAATCGATATCAAAATGCTTGTAAAATATGAATTTATATGTTTATTTTAAAAGTAATACCCTTAAAACCTAGCTTAAAATCCAAACGCGTATGGTTACCTTAATAAAAACCCCTTAAAATGTAGCTAAAGGTTGCAGCTTTATCAAATTAAATCAATAATTCCATTACTATTCGGCAATCATGAACAGATCGATGCGCAAGAGTGACATTAAATGGCTGCCTACTGCAAAATCGATATCAAAATGCTTGTAAAATATGAATTTATATGTTTATTTTAAAAGTAATACCCTTAAAACCTAGCTTAAAATCCAAACGCGTATGGTTACCTTAATAAAAACCCCTTAAAATGTAGCTAAAGGTTGCAGCTTTATCAAATTAAATCAATAATTCCATTACTATTCGGCAATCATGAACAGATCGATGCGCAAGAGTGACATTAAATGGCTGCCTACTGCAAAATCGATATCAAAATGCTTGTAAAATATGAATTTATATGTTTATTTTAAAAGTAATACCCTTAAAACCTAGCTGGAGTCTTGTGTATTCTATCTTAGTCTGTCGTCTCTGTGTACCTCGACCGTCTTCCATTCATTGGGTCTATTTATCTTCCCTTCCGGACGTATCCTACACTAGTACCTTACGACAGCAAACTTGCTAATTATGAAAATTTTGCCCACCCACCCTCCCAGGCACGAAGTGCTAAAGGGGACGTGTACGGCGCACGCACCGCGACAAACATGGTGGAGGAGGTGTGGATAGTTATATATATGTGACAGTTTTGCGAACACGTATCTGTGAATTGTGAATGCAACATGTATATGAGCCAGAAGCGTGTGAACGAAAATAAGTACCACCTGCTGCAATACTGCAACAGTATTACTCGGATATAAGCAGTTTTTGGGTGTAAATATGCGTTTTCTACAAACGAGGAGTGCTTAGTGCGTATAAACCGAAATCGATTTTGAAGCTACAATGCACTATTGGGTAATAATAACGCAATTTTTTGTTAATTGAGTACGCCTTATAATAAATATGAATTTTATATACTTTATTGACTATGGTGGGTTTTGGTTTAGGGTCATTGCATAAAAGGGGGGAATACTGTGCTGTGAAATGGGAAGGTTGGCTGCGATTAGTATCAGCTGGTAGCGTCATTTTACATGTGGGTTAGCAAAAAATCTATTACGAAGAGCAGGAAAAGACGAGCTTGTTTTTTATTTGGCATTGCTTTGTTTTTGATTGAAATATGAATTTATATGTTTATTTTAAAAGTAATACCCTTAAAACCTAGCTTAAAATCCAAACGCGTATGGTTACCTTAATAAAAACCCCTTAAAATGTAGCTAAAGGTTGCAGCTTTATCAAATTAAATCAATAATTCCATTACTATTCGGCAATCATGAACAGATCGATGCGCAAGAGTGACATTAAATGGCTGCCTACTGCAAAATCGATATCAAAATGCTTGTAAAATATGAATTTATATGTTTATTTTAAAAGTAATACCCTTAAAACCTAGCTTAAAATCCAAACGCGTATGGTTACCTTAATAAAAACCCCTTAAAATGTAGCTAAAGGTTGCAGCTTTATCAAATTAAATCAATAATTCCATTACTATTCGGCAATCATGAACAGATCGATGCGCAAGAGTGACATTAAATGGCTGCCTACTGCAAAATCGATATCAAAATGCTTGTAAAATATGAATTTATATGTTTATTTTAAAAGTAATACCCTTAAAACCTAGCTTAAAATCCAAACGCGTATGGTTACCTTAATAAAAACCCCTTAAAATGTAGCTAAAGGTTGCAGCTTTATCAAATTAAATCAATAATTCCATTACTATTCGGCAATCATGAACAGATCGATGCGCAAGAGTGACATTAAATGGCTGCCTACTGCAAAATCGATATCAATATGCTTGTAAAATATGAATTTATATGTTTATTTTAAAAGTAATACCCTTAAAACCTAGCTTAAAATCCAAACGCGTATGGTTACCTTAATAAAAACCCCTTAAAATGTAGCTAAAGGTTGTAGCTTTATCAAATTAAATCAATAATTCCATTACTATTCGGCAATCATGAACAGATCGATGCGCAAGAGTGACATTAAATGGCTGCCTACTGCAAAATCGATATCAAAATGCTTGTAAAATATGAATTTATATGTTTATTTTAAAAGTAATACCCTTAAAACCTAGCTTAAAATCCAAACGCGTATGGTTACCTTAATAAAAACCCCTTAAAATGTAGCTAAAGGTTGCAGCTTTATCAAATTAAATCAATAATTCCATTACTATTCGGCAATCATGAACAGATCGATGCGCAAGAGTGACATTAAATGGCTGCCTACTGCAAAATCGATATCAAAATGCTTGTAAAATATGAATTTATATGTTTATTTTAAAAGTAATACCCTTAAAACCTAGCTTAAAATCCAAACGCGTATGGTTACCTTAATAAAAACCCCTTAAAATGTAGCTAAAGGTTGCAGCTTTATCAAATTAAATCAATAATTCCATTACTATTCGGCAATCATGAACAGATCGATGCGCAAGAGTGACATTAAATGGCTGCCTACTGCAAAATCGATATCAAAATGCTTGTAAAATATGAATTTATATGTTTATTTTAAAAGTAATACCCTTAAAACCTAGCTTAAAATCCAAACGCGTATGGTTACCTTAATAAAAACCCCTTAAAATGTAGCTAAAGGTTGCAGCTTTATCAAATTAAATCAATAATTCCATTACTATTCGGCAATCATGAACAGATCGATGCGCAAGAGTGACATTAAATGGCTGCCTACTGCAAAATCGATATCAAAATGCTTGTAAAATATGAATTTATATGTTTATTTTAAAAGTAATACCCTTAAAACCTAGCTTAAAATCCAAACGCGTATGGTTACCTTAATAAAAACCCCTTAAAATGTAGCTAAAGGTTGCAGCTTTATCAAATTAAATCAATAATTCCATTACTATTCGGCAATCATGAACAGATCGATGCGCAAGAGTGACATTAAATGGCTGCCTACTGCAAAATCGATATCAAAATGCTTGTAAAATATGAATTTATATGTTTATTTTAAAAGTAATACCCTTAAAACCTAGCTTAAAATCCAAACGCGTATGGTTACCTTATTAAAAACCCCTTAAAATGTAGCTAAAGGTTGCAGCTTTATCAAATTAAATCAATAATTCCATTACTATTCGGCAATCATGAACAGATCGATGCGCAAGAGTGACATTAAATGGCTGCCTACTGCAAAATCGATATCAAAATGCTTGTAAAATATGAATTTATATGTTTATTTTAAAAGTAATACCCTTAAAACCTAGCTTAAAATCCAAACGCGTATGGTTACCTTAATAAAAACCCCTTAAAATGTAGCTAAAGGTTGCAGCTTTATCAAATTAAATCAATAATTCCATTACTATTCGGCAATCATGAACAGATCGATGCGCAAGAGTGACATTAAATGGCTGCCTACTGCAAAATCGATATCAAAATGCTTGTAAAATATGAATTTATATGTTTATTTTAAAAGTAATACCCTTAAAACCTAGCTTAAAATCCAAACGCGTATGGTTACCTTAATAAAAACCCCTTAAAATGTAGCTAAAGGTTGCAGCTTTATCAAATTAAATCAATAATTCCATTACTATTCGGCAATCATGAACAGATCGATGCGCAAGAGTGACATTAAATGGCTGCCTACTGCAAAATCGATATCAAAATGCTTGTAAAATATGAATTTATATGTTTATTTTAAAAGTAATACCCTTAAAACCTAGCTTAAAATCCAAACGCGTATGGTTACCTTATTAAAAACCCCTTAAAATGTAGCTAAAGGTTGCAGCTTTATCAAATTAAATCAATAATTCCATTACTATTCGGCAATCATGAACAGATCGATGCGCAAGAGTGACATTAAATGGCTGCCTACTGCAAAATCGATATCAAAATGCTTGTAAAATATGAATTTATATGTTTATTTTAAAAGTAATACCCTTAAAACCTAGCTTAAAATCCAAACGCGTATGGTTACCTTAATAAAAACCCCTTAAAATGTAGCTAAAGGTTGCAGCTTTATCAAATTAAATCAATAATTCCATTACTATTCGGCAATCATGAACAGATCGATGCGCAAGAGTGACATTAAATGGCTGCCTACTGCAAAATCGATATCAAAATGCTTGTAAAATATGAATTTATATGTTTATTTTAAAAGTAATACCCTTAAAACCTAGCTTAAAATCCAAACGCGTATGGTTACCTTATTAAAAACCCCTTAAAATGTAGCTAAAGGTTGCAGCTTTATCAAATTAAATCAATAATTCCATTACTATTCGGCAATCATGAACAGATCGATGCGCAAGAGTGACATTAAATGGCTGCCTACTGCAAAATCGATATCAAAATGCTTGTAAAATATGAATTTATATGTTTATTTTAAAAGTAATACCCTTAAAACCTAGCTTAAAATCCAAACGCGTATGGTTACCTTAATAAAAACCCCTTAAAATGTAGCTAAAGGTTGCAGCTTTATCAAATTAAATCAATAATTCCATTACTATTCGGCAATCATGAACAGATCGATGCGCAAGAGTGACATTAAATGGCTGCCTACTGCAAAATCGATATCAAAATGCTTGTAAAATATGAATTTATATGTTTATTTTAAAAGTAATACCCTTAAAACCTAGCTTAAAATCCAAACGCGTATGGTTACCTTAATAAAAACCCCTTAAAATGTAGCTAAAGGTTGCAGCTTTATCAAATTAAATCAATAATTCCATTACTATTCGGCAATCATGAACAGATCGATGCGCAAGAGTGACATTAAATGGCTGCCTACTGCAAAATCGATATCAAAATGCTTGTAAAATATGAATTTATATGTTTATTTTAAAAGTAATACCCTTAAAACCTAGCTTAAAATCCAAACGCGTATGGTTACCTTAATAAAAACCCCTTAAAATGTAGCTAAAGGTTGCAGCTTTATCAAATTAAATCAATAATTCCATTACTATTCGGCAATCATGAACAGATCGATGCGCAAGAGTGACATTAAATGGCTGCCTACTGCAAAATCGATATCAAAATGCTTGTAAAATATGAATTTATATGTTTATTTTAAAAGTAATACCCTTAAAACCTAGCTTAAAATCCAAACGCGTATGGTTACCTTAATAAAAACCCCTTAAAATGTAGCTAAAGGTTGCAGCTTTATCAAATTAAATCAATAATTCCATTACTATTCGGCAATCATGAACAGATCGATGCGCAAGAGTGACATTAAATGGCTGCCTACTGCAAAATCGATATCAAAATGCTTGTAAAATATGAATTTATATGTTTATTTTAAAAGTAATACCCTTAAAACCTAGCTGGAGTCTTGTGTATTCTATCTTAGTCTGTCGTCTCTGTGTACCTCGACCGTCTTCCATTCATTGGGTCTATTTATCTTCCCTTCCGGACGTATCCTACACTAGTACCTTACGACAGCAAACTTGCTAATTATGAAAATTTTGCCCACCCACCCTCCCAGGCACGAAGTGCTAAAGGGGACGTGTACGGCGCACGCACCGCGACAAACATGGTGGAGGAGGTGTGGATAGTTATATATATGTGACAGTTTTGCGAACACGTATCTGTGAATTGTGAATGCAACATGTATATGAGCCAGAAGCGTGTGAACGAAAATAAGTACCACCTGCTGCAATACTGCAACAGTATTACTCGGATATAAGCAGTTTTTGGGTGTAAATATGCGTTTTCTACAAACGAGGAGTGCTTAGTGCGTATAAACCGAAATCGATTTTGAAGCTACAATGCACTATTGGGTAATAATAACGCAATTTTTTGTTAATTGAGTACGCCTTATAATAAATATGAATTTTATATACTTTATTGACTATGGTGGGTTTTGGTTTAGGGTCATTGCATAAAAGGGGGGAATACTGTGCTGTGAAATGGGAAGGTTGGCTGCGATTAGTATCAGCTGGTAGCGTCATTTTACATGTGGGTTAGCAAAAAATCTATTACGAAGAGCAGGAAAAGACGAGCTTGTTTTTTATTTGGCATTGCTTTGTTTTTGATTGAAATATGAATTTATATGTTTATTTTAAAAGTAATACCCTTAAAACCTAGCTTAAAATCCAAACGCGTATGGTTACCTTAATAAAAACCCCTTAAAATGTAGCTAAAGGTTGCAGCTTTATCAAATTAAATCAATAATTCCATTACTATTCGGCAATCATGAACAGATCGATGCGCAAGAGTGACATTAAATGGCTGCCTACTGCAAAATCGATATCAAAATGCTTGTAAAATATGAATTTATATGTTTATTTTAAAAGTAATACCCTTAAAACCTAGCTTAAAATCCAAACGCGTATGGTTACCTTAATAAAAACCCCTTAAAATGTAGCTAAAGGTTGCAGCTTTATCAAATTAAATCAATAATTCCATTACTATTCGGCAATCATGAACAGATCGATGCGCAAGAGTGACATTAAATGGCTGCCTACTGCAAAATCGATATCAAAATGCTTGTAAAATATGAATTTATATGTTTATTTTAAAAGTAATACCCTTAAAACCTAGCTTAAAATCCAAACGCGTATGGTTACCTTAATAAAAACCCCTTAAAATGTAGCTAAAGGTTGCAGCTTTATCAAATTAAATCAATAATTCCATTACTATTCGGCAATCATGAACAGATCGATGCGCAAGAGTGACATTAAATGGCTGCCTACTGCAAAATCGATATCAATATGCTTGTAAAATATGAATTTATATGTTTATTTTAAAAGTAATACCCTTAAAACCTAGCTTAAAATCCAAACGCGTATGGTTACCTTAATAAAAACCCCTTAAAATGTAGCTAAAGGTTGTAGCTTTATCAAATTAAATCAATAATTCCATTACTATTCGGCAATCATGAACAGATCGATGCGCAAGAGTGACATTAAATGGCTGCCTACTGCAAAATCGATATCAAAATGCTTGTAAAATATGAATTTATATGTTTATTTTAAAAGTAATACCCTTAAAACCTAGCTTAAAATCCAAACGCGTATGGTTACCTTAATAAAAACCCCTTAAAATGTAGCTAAAGGTTGCAGCTTTATCAAATTAAATCAATAATTCCATTACTATTCGGCAATCATGAACAGATCGATGCGCAAGAGTGACATTAAATGGCTGCCTACTGCAAAAT
This sequence comes from Melieria crassipennis, assembly GCA_963668005.1. NCBI lineage: Eukaryota > Metazoa > Arthropoda > Insecta > Diptera > Ulidiidae > Melieria > Melieria crassipennis. The sequence goes on along the minus strand of CAVLFC010000060.1, from coordinate 26,853 downwards.
CGATATCAAAATGCTTGTAAAATATGAATTTATATGTTTATTTTAAAAGTAATACCCTTAAAACCTAGCTTAAAATCCAAACGCGTATGGTTACCTTAATAAAAACCCCTTAAAATGTAGCTAAAGGTTGCAGCTTTATCAAATTAAATCAATAATTCCATTACTATTCGGCAATCATGAACAGATCGATGCGCAAGAGTGACATTAAATGGCTGCCTACTGCAAAATCGATATCAAAATGCTTGTAAAATATGAATTTATATGTTTATTTTAAAAGTAATACCCTTAAAACCTAGCTTAAAATCCAAACGCGTATGGTTACCTTAATAAAAACCCCTTAAAATGTAGCTAAAGGTTGCAGCTTTATCAAATTAAATCAATAATTCCATTACTATTCGGCAATCATGAACAGATCGATGCGCAAGAGTGACATTAAATGGCTGCCTACTGCAAAATCGATATCAAAATGCTTGTAAAATATGAATTTATATGTTTATTTTAAAAGTAATACCCTTAAAACCTAGCTTAAAATCCAAACGCGTATGGTTACCTTAATAAAAACCCCTTAAAATGTAGCTAAAGGTTGCAGCTTTATCAAATTAAATCAATAATTCCATTACTATTCGGCAATCATGAACAGATCGATGCGCAAGAGTGACATTAAATGGCTGCCTACTGCAAAATCGATATCAAAATGCTTGTAAAATATGAATTTATATGTTTATTTTAAAAGTAATACCCTTAAAACCTAGCTTAAAATCCAAACGCGTATGGTTACCTTATTAAAAACCCCTTAAAATGTAGCTAAAGGTTGCAGCTTTATCAAATTAAATCAATAATTCCATTACTATTCGGCAATCATGAACAGATCGATGCGCAAGAGTGACATTAAATGGCTGCCTACTGCAAAATCGATATCAAAATGCTTGTAAAATATGAATTTATATGTTTATTTTAAAAGTAATACCCTTAAAACCTAGCTTAAAATCCAAACGCGTATGGTTACCTTAATAAAAACCCCTTAAAATGTAGCTAAAGGTTGCAGCTTTATCAAATTAAATCAATAATTCCATTACTATTCGGCAATCATGAACAGATCGATGCGCAAGAGTGACATTAAATGGCTGCCTACTGCAAAATCGATATCAAAATGCTTGTAAAATATGAATTTATATGTTTATTTTAAAAGTAATACCCTTAAAACCTAGCTTAAAATCCAAACGCGTATGGTTACCTTAATAAAAACCCCTTAAAATGTAGCTAAAGGTTGCAGCTTTATCAAATTAAATCAATAATTCCATTACTATTCGGCAATCATGAACAGATCGATGCGCAAGAGTGACATTAAATGGCTGCCTACTGCAAAATCGATATCAAAATGCTTGTAAAATATGAATTTATATGTTTATTTTAAAAGTAATACCCTTAAAACCTAGCTTAAAATCCAAACGCGTATGGTTACCTTATTAAAAACCCCTTAAAATGTAGCTAAAGGTTGCAGCTTTATCAAATTAAATCAATAATTCCATTACTATTCGGCAATCATGAACAGATCGATGCGCAAGAGTGACATTAAATGGCTGCCTACTGCAAAATCGATATCAAAATGCTTGTAAAATATGAATTTATATGTTTATTTTAAAAGTAATACCCTTAAAACCTAGCTTAAAATCCAAACGCGTATGGTTACCTTAATAAAAACCCCTTAAAATGTAGCTAAAGGTTGCAGCTTTATCAAATTAAATCAATAATTCCATTACTATTCGGCAATCATGAACAGATCGATGCGCAAGAGTGACATTAAATGGCTGCCTACTGCAAAATCGATATCAAAATGCTTGTAAAATATGAATTTATATGTTTATTTTAAAAGTAATACCCTTAAAACCTAGCTTAAAATCCAAACGCGTATGGTTACCTTATTAAAAACCCCTTAAAATGTAGCTAAAGGTTGCAGCTTTATCAAATTAAATCAATAATTCCATTACTATTCGGCAATCATGAACAGATCGATGCGCAAGAGTGACATTAAATGGCTGCCTACTGCAAAATCGATATCAAAATGCTTGTAAAATATGAATTTATATGTTTATTTTAAAAGTAATACCCTTAAAACCTAGCTTAAAATCCAAACGCGTATGGTTACCTTAATAAAAACCCCTTAAAATGTAGCTAAAGGTTGCAGCTTTATCAAATTAAATCAATAATTCCATTACTATTCGGCAATCATGAACAGATCGATGCGCAAGAGTGACATTAAATGGCTGCCTACTGCAAAATCGATATCAAAATGCTTGTAAAATATGAATTTATATGTTTATTTTAAAAGTAATACCCTTAAAACCTAGCTTAAAATCCAAACGCGTATGGTTACCTTAATAAAAACCCCTTAAAATGTAGCTAAAGGTTGCAGCTTTATCAAATTAAATCAATAATTCCATTACTATTCGGCAATCATGAACAGATCGATGCGCAAGAGTGACATTAAATGGCTGCCTACTGCAAAATCGATATCAAAATGCTTGTAAAATATGAATTTATATGTTTATTTTAAAAGTAATACCCTTAAAACCTAGCTGGAGTCTTGTGTATTCTATCTTAGTCTGTCGTCTCTGTGTACCTCGACCGTCTTCCATTCATTGGGTCTATTTATCTTCCCTTCCGGACGTATCCTACACTAGTACCTTACGACAGCAAACTTGCTAATTATGAAAATTTTGCCCACCCACCCTCCCAGGCACGAAGTGCTAAAGGGGACGTGTACGGCGCACGCACCGCGACAAACATGGTGGAGGAGGTGTGGATAGTTATATATATGTGACAGTTTTGCGAACACGTATCTGTGAATTGTGAATGCAACATGTATATGAGCCAGAAGCGTGTGAACGAAAATAAGTACCACCTGCTGCAATACTGCAACAGTATTACTCGGATATAAGCAGTTTTTGGGTGTAAATATGCGTTTTCTACAAACGAGGAGTGCTTAGTGCGTATAAACCGAAATCGATTTTGAAGCTACAATGCACTATTGGGTAATAATAACGCAATTTTTTGTTAATTGAGTACGCCTTATAATAAATATGAATTTTATATACTTTATTGACTATGGTGGGTTTTGGTTTAGGGTCATTGCATAAAAGGGGGGAATACTGTGCTGTGAAATGGGAAGGTTGGCTGCGATTAGTATCAGCTGGTAGCGTCATTTTACATGTGGGTTAGCAAAAAATCTATTACGAAGAGCAGGAAAAGACGAGCTTGTTTTTTATTTGGCATTGCTTTGTTTTTGATTGAAATATGAATTTATATGTTTATTTTAAAAGTAATACCCTTAAAACCTAGCTTAAAATCCAAACGCGTATGGTTACCTTAATAAAAACCCCTTAAAATGTAGCTAAAGGTTGCAGCTTTATCAAATTAAATCAATAATTCCATTACTATTCGGCAATCATGAACAGATCGATGCGCAAGAGTGACATTAAATGGCTGCCTACTGCAAAATCGATATCAAAATGCTTGTAAAATATGAATTTATATGTTTATTTTAAAAGTAATACCCTTAAAACCTAGCTTAAAATCCAAACGCGTATGGTTACCTTAATAAAAACCCCTTAAAATGTAGCTAAAGGTTGCAGCTTTATCAAATTAAATCAATAATTCCATTACTATTCGGCAATCATGAACAGATCGATGCGCAAGAGTGACATTAAATGGCTGCCTACTGCAAAATCGATATCAAAATGCTTGTAAAATATGAATTTATATGTTTATTTTAAAAGTAATACCCTTAAAACCTAGCTTAAAATCCAAACGCGTATGGTTACCTTAATAAAAACCCCTTAAAATGTAGCTAAAGGTTGCAGCTTTATCAAATTAAATCAATAATTCCATTACTATTCGGCAATCATGAACAGATCGATGCGCAAGAGTGACATTAAATGGCTGCCTACTGCAAAATCGATATCAATATGCTTGTAAAATATGAATTTATATGTTTATTTTAAAAGTAATACCCTTAAAACCTAGCTTAAAATCCAAACGCGTATGGTTACCTTAATAAAAACCCCTTAAAATGTAGCTAAAGGTTGTAGCTTTATCAAATTAAATCAATAATTCCATTACTATTCGGCAATCATGAACAGATCGATGCGCAAGAGTGACATTAAATGGCTGCCTACTGCAAAATCGATATCAAAATGCTTGTAAAATATGAATTTATATGTTTATTTTAAAAGTAATACCCTTAAAACCTAGCTTAAAATCCAAACGCGTATGGTTACCTTAATAAAAACCCCTTAAAATGTAGCTAAAGGTTGCAGCTTTATCAAATTAAATCAATAATTCCATTACTATTCGGCAATCATGAACAGATCGATGCGCAAGAGTGACATTAAATGGCTGCCTACTGCAAAATCGATATCAAAATGCTTGTAAAATATGAATTTATATGTTTATTTTAAAAGTAATACCCTTAAAACCTAGCTTAAAATCCAAACGCGTATGGTTACCTTAATAAAAACCCCTTAAAATGTAGCTAAAGGTTGCAGCTTTATCAAATTAAATCAATAATTCCATTACTATTCGGCAATCATGAACAGATCGATGCGCAAGAGTGACATTAAATGGCTGCCTACTGCAAAATCGATATCAAAATGCTTGTAAAATATGAATTTATATGTTTATTTTAAAAGTAATACCCTTAAAACCTAGCTTAAAATCCAAACGCGTATGGTTACCTTAATAAAAACCCCTTAAAATGTAGCTAAAGGTTGCAGCTTTATCAAATTAAATCAATAATTCCATTACTATTCGGCAATCATGAACAGATCGATGCGCAAGAGTGACATTAAATGGCTGCCTACTGCAAAATCGATATCAAAATGCTTGTAAAATATGAATTTATATGTTTATTTTAAAAGTAATACCCTTAAAACCTAGCTTAAAATCCAAACGCGTATGGTTACCTTAATAAAAACCCCTTAAAATGTAGCTAAAGGTTGCAGCTTTATCAAATTAAATCAATAATTCCATTACTATTCGGCAATCATGAACAGATCGATGCGCAAGAGTGACATTAAATGGCTGCCTACTGCAAAATCGATATCAAAATGCTTGTAAAATATGAATTTATATGTTTATTTTAAAAGTAATACCCTTAAAACCTAGCTTAAAATCCAAACGCGTATGGTTACCTTATTAAAAACCCCTTAAAATGTAGCTAAAGGTTGCAGCTTTATCAAATTAAATCAATAATTCCATTACTATTCGGCAATCATGAACAGATCGATGCGCAAGAGTGACATTAAATGGCTGCCTACTGCAAAATCGATATCAAAATGCTTGTAAAATATGAATTTATATGTTTATTTTAAAAGTAATACCCTTAAAACCTAGCTTAAAATCCAAACGCGTATGGTTACCTTAATAAAAACCCCTTAAAATGTAGCTAAAGGTTGCAGCTTTATCAAATTAAATCAATAATTCCATTACTATTCGGCAATCATGAACAGATCGATGCGCAAGAGTGACATTAAATGGCTGCCTACTGCAAAATCGATATCAAAATGCTTGTAAAATATGAATTTATATGTTTATTTTAAAAGTAATACCCTTAAAACCTAGCTTAAAATCCAAACGCGTATGGTTACCTTAATAAAAACCCCTTAAAATGTAGCTAAAGGTTGCAGCTTTATCAAATTAAATCAATAATTCCATTACTATTCGGCAATCATGAACAGATCGATGCGCAAGAGTGACATTAAATGGCTGCCTACTGCAAAATCGATATCAAAATGCTTGTAAAATATGAATTTATATGTTTATTTTAAAAGTAATACCCTTAAAACCTAGCTTAAAATCCAAACGCGTATGGTTACCTTATTAAAAACCCCTTAAAATGTAGCTAAAGGTTGCAGCTTTATCAAATTAAATCAATAATTCCATTACTATTCGGCAATCATGAACAGATCGATGCGCAAGAGTGACATTAAATGGCTGCCTACTGCAAAATCGATATCAAAATGCTTGTAAAATATGAATTTATATGTTTATTTTAAAAGTAATACCCTTAAAACCTAGCTTAAAATCCAAACGCGTATGGTTACCTTAATAAAAACCCCTTAAAATGTAGCTAAAGGTTGCAGCTTTATCAAATTAAATCAATAATTCCATTACTATTCGGCAATCATGAACAGATCGATGCGCAAGAGTGACATTAAATGGCTGCCTACTGCAAAATCGATATCAAAATGCTTGTAAAATATGAATTTATATGTTTATTTTAAAAGTAATACCCTTAAAACCTAGCTTAAAATCCAAACGCGTATGGTTACCTTAATAAAAACCCCTTAAAATGTAGCTAAAGGTTGCAGCTTTATCAAATTAAATCAATAATTCCATTACTATTCGGCAATCATGAACAGATCGATGCGCAAGAGTGACATTAAATGGCTGCCTACTGCAAAATCGATATCAAAATGCTTGTAAAATATGAATTTATATGTTTATTTTAAAAGTAATACCCTTAAAACCTAGCTTAAAATCCAAACGCGTATGGTTACCTTAATAAAAACCCCTTAAAATGTAGCTAAAGGTTGCAGCTTTATCAAATTAAATCAATAATTCCATTACTATTCGGCAATCATGAACAGATCGATGCGCAAGAGTGACATTAAATGGCTGCCTACTGCAAAATCGATATCAAAATGCTTGTAAAATATGAATTTATATGTTTATTTTAAAAGTAATACCCTTAAAACCTAGCTTAAAATCCAAACGCGTATGGTTACCTTAATAAAAACCCCTTAAAATGTAGCTAAAGGTTGCAGCTTTATCAAATTAAATCAATAATTCCATTACTATTCGGCAATCATGAACAGATCGATGCGCAAGAGTGACATTAAATGGCTGCCTACTGCAAAATCGATATCAATATGCTTGTAAAATATGAATTTATATGTTTATTTTAAAAGTAATACCCTTAAAACCTAGCTTAAAATCCAAACGCGTATGGTTACCTTAATAAAAACCCCTTAAAATGTAGCTAAAGGTTGTAGCTTTATCAAATTAAATCAATAATTCCATTACTATTCGGCAATCATGAACAGATCGATGCGCAAGAGTGACATTAAATGGCTGCCTACTGCAAAATCGATATCAAAATGCTTGTAAAATATGAATTTATATGTTTATTTTAAAAGTAATACCCTTAAAACCTAGCTTAAAATCCAAACGCGTATGGTTACCTTAATAAAAACCCCTTAAAATGTAGCTAAAGGTTGCAGCTTTATCAAATTAAATCAATAATTCCATTACTATTCGGCAATCATGAACAGATCGATGCGCAAGAGTGACATTAAATGGCTGCCTACTGCAAAATCGATATCAAAATGCTTGTAAAATATGAATTTATATGTTTATTTTAAAAGTAATACCCTTAAAACCTAGCTTAAAATCCAAACGCGTATGGTTACCTTAATAAAAACCCCTTAAAATGTAGCTAAAGGTTGCAGCTTTATCAAATTAAATCAATAATTCCATTACTATTCGGCAATCATGAACAGATCGATGCGCAAGAGTGACATTAAATGGCTGCCTACTGCAAAATCGATATCAAAATGCTTGTAAAATATGAATTTATATGTTTATTTTAAAAGTAATACCCTTAAAACCTAGCTTAAAATCCAAACGCGTATGGTTACCTTAATAAAAACCCCTTAAAATGTAGCTAAAGGTTGCAGCTTTATCAAATTAAATCAATAATTCCATTACTATTCGGCAATCATGAACAGATCGATGCGCAAGAGTGACATTAAATGGCTGCCTACTGCAAAATCGATATCAAAATGCTTGTAAAATATGAATTTATATGTTTATTTTAAAAGTAATACCCTTAAAACCTAGCTTAAAATCCAAACGCGTATGGTTACCTTAATAAAAACCCCTTAAAATGTAGCTAAAGGTTGCAGCTTTATCAAATTAAATCAATAATTCCATTACTATTCGGCAATCATGAACAGATCGATGCGCAAGAGTGACATTAAATGGCTGCCTACTGCAAAATCGATATCAAAATGCTTGTAAAATATGAATTTATATGTTTATTTTAAAAGTAATACCCTTAAAACCTAGCTTAAAATCCAAACGCGTATGGTTACCTTATTAAAAACCCCTTAAAATGTAGCTAAAGGTTGCAGCTTTATCAAATTAAATCAATAATTCCATTACTATTCGGCAATCATGAACAGATCGATGCGCAAGAGTGACATTAAATGGCTGCCTACTGCAAAATCGATATCAAAATGCTTGTAAAATATGAATTTATATGTTTATTTTAAAAGTAATACCCTTAAAACCTAGCTTAAAATCCAAACGCGTATGGTTACCTTAATAAAAACCCCTTAAAATGTAGCTAAAGGTTGCAGCTTTATCAAATTAAATCAATAATTCCATTACTATTCGGCAATCATGAACAGATCGATGCGCAAGAGTGACATTAAATGGCTGCCTACTGCAAAATCGATATCAAAATGCTTGTAAAATATGAATTTATATGTTTATTTTAAAAGTAATACCCTTAAAACCTAGCTTAAAATCCAAACGCGTATGGTTACCTTAATAAAAACCCCTTAAAATGTAGCTAAAGGTTGCAGCTTTATCAAATTAAATCAATAATTCCATTACTATTCGGCAATCATGAACAGATCGATGCGCAAGAGTGACATTAAATGGCTGCCTACTGCAAAATCGATATCAAAATGCTTGTAAAATATGAATTTATATGTTTATTTTAAAAGTAATACCCTTAAAACCTAGCTTAAAATCCAAACGCGTATGGTTACCTTATTAAAAACCCCTTAAAATGTAGCTAAAGGTTGCAGCTTTATCAAATTAAATCAATAATTCCATTACTATTCGGCAATCATGAACAGATCGATGCGCAAGAGTGACATTAAATGGCTGCCTACTGCAAAATCGATATCAAAATGCTTGTAAAATATGAATTTATATGTTTATTTTAAAAGTAATACCCTTAAAACCTAGCTTAAAATCCAAACGCGTATGGTTACCTTAATAAAAACCCCTTAAAATGTAGCTAAAGGTTGCAGCTTTATCAAATTAAATCAATAATTCCATTACTATTCGGCAATCATGAACAGATCGATGCGCAAGAGTGACATTAAATGGCTGCCTACTGCAAAATCGATATCAAAATGCTTGTAAAATATGAATTTATATGTTTATTTTAAAAGTAATACCCTTAAAACCTAGCTTAAAATCCAAACGCGTATGGTTACCTTAATAAAAACCCCTTAAAATGTAGCTAAAGGTTGCAGCTTTATCAAATTAAATCAATAATTCCATTACTATTCGGCAATCATGAACAGATCGATGCGCAAGAGTGACATTAAATGGCTGCCTACTGCAAAATCGATATCAAAATGCTTGTAAAATATGAATTTATATGTTTATTTTAAAAGTAATACCCTTAAAACCTAGCTGGAGTCTTGTGTATTCTATCTTAGTCTGTCGTCTCTGTGTACCTCGACCGTCTTCCATTCATTGGGTCTATTTATCTTCCCTTCCGGACGTATCCTACACTAGTACCTTACGACAGCAAACTTGCTAATTATGAAAATTTTGCCCACCCACCCTCCCAGGCACGAAGTGCTAAAGGGGACGTGTACGGCGCACGCACCGCGACAAACATGGTGGAGGAGGTGTGGATAGTTATATATATGTGACAGTTTTGCGAACACGTATCTGTGAATTGTGAATGCAACATGTATATGAGCCAGAAGCGTGTGAACGAAAATAAGTACCACCTGCTGCAATACTGCAACAGTATTACTCGGATATAAGCAGTTTTTGGGTGTAAATATGCGTTTTCTACAAACGAGGAGTGCTTAGTGCGTATAAACCGAAATCGATTTTGAAGCTACAATGCACTATTGGGTAATAATAACGCAATTTTTTGTTAATTGAGTACGCCTTATAATAAATATGAATTTTATATACTTTATTGACTATGGTGGGTTTTGGTTTAGGGTCATTGCATAAAAGGGGGGAATACTGTGCTGTGAAATGGGAAGGTTGGCTGCGATTAGTATCAGCTGGTAGCGTCATTTTACATGTGGGTTAGCAAAAAATCTATTACGAAGAGCAGGAAAAGACGAGCTTGTTTTTTATTTGGCATTGCTTTGTTTTTGATTGAAATATGAATTTATATGTTTATTTTAAAAGTAATACCCTTAAAACCTAGCTTAAAATCCAAACGCGTATGGTTACCTTAATAAAAACCCCTTAAAATGTAGCTAAAGGTTGCAGCTTTATCAAATTAAATCAATAATTCCATTACTATTCGGCAATCATGAACAGATCGATGCGCAAGAGTGACATTAAATGGCTGCCTACTGCAAAATCGATATCAAAATGCTTGTAAAATATGAATTTATATGTTTATTTTAAAAGTAATACCCTTAAAACCTAGCTTAAAATCCAAACGCGTATGGTTACCTTAATAAAAACCCCTTAAAATGTAGCTAAAGGTTGCAGCTTTATCAAATTAAATCAATAATTCCATTACTATTCGGCAATCATGAACAGATCGATGCGCAAGAGTGACATTAAATGGCTGCCTACTGCAAAATCGATATCAAAATGCTTGTAAAATATGAATTTATATGTTTATTTTAAAAGTAATACCCTTAAAACCTAGCTTAAAATCCAAACGCGTATGGTTACCTTAATAAAAACCCCTTAAAATGTAGCTAAAGGTTGCAGCTTTATCAAATTAAATCAATAATTCCATTACTATTCGGCAATCATGAACAGATCGATGCGCAAGAGTGACATTAAATGGCTGCCTACTGCAAAATCGATATCAATATGCTTGTAAAATATGAATTTATATGTTTATTTTAAAAGTAATACCCTTAAAACCTAGCTTAAAATCCAAACGCGTATGGTTACCTTAATAAAAACCCCTTAAAATGTAGCTAAAGGTTGTAGCTTTATCAAATTAAATCAATAATTCCATTACTATTCGGCAATCATGAACAGATCGATGCGCAAGAGTGACATTAAATGGCTGCCTACTGCAAAATCGATATCAAAATGCTTGTAAAATATGAATTTATATGTTTATTTTAAAAGTAATACCCTTAAAACCTAGCTTAAAATCCAAACGCGTATGGTTACCTTAATAAAAACCCCTTAAAATGTAGCTAAAGGTTGCAGCTTTATCAAATTAAATCAATAATTCCATTACTATTCGGCAATCATGAACAGATCGATGCGCAAGAGTGACATTAAATGGCTGCCTACTGCAAAATCGATATCAAAATGCTTGTAAAATATGAATTTATATGTTTATTTTAAAAGTAATACCCTTAAAACCTAGCTTAAAATCCAAACGCGTATGGTTACCTTAATAAAAACCCCTTAAAATGTAGCTAAAGGTTGCAGCTTTATCAAATTAAATCAATAATTCCATTACTATTCGGCAATCATGAACAGATCGATGCGCAAGAGTGACATTAAATGGCTGCCTACTGCAAAATCGATATCAAAATGCTTGTAAAATATGAATTTATATGTTTATTTTAAAAGTAATACCCTTAAAACCTAGCTTAAAATCCAAACGCGTATGGTTACCTTAATAAAAACCCCTTAAAATGTAGCTAAAGGTTGCAGCTTTATCAAATTAAATCAATAATTCCATTACTATTCGGCAATCATGAACAGATCGATGCGCAAGAGTGACATTAAATGGCTGCCTACTGCAAAATCGATATCAAAATGCTTGTAAAATATGAATTTATATGTTTATTTTAAAAGTAATACCCTTAAAACCTAGCTTAAAATCCAAACGCGTATGGTTACCTTAATAAAAACCCCTTAAAATGTAGCTAAAGGTTGCAGCTTTATCAAATTAAATCAATAATTCCATTACTATTCGGCAATCATGAACAGATCGATGCGCAAGAGTGACATTAAATGGCTGCCTACTGCAAAATCGATATCAAAATGCTTGTAAAATATGAATTTATATGTTTATTTTAAAAGTAATACCCTTAAAACCTAGCTTAAAATCCAAACGCGTATGGTTACCTTAATAAAAACCCCTTAAAATGTAGCTAAAGGTTGCAGCTTTATCAAATTAAATCAATAATTCCATTACTATTCGGCAATCATGAAGAGATCGATGCGCAAGAGTGACATTAAATGGCTGCCTACTGCAAAATCGATATCAAAATGCTTGTAAAATATGAATTTATATGTTTATTTTAAAAGTAATACCCTTAAAACCTAGCTTAAAATCCAAACGCGTATGGTTACCTTAATAAAAACCCCTTAAAATGTAGCTAAAGGTTGCAGCTTTATCAAATTAAATCAATAATTCCATTACTATTCGGCAATCATGAACAGATCGATGCGCAAGAGTGACATTAAATGGCTGCCTACTGCAAAATCGATATCAAAATGCTTGTAAAATATGAATTTATATGTTTATTTTAAAAGTAATACCCTTAAAACCTAGCTTAAAATCCAAACGCGTATGGTTACCTTAATAAAAACCCCTTAAAATGTAGCTAAAGGTTGCAGCTTTATCAAATTAAATCAATAATTCCATTACTATTCGGCAATCATGAACAGATCGATGCGCAAGAGTGACATTAAATGGCTGCCTACTGCAAAATCGATATCAAAATGCTTGTAAAATATGAATTTATATGTTTATTTTAAAAGTAATACCCTTAAAACCTAGCTTAAAATCCAAACGCGTATGGTTACCTTATTAAAAACCCCTTAAAATGTAGCTAAAGGTTGCAGCTTTATCAAATTAAATCAATAATTCCATTACTATTCGGCAATCATGAACAGATCGATGCGCAAGAGTGACATTAAATGGCTGCCTACTGCAAAATCGATATCAAAATGCTTGTAAAATATGAATTTATATGTTTATTTTAAAAGTAATACCCTTAAAACCTAGCTTAAAATCCAAACGCGTATGGTTACCTTAATAAAAACCCCTTAAAATGTAGCTAAAGGTTGCAGCTTTATCAAATTAAATCAATAATTCCATTACTATTCGGCAATCATGAACAGATCGATGCGCAAGAGTGACATTAAATGGCTGCCTACTGCAAAATCGATATCAAAATGCTTGTAAAATATGAATTTATATGTTTATTTTAAAAGTAATACCCTTAAAACCTAGCTTAAAATCCAAACGCGTATGGTTACCTTAATAAAAACCCCTTAAAATGTAGCTAAAGGTTGCAGCTTTATCAAATTAAATCAATAATTCCATTACTATTCGGCAATCATGAACAGATCGATGCGCAAGAGTGACATTAAATGGCTGCCTACTGCAAAATCGATATCAAAATGCTTGTAAAATATGAATTTATATGTTTATTTTAAAAGTAATACCCTTAAAACCTAGCTGGAGTCTTGTGTATTCTATCTTAGTCTGTCGTCTCTGTGTACCTCGACCGTCTTCCATTCATTGGGTCTATTTATCTTCCCTTCCGGACGTATCCTACACTAGTACCTTACGACAGCAAACTTGCTAATTATGAAAATTTTGCCCACCCACCCTCCCAGGCACGAAGTGCTAAAGGGGACGTGTACGGCGCACGCACCGCGACAAACATGGTGGAGGAGGTGTGGATAGTTATATATATGTGACAGTTTTGCGAACACGTATCTGTGAATTGTGAATGCAACATGTATATGAGCCAGAAGCGTGTGAACGAAAATAAGTACCACCTGCTGCAATACTGCAACAGTATTACTCGGATATAAGCAGTTTTTGGGTGTAAATATGCGTTTTCTACAAACGAGGAGTGCTTAGTGCGTATAAACCGAAATCGATTTTGAAGCTACAATGCACTATTGGGTAATAATAACGCAATTTTTTGTTAATTGAGTACGCCTTATAATAAATATGAATTTTATATACTTTATTGACTATGGTGGGTTTTGGTTTAGGGTCATTGCATAAAAGGGGGGAATACTGTGCTGTGAAATGGGAAGGTTGGCTGCGATTAGTATCAGCTGGTAGCGTCATTTTACATGTGGGTTAGCAAAAAATCTATTACGAAGAGCAGGAAAAGACGAGCTTGTTTTTTATTTGGCATTGCTTTGTTTTTGATTGAAATATGAATTTATATGTTTATTTTAAAAGTAATACCCTTAAAACCTAGCTTAAAATCCAAACGCGTATGGTTACCTTAATAAAAACCCCTTAAAATGTAGCTAAAGGTTGCAGCTTTATCAAATTAAATCAATAATTCCATTACTATTCGGCAATCATGAACAGATCGATGCGCAAGAGTGACATTAAATGGCTGCCTACTGCAAAATCGATATCAAAATGCTTGTAAAATATGAATTTATATGTTTATTTTAAAAGTAATACCCTTAAAACCTAGCTTAAAATCCAAACGCGTATGGTTACCTTAATAAAAACCCCTTAAAATGTAGCTAAAGGTTGCAGCTTTATCAAATTAAATCAATAATTCCATTACTATTCGGCAATCATGAACAGATCGATGCGCAAGAGTGACATTAAATGGCTGCCTACTGCAAAATCGATATCAAAATGCTTGTAAAATATGAATTTATATGTTTATTTTAAAAGTAATACCCTTAAAACCTAGCTTAAAATCCAAACGCGTATGGTTACCTTAATAAAAACCCCTTAAAATGTAGCTAAAGGTTGCAGCTTTATCAAATTAAATCAATAATTCCATTACTATTCGGCAATCATGAACAGATCGATGCGCAAGAGTGACATTAAATGGCTGCCTACTGCAAAATCGATATCAATATGCTTGTAAAATATGAATTTATATGTTTATTTTAAAAGTAATACCCTTAAAACCTAGCTTAAAATCCAAACGCGTATGGTTACCTTAATAAAAACCCCTTAAAATGTAGCTAAAGGTTGTAGCTTTATCAAATTAAATCAATAATTCCATTACTATTCGGCAATCATGAACAGATCGATGCGCAAGAGTGACATTAAATGGCTGCCTACTGCAAAATCGATATCAAAATGCTTGTAAAATATGAATTTATATGTTTATTTTAAAAGTAATACCCTTAAAACCTAGCTTAAAATCCAAACGCGTATGGTTACCTTAATAAAAACCCCTTAAAATGTAGCTAAAGGTTGCAGCTTTATCAAATTAAATCAATAATTCCATTACTATTCGGCAATCATGAACAGATCGATGCGCAAGAGTGACATTAAATGGCTGCCTACTGCAAAATCGATATCAAAATGCTTGTAAAATATGAATTTATATGTTTATTTTAAAAGTAATACCCTTAAAACCTAGCTTAAAATCCAAACGCGTATGGTTACCTTAATAAAAACCCCTTAAAATGTAGCTAAAGGTTGCAGCTTTATCAAATTAAATCAATAATTCCATTACTATTCGGCAATCATGAACAGATCGATGCGCAAGAGTGACATTAAATGGCTGCCTACTGCAAAATCGATATCAAAATGCTTGTAAAATATGAATTTATATGTTTATTTTAAAAGTAATACCCTTAAAACCTAGCTTAAAATCCAAACGCGTATGGTTACCTTAATAAAAACCCCTTAAAATGTAGCTAAAGGTTGCAGCTTTATCAAATTAAATCAATAATTCCATTACTATTCGGCAATCATGAACAGATCGATGCGCAAGAGTGACATTAAATGGCTGCCTACTGCAAAATCGATATCAAAATGCTTGTAAAATATGAATTTATATGTTTATTTTAAAAGTAATACCCTTAAAACCTAGCTTAAAATCCAAACGCGTATGGTTACCTTAATAAAAACCCCTTAAAATGTAGCTAAAGGTTGCAGCTTTATCAAATTAAATCAATAATTCCATTACTATTCGGCAATCATGAACAGATCGATGCGCAAGAGTGACATTAAATGGCTGCCTACTGCAAAATCGATATCAAAATGCTTGTAAAATATGAATTTATATGTTTATTTTAAAAGTAATACCCTTAAAACCTAGCTTAAAATCCAAACGCGTATGGTTACCTTATTAAAAACCCCTTAAAATGTAGCTAAAGGTTGCAGCTTTATCAAATTAAATCAATAATTCCATTACTATTCGGCAATCATGAACAGATCGATGCGCAAGAGTGACATTAAATGGCTGCCTACTGCAAAATCGATATCAAAATGCTTGTAAAATATGAATTTATATGTTTATTTTAAAAGTAATACCCTTAAAACCTAGCTTAAAATCCAAACGCGTATGGTTACCTTAATAAAAACCCCTTAAAATGTAGCTAAAGGTTGCAGCTTTATCAAATTAAATCAATAATTCCATTACTATTCGGCAATCATGAACAGATCGATGCGCAAGAGTGACATTAAATGGCTGCCTACTGCAAAATCGATATCAAAATGCTTGTAAAATATGAATTTATATGTTTATTTTAAAAGTAATACCCTTAAAACCTAGCTTAAAATCCAAACGCGTATGGTTACCTTAATAAAAACCCCTTAAAATGTAGCTAAAGGTTGCAGCTTTATCAAATTAAATCAATAATTCCATTACTATTCGGCAATCATGAACAGATCGATGCGCAAGAGTGACATTAAATGGCTGCCTACTGCAAAATCGATATCAAAATGCTTGTAAAATATGAATTTATATGTTTATTTTAAAAGTAATACCCTTAAAACCTAGCTTAAAATCCAAACGCGTATGGTTACCTTATTAAAAACCCCTTAAAATGTAGCTAAAGGTTGCAGCTTTATCAAATTAAATCAATAATTCCATTACTATTCGGCAATCATGAACAGATCGATGCGCAAGAGTGACATTAAATGGCTGCCTACTGCAAAATCGATATCAAAATGCTTGTAAAATATGAATTTATATGTTTATTTTAAAAGTAATACCCTTAAAACCTAGCTTAAAATCCAAACGCGTATGGTTACCTTAATAAAAACCCCTTAAAATGTAGCTAAAGGTTGCAGCTTTATCAAATTAAATCAATAATTCCATTACTATTCGGCAATCATGAACAGATCGATGCGCAAGAGTGACATTAAATGGCTGCCTACTGCAAAATCGATATCAAAATGCTTGTAAAATATGAATTTATATGTTTATTTTAAAAGTAATACCCTTAAAACCTAGCTTAAAATCCAAACGCGTATGGTTACCTTAATAAAAACCCCTTAAAATGTAGCTAAAGGTTGCAGCTTTATCAAATTAAATCAATAATTCCATTACTATTCGGCAATCATGAACAGATCGATGCGCAAGAGTGACATTAAATGGCTGCCTACTGCAAAATCGATATCAAAATGCTTGTAAAATATGAATTTATATGTTTATTTTAAAAGTAATACCCTTAAAACCTAGCTGGAGTCTTGTGTATTCTATCTTAGTCTGTCGTCTCTGTGTACCTCGACCGTCTTCCATTCATTGGGTCTATTTATCTTCCCTTCCGGACGTATCCTACACTAGTACCTTACGACAGCAAACTTGCTAATTATGAAAATTTTGCCCACCCACCCTCCCAGGCACGAAGTGCTAAAGGGGACGTGTACGGCGCACGCACCGCGACAAACATGGTGGAGGAGGTGTGGATAGTTATATATATGTGACAGTTTTGCGAACACGTATCTGTGAATTGTGAATGCAACATGTATATGAGCCAGAAGCGTGTGAACGAAAATAAGTACCACCTGCTGCAATACTGCAACAGTATTACTCGGATATAAGCAGTTTTTGGGTGTAAATATGCGTTTTCTACAAACGAGGAGTGCTTAGTGCGTATAAACCGAAATCGATTTTGAAGCTACAATGCACTATTGGGTAATAATAACGCAATTTTTTGTTAATTGAGTACGCCTTATAATAAATATGAATTTTATATACTTTATTGACTATGGTGGGTTTTGGTTTAGGGTCATTGCATAAAAGGGGGGAATACTGTGCTGTGAAATGGGAAGGTTGGCTGCGATTAGTATCAGCTGGTAGCGTCATTTTACATGTGGGTTAGCAAAAAATCTATTACGAAGAGCAGGAAAAGACGAGCTTGTTTTTTATTTGGCATTGCTTTGTTTTTGATTGCGATATGTGTACCTTGTTTTTTTTTTATTGTGTAAGTTTTCGCATAAAGGTGCAACAGACTTTACGCACATGCAAAAGTTAATTTTAAAAATATGTTCAGCACTGAGTTGACAATTCATTATTGCAGCTGTACCTATTATTTTGGTAGTTATTTTAAAAATGTGAAGAAGTTTTCGTAATGTGTATTAATTTCCGAGTTTATTCACGCGATCAATTATGCATTTATACTGAATTGTGGTGCTACAATAACGTGTAATAGAAACAGAAATTATTTACAGAAATAAATTATTTCATACGCTGAAGTCAGCAGATATTCGGTTGCTTTTTCCTTCAGTTCATGTCTCATTGAGTTTGCCGTTTCTAGTGCAGCACGAAACAGTGATGGCAAGTTGAACTCTTTTCAAACGCAGAGGTGCAACTCAAGCAATGCAAACGTTAAGGCTTTGAGGGCAGTCAGCAAAAACTGATGTAAAATCATATTAAAACACGAGGCAACATACTTATGACGTTTTTCAGCAACAACGTTTTTTTGCAATCAATTTCCTATAAACGTACTACAGAATGAAAGCAAAAACAAACCAATTATTTTATTTGCAAATAAACATCGAACGCACCAGCAGCCCTTGCCCTGGCGTTTGTATGGCGAATGTTTTTTTGTACGAATGTTTTGTTCTTTAGTGGTTGGGATTGTAATACCGAGGTGCTCTTAGTTAATATATTGGTAATTTATTTATTGACTCTTTTTATGGAGCTTTTCATTATTAAAAAAAATGGAGATTAATAAGAAATAATTAAATAAATTTCATGTTGGATGCAGCTGAGGATTGAACCCGGGTCTCCTAGTGGCCCAAGCAATTTAACGCACTGATCAGCAAATCCGCGGCGGTCGCAATAAAAAATGGCAGTTGCCGACCGTGAAAGCGAAACTTTCTTGCTTACGGAGTCACTATGCACCGGCCAACGCGGCCCGACCAGTGACTACGTGACGTGCAACTCGGAGGAGAAATGATTTTCAGACCATTTTTTGCTTTTTCCAATCGTCCGATAGTGTACGGGTTTTTTACCCAAACATTCGCACAGCACCGGTTACCAGTCAATTGTTTGCATCTTAAAGTGCTAACTTTTCTTATTCGCTGTAAATATAGCATTGCAAATCAACTTGTTTTACTGGTCTTAGTAATTTTGATTGTAACGCGTACAAAAAAAAAGCAGAAATAAATTATTTCATACGCTGAAGTCAGCAGATATTCGGTTGCTTTTTCCTTCAGTTCATGTCTCATTGAGTTTGCCGTTTCTAGTGCAGCACAAAACAGTGATGGCAAGTTGAACTCTTTTCAAACGCAGAGCTGCAACTCAAGCAATGCAAACGTTAAGGCTTTGAGGGCAGTCAGCAAAAACTGATGTAAAATCCCTACAAACGGATGGTGATGGCCTTTCTGCAAAATCGATATCAATATGCTTGTAAAATATGAATTTATATGTTTATTTTAAAAGTAATACCCTTAAAACCTAGCTTAAAATCCAAACGCGTATGGTTACCTTAATAAAAACCCCTTAAAATGTAGCTAAAGGTTGCAGCTTTATCAAATTAAATCAATAATTCCATTACTATTCGGCAATCATGAACAGATCGATGCGCAAGAGTGACATTAAATGGCTGCCTACTGCAAAATCGATATCAAAATGCTTGTAAAATATGAATTTATATGTTTATTTTAAAAGTAATACCCTTAAAACCTAGCTTAAAATCCAAACGCGTATGGTTACCTTAATAAAAACCCCTTAAAATGTAGCTAAAGGTTGCAGCTTTATCAAATTAAATCAATAATTCCATTACTATTCGGCAATCATGAACAGATCGATGCGCAAGAGTGACATTAAATGGCTGCCTACTGCAAAATCGATATCAAAATGCTTGTAAAATATGAATTTATATGTTTATTTTAAAAGTAATACCCTTAAAACCTAGCTTAAAATCCAAACGCGTATGGTTACCTTAATAAAAACCCCTTAAAATGTAGCTAAAGGTTGCAGCTTTATCAAATTAAATCAATAATTCCATTACTATTCGGCAATCATGAACAGATCGATGCGCAAGAGTGACATTAAATGGCTGCCTACTGCAAAATCGATATCAAAATGCTTGTAAAATATGAATTTATATGTTTATTTTAAAAGTAATACCCTTAAAACCTAGCTTAAAATCCAAACGCGTATGGTTACCTTAATAAAAACCCCTTAAAATGTAGCTAAAGGTTGCAGCTTTATCAAATTAAATCAATAATTCCATTACTATTCGGCAATCATGAACAGATCGATGCGCAAGAGTGACATTAAATGGCTGCCTACTGCAAAATCGATATCAAAATGCTTGTAAAATATGAATTTATATGTTTATTTTAAAAGTAATACCCTTAAAACCTAGCTTAAAATCCAAACGCGTATGGTTACCTTAATAAAAACCCCTTAAAATGTAGCTAAAGGTTGCAGCTTTATCAAATTAAATCAATAATTCCATTACTATTCGGCAATCATGAACAGATCGATGCGCAAGAGTGACATTAAATGGCTGCCTACTGCAAAATCGATATCAAAATGCTTGTAAAATATGAATTTATATGTTTATTTTAAAAGTAATACCCTTAAAACCTAGCTTAAAATCCAAACGCGTATGGTTACCTTAATAAAAACCCCTTAAAATGTAGCTAAAGGTTGCAGCTTTATCAAATTAAATCAATAATTCCATTACTATTCGGCAATCATGAACAGATCGATGCGCAAGAGTGACATTAAATGGCTGCCTACTGCAAAATCGATATCAAAATGCTTGTAAAATATGAATTTATATGTTTATTTTAAAAGTAATACCCTTAAAACCTAGCTTAAAATCCAAACGCGTATGGTTACCTTAATAAAAACCCCTTAAAATGTAGCTAAAGGTTGCAGCTTTATCAAATTAAATCAATAATTCCATTACTATTCGGCAATCATGAACAGATCGATGCGCAAGAGTGACATTAAATGGCTGCCTACTGCAAAATCGATATCAAAATGCTTGTAAAATATGAATTTATATGTTTATTTTAAAAGTAATACCCTTAAAACCTAGCTTAAAATCCAAACGCGTATGGTTACCTTAATAAAAACCCCTTAAAATGTAGCTAAAGGTTGCAGCTTTATCAAATTAAATCAATAATTCCATTACTATTCGGCAATCATGAACAGATCGATGCGCAAGAGTGACATTAAATGGCTGCCTACTGCAAAATCGATATCAAAATGCTTGTAAAATATGAATTTATATGTTTATTTTAAAAGTAATACCCTTAAAACCTAGCTTAAAATCCAAACGCGTATGGTTACCTTAATAAAAACCCCTTAAAATGTAGCTAAAGGTTGCAGCTTTATCAAATTAAATCAATAATTCCATTACTATTCGGCAATCATGAACAGATCGATGCGCAAGAGTGACATTAAATGGCTGCCTACTGCAAAATCGATATCAAAATGCTTGTAAAATATGAATTTATATGTTTATTTTAAAAGTAATACCCTTAAAACCTAGCTTAAAATCCAAACGCGTATGGTTACCTTAATAAAAACCCCTTAAAATGTAGCTAAAGGTTGCAGCTTTATCAAATTAAATCAATAATTCCATTACTATTCGGCAATCATGAACAGATCGATGCGCAAGAGTGACATTAAATGGCTGCCTACTGCAAAATCGATATCAAAATGCTTGTAAAATATGAATTTATATGTTTATTTTAAAAGTAATACCCTTAAAACCTAGCTTAAAATCCAAACGCGTATGGTTACCTTAATAAAAACCCCTTAAAATGTAGCTAAAGGTTGCAGCTTTATCAAATTAAATCAATAATTCCATTACTATTCGGCAATCATGAACAGATCGATGCGCAAGAGTGACATTAAATGGCTGCCTACTGCAAAATCGATATCAAAATGCTTGTAAAATATGAATTTATATGTTTATTTTAAAAGTAATACCCTTAAAACCTAGCTTAAAATCCAAACGCGTATGGTTACCTTAATAAAAACCCCTTAAAATGTAGCTAAAGGTTGCAGCTTTATCAAATTAAATCAATAATTCCATTACTATTCGGCAATCATGAACAGATCGATGCGCAAGAGTGACATTAAATGGCTGCCTACTGCAAAATCGATATCAAAATGCTTGTAAAATATGAATTTATATGTTTATTTTAAAAGTAATACCCTTAAAACCTAGCTTAAAATCCAAACGCGTATGGTTACCTTAATAAAAACCCCTTAAAATGTAGCTAAAGGTTGCAGCTTTATCAAATTAAATCAATAATTCCATTACTATTCGGCAATCATGAACAGATCGATGCGCAAGAGTGACATTAAATGGCTGCCTACTGCAAAATCGATATCAAAATGCTTGTAAAATATGAATTTATATGTTTATTTTAAAAGTAATACCCTTAAAACCTAGCTTAAAATCCAAACGCGTATGGTTACCTTAATAAAAACCCCTTAAAATGTAGCTAAAGGTTGCAGCTTTATCAAATTAAATCAATAATTCCATTACTATTCGGCAATCATGAACAGATCGATGCGCAAGAGTGACATTAAATGGCTGCCTACTGCAAAATCGATATCAAAATGCTTGTAAAATATGAATTTATATGTTTATTTTAAAAGTAATACCCTTAAAACCTAGCTTAAAATCCAAACGCGTATGGTTACCTTAATAAAAACCCCTTAAAATGTAGCTAAAGGTTGCAGCTTTATCAAATTAAATCAATAATTCCATTACTATTCGGCAATCATGAACAGATCGATGCGCAAGAGTGACATTAAATGGCTGCCTACTGCAAAATCGATATCAAAATGCTTGTAAAATATGAATTTATATGTTTATTTTAAAAGTAATACCCTTAAAACCTAGCTTAAAATCCAAACGCGTATGGTTACCTTAATAAAAACCCCTTAAAATGTAGCTAAAGGTTGCAGCTTTATCAAATTAAATCAATAATTCCATTACTATTCGGCAATCATGAACAGATCGATGCGCAAGAGTGACATTAAATGGCTGCCTACTGCAAAATCGATATCAAAATGCTTGTAAAATATGAATTTATATGTTTATTTTAAAAGTAATACCCTTAAAACCTAGCTTAAAATCCAAACGCGTATGGTTACCTTAATAAAAACCCCTTAAAATGTAGCTAAAGGTTGCAGCTTTATCAAATTAAATCAATAATTCCATTACTATTCGGCAATCATGAACAGATCGATGCGCAAGAGTGACATTAAATGGCTGCCTACTGCAAAATCGATATCAAAATGCTTGTAAAATATGAATTTATATGTTTATTTTAAAAGTAATACCCTTAAAACCTAGCTTAAAATCCAAACGCGTATGGTTACCTTAATAAAAACCCCTTAAAATGTAGCTAAAGGTTGCAGCTTTATCAAATTAAATCAATAATTCCATTACTATTCGGCAATCATGAACAGATCGATGCGCAAGAGTGACATTAAATGGCTGCCTACTGCAAAATCGATATCAAAATGCTTGTAAAATATGAATTTATATGTTTATTTTAAAAGTAATACCCTTAAAACCTAGCTTAAAATCCAAACGCGTATGGTTACCTTAATAAAAACCCCTTAAAATGTAGCTAAAGGTTGCAGCTTTATCAAATTAAATCAATAATTCCATTACTATTCGGCAATCATGAACAGATCGATGCGCAAGAGTGACATTAAATGGCTGCCTACTGCAAAATCGATATCAAAATGCTTGTAAAATATGAATTTATATGTTTATTTTAAAAGTAATACCCTTAAAACCTAGCTTAAAATCCAAACGCGTATGGTTACCTTAATAAAAACCCCTTAAAATGTAGCTAAAGGTTGCAGCTTTATCAAATTAAATCAATAATTCCATTACTATTCGGCAATCATGAACAGATCGATGCGCAAGAGTGACATTAAATGGCTGCCTACTGCAAAATCGATATCAAAATGCTTGTAAAATATGAATTTATATGTTTATTTTAAAAGTAATACCCTTAAAACCTAGCTTAAAATCCAAACGCGTATGGTTACCTTAATAAAAACCCCTTAAAATGTAGCTAAAGGTTGCAGCTTTATCAAATTAAATCAATAATTCCATTACTATTCGGCAATCATGAACAGATCGATGCGCAAGAGTGACATTAAATGGCTGCCTACTGCAAAATCGATATCAAAATGCTTGTAAAATATGAATTTATATGTTTATTTTAAAAGTAATACCCTTAAAACCTAGCTTAAAATCCAAACGCGTATGGTTACCTTAATAAAAACCCCTTAAAATGTAGCTAAAGGTTGCAGCTTTATCAAATTAAATCAATAATTCCATTACTATTCGGCAATCATGAACAGATCGATGCGCAAGAGTGACATTAAATGGCTGCCTACTGCAAAATCGATATCAAAATGCTTGTAAAATATGAATTTATATGTTTATTTTAAAAGTAATACCCTTAAAACCTAGCTTAAAATCCAAACGCGTATGGTTACCTTAATAAAAACCCCTTAAAATGTAGCTAAAGGTTGCAGCTTTATCAAATTAAATCAATAATTCCATTACTATTCGGCAATCATGAACAGATCGATGCGCAAGAGTGACATTAAATGGCTGCCTACTGCAAAATCGATATCAAAATGCTTGTAAAATATGAATTTATATGTTTATTTTAAAAGTAATACCCTTAAAACCTAGCTTAAAATCCAAACGCGTATGGTTACCTTAATAAAAACCCCTTAAAATGTAGCTAAAGGTTGCAGCTTTATCAAATTAAATCAATAATTCCATTACTATTCGGCAATCATGAACAGATCGATGCGCAAGAGTGACATTAAATGGCTGCCTACTGCAAAATCGATATCAAAATGCTTGTAAAATATGAATTTATATGTTTATTTTAAAAGTAATACCCTTAAAACCTAGCTTAAAATCCAAACGCGTATGGTTACCTTAATAAAAACCCCTTAAAATGTAGCTAAAGGTTGCAGCTTTATCAAATTAAATCAATAATTCCATTACTATTCGGCAATCATGAACAGATCGATGCGCAAGAGTGACATTAAATGGCTGCCTACTGCAAAATCGATATCAAAATGCTTGTAAAATATGAATTTATATGTTTATTTTAAAAGTAATACCCTTAAAACCTAGCTTAAAATCCAAACGCGTATGGTTACCTTAATAAAAACCCCTTAAAATGTAGCTAAAGGTTGCAGCTTTATCAAATTAAATCAATAATTCCATTACTATTCGGCAATCATGAACAGATCGATGCGCAAGAGTGACATTAAATGGCTGCCTACTGCAAAATCGATATCAAAATGCTTGTAAAATATGAATTTATATGTTTATTTTAAAAGTAATACCCTTAAAACCTAGCTTAAAATCCAAACGCGTATGGTTACCTTAATAAAAACCCCTTAAAATGTAGCTAAAGGTTGCAGCTTTATCAAATTAAATCAATAATTCCATTACTATTCGGCAATCATGAACAGATCGATGCGCAAGAGTGACATTAAATGGCTGCCTACTGCAAAATCGATATCAAAATGCTTGTAAAATATGAATTTATATGTTTATTTTAAAAGTAATACCCTTAAAACCTAGCTTAAAATCCAAACGCGTATGGTTACCTTAATAAAAACCCCTTAAAATGTAGCTAAAGGTTGCAGCTTTATCAAATTAAATCAATAATTCCATTACTATTCGGCAATCATGAACAGATCGATGCGCAAGAGTGACATTAAATGGCTGCCTACTGCAAAATCGATATCAAAATGCTTGTAAAATATGAATTTATATGTTTATTTTAAAAGTAATACCCTTAAAACCTAGCTTAAAATCCAAACGCGTATGGTTACCTTAATAAAAACCCCTTAAAATGTAGCTAAAGGTTGCAGCTTTATCAAATTAAATCAATAATTCCATTACTATTCGGCAATCATGAACAGATCGATGCGCAAGAGTGACATTAAATGGCTGCCTACTGCAAAATCGATATCAAAATGCTTGTAAAATATGAATTTATATGTTTATTTTAAAAGTAATACCCTTAAAACCTAGCTTAAAATCCAAACGCGTATGGTTACCTTAATAAAAACCCCTTAAAATGTAGCTAAAGGTTGCAGCTTTATCAAATTAAATCAATAATTCCATTACTATTCGGCAATCATGAACAGATCGATGCGCAAGAGTGACATTAAATGGCTGCCTACTGCAAAATCGATATCAAAATGCTTGTAAAATATGAATTTATATGTTTATTTTAAAAGTAATACCCTTAAAACCTAGCTTAAAATCCAAACGCGTATGGTTACCTTAATAAAAACCCCTTAAAATGTAGCTAAAGGTTGCAGCTTTATCAAATTAAATCAATAATTCCATTACTATTCGGCAATCATGAACAGATCGATGCGCAAGAGTGACATTAAATGGCTGCCTACTGCAAAATCGATATCAAAATGCTTGTAAAATATGAATTTATATGTTTATTTTAAAAGTAATACCCTTAAAACCTAGCTTAAAATCCAAACGCGTATGGTTACCTTAATAAAAACCCCTTAAAATGTAGCTAAAGGTTGCAGCTTTATCAAATTAAATCAATAATTCCATTACTATTCGGCAATCATGAACAGATCGATGCGCAAGAGTGACATTAAATGGCTGCCTACT